>JAODLC010000050.1:4524006-4553570 GCA_026781145.1 Hippopotamyrus pictus
GCAGTGCATTCAGACCATTATTCTGCTTGCTGAAGCTGCCGGACAGGACACATTAAAAAAAAAAAAAAAAAAAAAAAGTTGTGCATTGCTTGAGCGGGGAGCAGCCATAGTGAGTGTGCCGGGTGTATAAGGGGGGGGTTGCACTTGTTCTCACGACTTTTCACAGCTCATTTGCATGTACAAATATCACATTTTTAAAGCTGATGGCTTCTCTGGCAGCCTGCTGTTTCGGGGCTTTCAGAAGTGCAGGCTTTTGCATGCTTCTTGGTCAGACGGTTAGGGTTAGGTTTAGGGTTAGGGTTAGGTTTAGGATTAAGGTTATCACCCTGCAGTTTGTCCTCCACAGCAGCACTAGGCCCTCTGAAGCCCATTGTCTTTGTCAGGTGTAACTAAAGACCTGACTCTAAGTGCACCATCCCCATGTGAGAATTACTCTTTAATTATGCCCAGTCTTCCTAGACAGAGCCAAATATACTTAAAAAAAAAACACCATCTTAGACTTTCTTAGATCAGACAGGGTGTTTCCTTCGCCAGGGCTCTGCCCCATTTCTCACTGCTCCCATAAAAGGCGTCTCTAATCAGTGTCTTTTTAATCACCGCTTCCTGATCATGTAGCCCGGCTGTCATTTTTAAATTAATCCCGTGTCACTCAGAGCTCACTAAAGTCTTCAGACAAAGGCTCCGTGCCACAATCTGCGACAATAATAGCCGCAACCAGCTTCATGCTTTGGCGATGCTTAGAATCAGCGAGCGATAAAGCAGAAATAAAATATCAAATGCTTTACTGAAATATTTCCGAAACGTGTGATAGGGCAGTCGGTGGTTCTCCAAAGCTCTCGGCTGTGTATTTAATGTTTCTTCTCCTGGCAGCTGCTCTGTGAGATAAGTTGCTGATGGGGAGGTGAGTCATATGTAACCTTGGAACAAGAAAAGGATCATGGGAGAAAAAAGGTGACTCAGCGCTTCCTCTGATTTTCTTCGTTGAGGATGCAGATGGCAGAAGAGCAGCAGCTCCGATCGGAACACTACCGGCTCAGACGTCACCAATATCCTACTTTCCCTCATCACCCATCCATCTATTTTACAATCACTTATCAAGCATAAGGTCACTGGCAGAGGTGGGTAGTTTAGGTCTGGAGAGTAAAAATCCAGACCAAGGTTTTGAGTCACATTCAATGAATACTCAGCTGGTTGGCTGAAACAAAATTTTGGCCTGGATTTCTACTTTCTGGTCCTGAACTATCCACCTCAGGTCATAGGGCTCCAAAGCTGATTCCTGGTGAATTAAGGCACCGGGCTGTGGGGAATGTAGGAAACCTGCTAGCATAACTGTGTGTCTTTGGACTGCGGGTGGAAACACACACAGAGTGCATGCTCTACCCAAAGA
Organism: Hippopotamyrus pictus; assembly: GCA_026781145.1. Taxonomy (NCBI): domain Eukaryota; kingdom Metazoa; phylum Chordata; class Actinopteri; order Osteoglossiformes; family Mormyridae; genus Hippopotamyrus; species Hippopotamyrus pictus. The sequence continues at coordinate 4,525,394 of JAODLC010000050.1, forward strand.
GCAGAGAGGGGATCTAAACCCCTCCCCCCAGGTCTGCGTACATTTCATATGGTTAGCAGATGCGTTTATCCTAATCTAAGAGTCTTCCAGCTGTGGGGGTTACGGAAATTCTGGGCCCAGTGGTGAAATTACTTAGCAGACCCTGGGATTTGAACCTGCAACTTCCTGATCATAAACACAGCCTCCCAACCCACCGCACCACACGCAACCTCCAATGTTACTTTCCTTGGAACACGACCCCATTTGCTGCAGTCATTCACACGTCACGCTGATGACTGATGAGAGTCAGTTTGAGACATCACTGTCTTAGAGTTGCAGTCCCTCCTCTTCTCCTCAGGTCATAATTAATGTCCCCATTCTGTGTTCTGAAATCCGATCGCTGTCCTCCAAGCTGCCAGTGAACACACTGCGAAACCCTCGTCCTGGGAGCTCTGTCAATGAAACCCAAATTCCGTTAAAATAGCAGCCTACTGACTGACTAATGTGCTACTGGTACTGCAGTGTGAATCACGTACTGGAATACATGACTTCATATAAAAAGTACCACTGAGCTGGACATTGGTTTAATGATTAATCCTTTCATTGCATAAGTCTGATGATAAATGATTTAAGGATGATTGGGGGGTTGCTCCGGGGCTCTCACACGCAGGACTACCTGGGATCTACTCGTCTGGAGCAGTTCGTCACTCGCTTCCTGCTGAAGGAGACCAGCAGTCAGCTGCAGTCACTGCAGAGCTCACTGGAGTGTGCAGTGGAGGCCACCGCGGAGCAGATGTGCCCGGAGAGGTGAGTACTTCTCCTCACAATCACGCAGGTCAATGGCGCAGATTGACGGGGACGTGGTGCTAAAGCTAAATGTAGGGGGCATACTGTGTGAGTGCATGTCTTAAGGACAACGGCAAGCTTAGACCCGCTGCCCCTCCATTTACATCCAGCCGCCAGAAGGCTGAGCTGGGGTTAGACTTAGACTTGACTTAGACTTAGACTTAGACTTAGACTTGTATTTGACTTTATTGATCCCCTTTGGGGTGAAATTCATTTGGTCCAGCAGCAGGTGTCCAGAGGCCAAAAACAAGGAAAGAGGTAAAAAAAAGTATTAATTGATGTAAATAGGAACCAAAAAACATTAACAGTTTAGAGCAGATATGTAGAAATACTTACAACTTAATCAGTACACTTATGTTACGCCAGAAATAAAAAAAAGAATTCCTTCATTCACACAAAGCACACGAATGTGGAATGATGTTATAAATTCAGAGTAATTCAAAGAAAATGAAACAATATCCTAAAGTGATGTTCATACTCATTAAGATTCTTATGCATCCAACCTTCCCACATCAACCAGAAAACAGAAACCATGCCCCCCCGTGTCCTATATTCCCCCCCCCCCCGCCCTATATACCAAGCGTCTAACCCAGAAAGAAAAATCGATCAAAATACAATATACGTAATTTTCCATTACCAGTGAACGTGCACAAATAAAACAGTAACATTATGTCGCTCACGCTGTAACATGTTAACAGCCGTAGCACATATTTCTATTTCAGAAGTCCCTCAGATGACAGGCCCCCACCCCCAAGTTGGCTGTGCCACTTTGCTCGTATAAAGAGACCTTCTGCTCAACCCACTGCCAGTCTGCCTCAAGATTAAATCAAGTTTCTCCACAGGCAGAAAGAAAACTATTAGCAAGCTAAGAAAAAGTTGTTTGAACTGCTGGCCTTGAACAGTCTTAGAAATCCAGGAATATCTGGACATATAACTTCAGCAAGCTGTTTTTTCCATTTTATGCAGGGAAGAACAGTATTTGGGGCCATTTTACAATCTGAACTTGAATAAATTAGGTCATGATATTGACTGTCAGGTCAAAATACAGATGCCCCAAAATAAAAGGTGACAAAAAATGATTTTATCATATATTATTAAAATTCTATATTAATTTTATTATAGTGTGTTATAATTAATTGATCATATTTAGCGTGATTTTTGAACTAGCAGTGAGGTTGACCTTAACGTAACAGACAGGGTTCACAGATCTACCTGAAAAGCAGAAATGTCATTATGGTGACATACTGTTAAGCTGGCCTGCCTTTTGTCCAGGCTGGACCCCCCACCTTGTGCCCCTTGCTGCCTTTCATAGGCTTCAATCCCCCCACAAACACTACTCAGGATAAGCAGCTGAGAATTTGTGGGTAGGTCACATTAAAAGAGTGAAACGGAGGGATGTTTGTATTCTTATTGCTGCTATTGTTTCCCGTCATTGTCAGTCGTGTTTTCAGTGGCTGGTGTCCAGGGCAAAGTGAACCTGCGTTCTTTGTTTGCTATTCTGTCTGATGTGGTTCTCTGAAGCTCCCCGAAGCAGCGGGGGGATTGATGAGGGCCGAGCCCTGTGGAGGTGGGGGGGGGGGGTGTCGGGTCTGTCTTCGGGTGTGTGGCTTTGTACAGTCACTTAGCATAGATTTGAAGAACCCTGTAACAAGAGCCCCCCCGCGCTCTATAACCCGTAGGGGGGGTACGGATGGAAACGGCAGACAGACATTCTAATATCAGCCTCTGGAGGCACCGGAGTCACACTTAGTCTGTGTGACGTTAGTGTTTCTGACAGAAACGTTGCTCCTCAGGGTTGATATCACTCAGGATCTCATTGGTGCTTTTTCTTGTGGAGGAATCTGCATATTTCGCCCCTGGATTGTTATGGGCAAGACTGTGCACAACATTAAAAAAAAAAAAAAGATACAGCTTGGCAGTGGGGGGTGGGGGGGTGTCAAGGGCTCCGTCCCAGTGAGGGAAGCCTGCTCTGTGTGTTTTGTTTGCAGGCACGGACCGGCGAAGCCGGAGGGGTTGGCTATCCAGTGCTCAGGGAGACGATCAAACAGGAGACTTCAAAGGAATAACAGCCTTTCTCCAAGCTCCCACTTCCTCAGCAATGCCAATTCAGGTGACTTCCTGTTCAGGGATGACACGCAGGACGCTTCACTGAAAAAAGACCAAGCCTCTCACTTAATACTTTCATCTTTGATGACTTATACAATGTTTATTTACAGCCAGTATGTTGCATTGAGTCCATCTGTTGGATCTTTGGAAATAATAACTCTAATGGTGTAGTACAGCTTGCAGCGTCAGTGCGACGCTTTTGCAAACCGAGGCCCCAGCTGGCTATGAAAAGGTGAAATCTTTGATGCCGTGTGTCAGGTCTTTACGAAGAGGACAACCGATGGGCGACTCAGATCAACAGACTCCAGAAACTCATTGACCGCTTAGAGACTAAGGTACTGAGATGTCAATTCTGGGCACTGTCTCCGTGTAGACTTGTCCACGGCTGTTATTTTATGAAATGTCAGTTTGCCAGGCGAGCCGTACTGTGAATAACAACATGTATTTGCTGCCTTCTTGCTCCCATGTAAGTATTTCTTCTCTACCATAATTGTATCTCCTCAAACCTCCAGGATCCATCCTAACAAATATGCTAAAATCACACGTCCCAGTAACCCAGGTTTGATGTATTTTCTTTTCCACAGGAGCTGCGGCTCGAACCTGTCGAAGAAGAAGTTTCGGGAGGGACGACCAAACCAGTAACTCACTCAGTTAACGCTCATCCCAAGACCCCACAACACTATGGATCCTGGGGAAATCAGAGCTAGCAATCTAATGCATTAATGAGTGACCCACGCATCGTGTGACCTGTTTGCCCAAAGACAAATGTTGTATTAATTCTACAATATATTCTACCACGCATGACATCACCCAGATCGGAAAGCCTGCACCTTACAGTACACTGACCCAGAATGGTGGCTATGCTATGCTAAGCTGTCAGGTGACTGGAGGAACCCCTACTTGAGTCTCTCTCCTTTCTTGCCTTTTTCTCTGCAGCACATTCTGATCGTCCAGCGGCAGCTGCCGGTCCTGGACGAGGAGATGGAGGACTTCCGTCTGGCCCTCCGGCAGTATGTGGAGCGCAGTGGCACCCAGAACGGCTGCCTGCAGTGAGTTCTCTCGGGCCACAGATGCACTCGCTTTCACTTCTGCTTCTCATCCAGTCTGCTGATTCTCAGAGCTCACAGAAGGCACTCGGCTCACAGACCGGGATTGAGATCACAGGGCCATTTAAGCAGCAAGTTAGAGTAGGGGTTTCTTACCCGGAACCGGAACCATTCTATTTGCCACTAGAACCCGCCCCCACACCTTTACCAATCCGTGACATTTTTGCCCGGACATCAAATGATTGGGAACTTCTAAGTTAGAAGGTAGGGCCACGTGCCAAACATCTACAACCACCGCAGTAATCTGGGGGTCCTCAGTAGGTCACGTAATGCTCGACACCCTCCAGCAAATGGGTCGGTTCACTGTCGCAGGAGTGTGCAGTGTGCAGCAGCCATAGAGACCAACGCAGTGTTAATTGCAGCTTGGCTCTCAGCACAGCCGTCATACCGAATGTCCGCTTCCTAGCTGGACTGACCTGCTGTAAAACGCCGGTCTAGATCCTTCCTTTCTTAACACAGTATTCCCCACTCGGGAATGAGCAGTTAATCCCAGCACAGGCGTCCTCTGTATGACAGTAGCTTGTGGTGACATGTGGTTCAGCAGGTTCAGCCTCTGTGCTTGGAAGGTCACTAGTTTGAATCCTGCCTTTTGCAGAATAGTCGCATCACTGTTGGGTACCTAAGCAAGGCCCTGAACCCCCCCCCCCAAAATGCTCCAGGGGAGGTGGATAAATGGCCTGACCCTGTACCCTAATCCCAAGCCTTGCTCTCTGCTGTGTGTCTGTCTCAAAGGACAGAAGGTAGTTTATGTGAAAACTAAAGTTTTCTAATGTACCTTTGCAAATGGCAAATAAAGCAGTTACATTAGGCACGTGTTCCCTCCTCTGCTGTCGATTTTCCATTGTGGGCTTCGTTAAAAGATGGAGTAGAGCGACACTCCCTGGATTCCACCCAAAGCAAGCTGCCCATTGGAGCAGAAATGTCTCTGTGAGCACAGCAGGCAGCTGAGGGAGCACAGGGCAGGCTCACAGGCCGCGGCAATGGGCGTCCCCGCCACGGGAAAGCCAGCACGACCTGAACTCCGGCCTCCGTGTCCTCGATCGACCGGCATCCCTGCCGACTCGATGCCCAGTCCTCTCTTTTCCTTTATTTTCATTAATATATAGAAAAAGCCGCCGTAACTATGCTTGCGAGCATCCAGCGCGTTTCTCCCGTTTGTTTCTTTCTCTGCAGCATCGCGGTACAGAAGCTGGCTGATGAATCCCGCTTCATAGTCTATGAGTTCTGGGAATGTAGCAGCGTCTGGAAGAAGTAAGTGTGAAGGCAGACAGAAAGCACCAGCACTGTACGTATGTAATGCAGGACTATCTTGGCAGCAGCCCAACCTTGGGAAAAATGGGATGAGTTGTACCCCCCCTCCCCCAATCTCTGCTTTGTAAATGGTGCAGTTTAACAGCTTTTTATATATTAATCCCAGTGAAGAATGACCAGGAAGAATGTGATTAGCGTGGGCCTTCCTGTCTCTGCTTGCAGCCACCTTCAGGCCAACCACAGTAAGACTTTCCAGAGGTGCAACGTGGACTTCCTGGAGACCCCCGAGGTCGTCACCACTATGCTGGTTCCTGGTACATTATCGCCTGTTCCGTATGCATGTTCCTTCCTGGAGACCCCCGAGGTCGTCACCACTATGTGGGTTCCTGGTACATTATCGCCTGTTCCGTATGCATGTTCCTTTCATCAATGCGTGGACACACAGCACCTCTTAGGTAAATGTTCCCTCATGCTGTAAGTCAGGGCTGGTCACTTGCACTGTATCATTGCTGAGAGTAAGTGGTGAATCTTTGTCGCCTATAGCAGGGCTCTTCAAATCCGGACCTCGATTCCAAATCTAGGCCGTGTTTTCAGTTCTTCCAGGTAGTTAGTTTAATAATTGCTGATTCTATTTGGGCACAGAGGCTTCACAACTGGCTCACAGGTAAACGAAGGCTGGAAAATCAGCAGTGCTGGGCCCTTCAGGACCATGATTTGAATAGCCTTGGCCTGTAGGACTGACGAAACACACTGTCGTAGTCATTATTGCTCTTTCAGACATCTGACAATGGAATGAACATTCTTTAAAGACACTATAACTGGCAACTTTTAGAAGGAAAGTTCCCATGGTCTGAATGCAGGCTAAGGCAGAATTTACTCTCGGGGGTGCTGTCTCCTAACCGTGGTCTTTCCTTTTCTTCATCAGCTTCGTGGTGGGTTCTGAACAATAACTGACCAGGGCAAGGAGGCCAGCCTGTGATCACGCAAGCCGCCGAAGCTACCCCTCGTGCTGGTGAACGCCATGAAACATAAACACGCTGAACCTGTAGTCCATGCGTAGGGCCCCCTGCTGCTCACGTGATGATTTATCATGCTATATTATTAGTGTATGATTCGATCTAAGACTTTACACAGTGCACCGCGTGCATTTGTTGGTTAGTGCGGTTGTGTCCACGTGCATAAACATCTGAACAGTTTTTGAGATTATTTCGTGAATAAATTTTGCCGTGTGTGAACACCTTGGTTATAGTCTAGGAGTTTCGTAGCGAAGCAAACAGCGCAATTTAGTTGAATTGTAACATACGGTCTTCCAAATTCATTACACTAAGACCATCAGGGTGTTGGTTCCAGCGGGGAACGGTCCACTATTATAAATGACCTACAGATGAGGTCGTTTCATGTTGTGTTGCAAAAGGAATTTCCAGTAGATGTAGCTTTTCCTTTCATGGGGTAAAACAGTGTTTCAAAGCATCTGCCAGTATTTTATCAAAATAAAATATTCATGCACCTCCAGACTTAAAGAACGCCTGTCTTTGCGCATTAAGTTTAAAGCGCCTGTTGTCCTCACTCCATCACGGCAACGCATAGAGACGCATACTACCATTTAAGTCTTACCATTTAAGAGTACCATTTAAGTCTGAGATAAGTTGACACACGAAATAAGTGACTTTTTTCATCCGTTATTTAACAAATGCATTGTGCAATACACATTGTGAAAGTAACAGTATTGTGCTATAAGAAAAAATAAACGATATATTGGATATTTCTATGTGTTTGTGTATTGAGGTCAGGGTCCGGATGACCCTTTTTTTGATAGATTCGTTTTCATTCCCAACGTCACATACGGTTCAGCACCTTTATAGCAGAATACTGACTGAAAAAGAATTCAGTAAAGTGTTTGTTCTAAAAGGTACAGCATGGAACCTACGGGATCCTCTACTGAAAAACATCCCCATTACAAACGTCTGGCAGCAGGTTATGGGACATTTGAACCCAGTGTGAATAACGTGCTGCCTCATTTCCCATGGGAAGTTAGAGATTATTTACCCTGAGAAATACAGGCACCGAATTACGAAATAGCCAGACTGTTTAATAGAGGAAAACCACAAAAAAAAAAAGAAGACAATATCGCCATCTTGTGGAAGTTTTAAGTCTACAACCCAAACCAGAATTGTGGATCTAAATGGGCACAATTTTTCCCATCTCTAACCACCACTTATCCTGTAAATAAGAGAAATAAAGGAAGGAAGAACACCTGCTGCTGACGGTGAAGAGGCCCATTGACCGGGGAAGTCGCAACAGGTCACATTGTAATGTTTACCAATATGCTTTATTTTCTCTGAAACATTTTCCCTGCAAAGTAAGCAGAGGCATTTTATATCAAGTATTTAGTTTCCAAAATCTTGAGCAATACTGAAACTGTCCCACTCCACTAGAGGGTGCCATTGTACCAAGAGCTGTGCTGGCTTGGTGTTTTGCATGCGAGGAACCTATAGACAGTGCTTTGCAAGGAAAGCCTTGCCGTCCACTAGTGACATTCACCGAAAAACACTCTAGGTCAGGGGTCTCCAACTCCGGTCCTGGAGAGCTTCTGTCCAGTCGGTTTTCTATTATACCCAGCTTCTGATGAGCCACACCTGTTCTCAGGTAAACACCAGGGCCAGGTGTGGCTCATCAGAAGCCAAGTAGGATAGAAAACCTACTGGATAGTAGCTCTCCAGGACCGGAGTTGGAGACCCCTGCCCTAGGTCACTCTAAGAGACATCTATCAGTCAGGAAACACACATCACAATGTTTTAGAGTTTTTATTGATAAATTATCCTTTTTAAAAAGACCCACGTCATATTCCAACTCAAACAACTGGTTCTGTGTATTATGTACAAAGCGTTTGTTTCTCCACATTCAGAACACGATTGTACCCATTTTCGCAACGAAATGTAGTACTACTGTAATGCTATAAGGAAATCTAGCAATCCAACAATCAAGCTTTAAGCGGGAAGGATTTACAGAATGCAATCCACAACCGGGGGCAGAAATGGGGTCTCGACCTGTTTCGTCAGGGCTATGAACACAAAAGTACCAGACTTTTTCTTCTTTTAAAAAAAGTTAAGTCATGCAAAAGCAATCCCAATGCCTTTCGAAAAAATATGTCTACTTTTCAAAGGCAATTAAAATGTTACAGTATGGTGCAAACACACTTCTCAAAATGACAAACCAGATTTATTCTTTGAAATGAAACAAAGCAGGACGGTGTAATTCAGCATGAAGACACAGACCCAGATGTAAACCAGTGGCACCCTGGATGCCATCATCAGATAGCATGGATCAGATAGAACAGGCACACCATACAGATAAAATGTCTAGAAGTTGGCTGAAAATAAAAAGGGTGGGACCTTCCAACATGACATGTGACCTCACAGCCAATCGGAGCTGGCTATTCTAGCAATTAAAATGCCTACAAGTTCACTACGCACTGAAAATAAAAGAGGTGGTACCTTCCGACGTAATGCATGACCTCTCAGCCAATCAGAGCTGGCCATTCTAGCAGCTGATCATGATTGCATAAAACAGTAGTGCAATGGGCAGTTCTTACAAGGTTAACCTCATTTGGTCAAGTTGGTAACAAAACATAATACTTAAAACTGGAAAATATCCAGGGGGTAAGAGCAGGCGCCAGCTCTAGACAGCCCAAATCCAGAGGTGTGTCTAACAGTTTGACCATCAAATCAACACAATTATTAAGACTAGTTTTAGTACGTTATTCATTATTTGAGTAAATGGAAAAAACTGTTTGGTCATAACACCACCAACCAAATGAATGAGTACATTGGACGATCACTTACTGTACAGTAAATATGTGGTATTTGACTGTGACCATGACAACCTGGGTTGGATTGGGGTTTCCTGGGACTAAACGAGCTGTAGCGGACAGGTGCGTCCCGCCAGGCCCATCTACGCGAAGCTGTTCTCGGGGTAGCTGACTTTGATGGCGCCCCAGTAACATGCCCGCACCAGGCACACCAGGCCCAGAAGGTAGGCGAAGGCCCAGGACACGTATGTAGCGTGATAGCGTCTAGCGAAGTCCTGCGTGCCCACCTGACAGACAGAAAGGGAGGCATGGCGGGAGTCAGAGCAAGAGTCATAGAAAGGGTGAGAGTAAGATTGAGTATGAGAGATGGGGAGGGGAGTCAGAGCAAGAGTAAGTCAGTAAGAGTTCCTTCCTGGACTTGGATTTCAGTAAAATATGCTACAACATTATGTACATGGACATGGTCAACAAGAAACATTTCTAAATTGTTCTGGTCCATCAGGATTTGAAGAATTATTTATACAAAGATGATGGCACTGCTATATTCGATATTTTAACAAATTGTCAAAACGATACGAAATATGATTACGGTAAGCGATTGTGTTCGGTCGGGTCGTTTCTTGGGCTTTTTAAAGCAGGACGACGTTGTTGAGAAGAAGGGTAAAGGGGCAGGCCCGCGCGGCACGGCGCCAGGCCCTGGAGGCGCCGCTGGGGTATTCGGGGCTCGTACTCACAGTTAAGCCAATCCCGATGAAGATACAGATCATGCCCACTGTGATGTAGGCACAGCAACGCCGTCGTGGAAGGGCGCTGCCCACAGAGGATCTGGAGGAAAATAGCCGTGGTGCTTAATTCGAATTATTGGGTTTGGTCCTGCTGCACGCTGCGCTCTAATCTCAGCTACACGCAGCACAAAACCTCCTTCCCAAGCGCGTGAGTCCTGTCACATGACCACAGTGGCCCCTTCACATGTCTGCCATGTGACTGGATTGGGAATCGGCCCTGGGGACTGGGGAATGAATCAGCTGGCTTTGCTAATCTCCATTTTCGCCACATGGGAACATCTAGAGGTTTTATTTTATTCTTCTAGCAGTTGCTCCCATCCTGAGCCCTTTGAAATGCCTGCTCTCACACTCTGCACTAAAAGCCGCTTAATCTGAGGCAGCGAAGCACATATGAGCACGGACCAAGGATTCCGTCACCTCGTTACTCGTCCCTGACCACCCCCACATTACATCAAAGGGAACCCAACAAGCCCTCAAAATGCAGTGACAGACCCCTCCCATCCCCATCTCCATAATATCCAGCTGCTCACTGGCTCGGAGGGCTACGACACAGTCTGATCACATGGTCGCTGGTTCGCATCCCGCAACCCTTAACCTCCAACTGCTCCCGGGATTAGCGGCCACTGCTTTCTCAACTGTATGTCACTTTGGATAAAGGAATCTGACAGATAAGCTGCGGTGAAGCTACGTGGATTTTTCAAAAAGCAGCATCGGAGCAAATCTGAAGCTACACACATGTATGAGGAAACGGCTGAAATCACACAGCTGCAGGATCCTGAGCAGTTAGACTCAGGGGGGTAAATCTACAGTGTAACACAGCCCCCCCCCCCCCCAAATATTTTTCTTATTGTTTGCTCACAGAATAACGCCAGTCACACGGCTGCACATGGAAAGTCTCCAGAAAGCTCAGCGCTTAACAAGCTGGTAAACTGACATCATCGAAGGGAATCAGGTCAGGAAAAAAAAAAGAGAGAGAGACAAACTTACATTTTTTTACAGTGTGGACACTTTGCCAGTGTGTTAAATCGCAGCTCCATCCACTAAAGACAAAGAGAGGCAGAAGGACGTCAGGAGCTGCGCGGTTTAGCTCAAATGCCACGGATCACGAGTCCCAGAGCCTCTCGCCGCTGCCCCCCCCCCCCTTGGGTTGGGTTGGGTTGGGTTATGTTCTTTTTAGAATTATAACTAGTCTGAGGGTACAGAAACAAGGGAGGGAGCAACTAAGGATTGGGGCACAATAAATATTATATAATAATAATAATAATAATAATAATAATAATAATAATAATAATAATAATAATAATATTTATCCATCCATTTTCTGTAAGTGCTTGTCCGATTCAGCGTCACAGGGGGTCTGGAGCTCATCCCGGAGGCTACGGGCGCAAGGCAGGGAACAACCCAGGTTGGTGCCCCAACCCAATCGCAGGGCACAGTCACCCAGGGACACCTATAAGAAATTTTAGCATCTCCAATCCACCTCGGCATGTTTTCGTACGTTGGGGGGAACCCGCAGTACCCAGAGGAAACCCCGTGACAGTACAGGGAGAATATACCAAAAGGTGTGAGGCAACAGTGCTAACCACCGAGTCACTGCGTCACTGCACTGCCCCGCACTGCTTAACCATCTGTCCATTTTAACGAATCCCAAAAAGCCAGGGGTGTAAACGTGTGGAAAGGGAGGGAAGTACATTTGCTTCAGCAGCGCTGGTCCACACAGCAGAGCCACACGCAGACGTCGCCCCACCTGCCCGCTCGGTGCGCCGTTTCACTGGACAGTACGCACCAGGAAAGTGTTGCCGCAGTGTCCGCACACCACACGCATGCCCTCGGGCTGCACGGGGAGGGCAGGCTGGGCGGGCTGCTCCTCCGGAATCACCATGACCGGGCTCAGGTTGATGATGCGTCTGCTGTGGGACGAGGGGACGACACAACAGCATCGTGCTCAGCTAATTCATAGAACCTAAAAGCAACAACGCTGTCAGCCTTATTCGTGGGTCTGCTGTGGTTTAACGCCTGGTTGGCAGGCGGGGGATCTGTAACTCGGCAAACAGCTGGGGCGGCGTTTCCCCGATCCGCTCCCTGGAGATCCACGTTTTTGCTTCTTTCAGGCTCCCTGCCAGACAGTTCGCATCATTCCTCTCTACAGGGAGCTGGGAGGGAGCGAAAACCTGGACTGTCTGCGGGTCCCCAAGGACCGGATTGGGGATATAGAAAACCTATATTTACTTGAGGAAAAAATGTCAAATGCGATCATTCAAATGAAGACCCTCCCACCCCCCCCTTACCAGTTAGGTCGTGGACATCCTATCCTCCGAGACGTGTCTTTGCAGATTAGCAGGCAGTTACATGGACATCTCACATACTTTTTTCCATTTGGTGGGTTTTTGATTGGCTGGAGGGAGGAAACATCCTCTTAGTAACAAGTCACAGACGTGGGGGGGGGTATAAATCCAGCACTGACAGTCACTGGGCTGCGTGGCGCTCACTCTAGGCCAAATTCACCACTGTGGGCCACAGTTCAGACATGCTGTACAGTGAGCCATGGCGGCATGACACCCCCATGCTGGTCGACCCACAGGACATCACCAAACATCAGACCCCCCCCGAACAAGCCCGAAGCGACAGGGCTGACAGGATCCCGCGACAGCTGTGCACCGACACAAAGATGTGATGATGAAGAGTGAGATCGATGAAAGAACCTGGCTGATAGCTTTTCGAATCTTCCGGAAGGAATGATAAAGAAACGGGAAATGGAATTCCTTAAAGTCACCATCTCAATTTTAGGGAATGATTCTAATTATTATTTTTTTCTAAATCCTAGGCTGCTCATCAAACAGTTACTCATTTATAAATGATCTAAACTGACCAGGGTCAGGAGGTTATAATTATACAAGCATTTCACAGCATGAATTTGCATTAATCATGTTCCTGACTGTATATGTATTATAGGGACAGGAACTTCTAACGGCTGAAACCTGAGCCAAAGTTTATCTCTAGAAGGTCTAAAGGTAGCGTGATCCACTACTTTAGTTGACTTTTACGAGCCAAAAGGCATGAGGTCCATGAGACCATCATGTGACCTCAGCATGTGCCTCCCAGTGCTGCACTAAGAGCACTACACACAAAGATGCTCCTGCACCCTTATCCAATGTAGGCCTAGAGCATGACTGCCTTTCGAGAAAGTTTATTCAGATTCACAAAGGTGCACTAGTACAGTGAGGAGCTGGAACAGGCAATTAACCTGAATTTAAATTTCAATTACGATTTTGGCTTCCAACGATTATCAAAACAAAACAATTGTGATAAAAATTATTGTGCTGCATTTTGTTTTGCAATGATGCTCCTCTTTTGTCTTGTGTTACATATCCATTGCACCCCTTTCCAGCCCCTTTTCAGTTGAATTGTCTTTTGAGTTCAAGGAAATCCACTGTTAAAATAAATGGATGACATTTCCAAAGTCAATGGGTAATCATGATAAAGAATCGTGATGTCAGTATTGATTAATAATCGCGATTATGACTTTTTGCCATAATCGAGCAGCTCATCAATGGGACACTGGCAGAAATGGGTGCTTTCGATAAACGGAGCAGGATGGGAGAGAGCAGCAGCCTCTTACCGTGGCCTCATTGCAAGTCGTGCATTTGACCACGTGCTGATGGAGCTTGCCGTCCAGGTTGATGAGGGACTGGCACACGCGGCAGTTGATGACGGGGACGCCCGCGGCGTCGGGGTTCGCGATGGCCGTGTAAGGGGGAGGAAGCTCCGCTACAAGCAGAACATGGATATGTTTCAGGACGCTTCATTGTGCTTGGGAGAGACCCGTCCCAAGAGGAACTGGCTAAAGCCAGTGTCTCTCAACCCAGTCCTCGGGGACCCCCATGCGGGTCACATTTCTGCTCCCTCCCAGCTCGCCTGAACCAAACAATGAACACCGAATCCCCGGTACAGGTACGTCCCCGAGGACTGGGTGACAAACACTACCCTATGCCAAAAAGCTTAGTGGAAGTATGCATGTTACCGGAGAAAAAAAAAACAGCAGCAGATATACCTCTGCACAGTGTGAGGAGTCATAACAGGTATGAAACAGCAATATTCCTATTTCTCCACCTAACTCACCTTGTATCTACAGGAAGCTCCACACAGAAACTCTTTTTGTACTCAACCACACTATGGCCTTTACATTTATTGCCGATGCTGGACATACAATGAAGGACAGATTTAGATATCTTGGAGGATGGGTTGGGTGGGGGTGAGAACTCATGACACACCTGGGCTGATAACCCAGGGACCACAAACCCGAGGAAGCTGCTGGGCATGCAAAACGCTCAAATCAGCACCCTTTTGTTTGAACTTAAAAAAAAAAAAAAAAAAAAAAAAAAAGACGTGACCTCTGACCTCTTTGTTAAAATGGAGAGAATGACACCGCCGGGGAGGGTGACATGTGACCTCCTGCTGATCAGTGGCCTGATGGCCCACAGATTTCAGGGAGCGTCCAAACTGGAAATCAGTAACCAGCAGATCTGAAGAAGCACTGACACAATCGGTGCTTATCAGAGCAGCCACAGAAATCAGCAGAATCCATGTCTTGGCGATCCATGAACTCTGAACTAGGCTCGTGCGCAGTATGATTTTTCATTCCTTCCAGACACTACAGTGCTGTATACGGTATTTTCAAAAGCAATGCTATTCCAGTATTTTGAATTTTTGCCAGTTTGCCAGCTGAGGGGAAGCTGTGCTGAATCCACATTTTCGGCAGTTAATATCCGTCACCAGACTGATGAGACTGTAGCTATCGGCTGTGACACAAGTACAATACAAAAAAAAAAAATTAAGATTTTAGGCAGGGGGTTGGGGAGAGGGCGGTGGGAACAGAGGCGATCAAAACAACAGCATGGCCACTGCAGATCTCAGGACAGGAGCAGGGCCACTGGCGTGAGCTGCTGGGGACGACAAAGCAAGACGCACTACGATATAATCGATCACAGAAACATTCAGGCAGGTTAACTAAACGATAACCGCTAACTGTGCTCACAGAATGTCGGCCCTGCGTATTCCCAAGCAAAACATAACCAAAACCAGTACAATCCATCCATCTTCCCTAAGCGCTTATCTAGTCGCAGTGAGCCTGGAGTCCAGTCCAGAATGCACGGGACGCCAGTCCTTCGCAGGACACGCACTGACACACCCAATGACACACCCAATGACACACCCAATGACACACCCAATGACACACCCAATGACACAGCCAATGACACAGCCAATGACACAGCCAATGACACAGCCAATGACACAGCCAATGACACACCCAATGACACACCCAATGACACACCCAATGACACACCCAATGACACACCCAATGACACACCCAATGACACACTTGGGGCAATTCAGAAACAAACTGATTGCAAATTTTGGGACTGTGGAAAACCAGACCATGTTAAGAAAAGCCCCCCCCACCACACACACACACACACACACAGGGCATGCAAACCCTACATATACAGAGCAAGGATGCAAAGCCACAGCCCGGGAGGAGGGAGGTCACAGCACCACCCCCAGGGGAACCCATGGCATTCTTAAGAACAGCAGATTAACTGACTGACCTCTTAATTCGTAGAGTCTGAAAATGAGATGTTTCACGATATGGTGATAAGCCAAACTTACACAAACTCATGTTCAACATCCTGCTTTTCTCTTAATTTTCCTTTTGGTTTCCAGAAAGCTGCATTAATGAGGGTCTTGCTATGAATCACCAAGCTTAAAATTCCTTTCTAATAGTGTTCTGGCAAATCCGACTGACAGTTTAGGAAATTTACTAAATTATAGACTGGAAAGTGAACCAAGTGATGTCAAATCTGTCATGATAACTTAAAATTGGCAAATACTGTAGGCAGTGCACAGTCTTAGATTTTCCTCCAAGTTCTGCACCATTACAGACTTTCATATATAGAAAAGCATGAGCTAGCATCTAAGCAAACCCACAGTAGCCTGTGATTCTAGCAGCAGTTAAATAGTTCCTAGGTTACCCAGCATTGATCATATTGGAATGACTGAACTATAACAATGCATCTGTACAGCAGCCAATCTACCGTTAATCGAAAACCTTGCATAAACAAAACTGCATCCTTTCATCTGTTGAGCAGCTCGTTTTTCCGTGACACTCCTGCCATCCTATGCACATAATCTACCCCATATTTTTTCTTGGCTCAGTTTCACTACCAAGTTACTCTCATGACGGTGATATTTTGCCAGACATGGCTTATTGTGCATGGAAACCGTCTATCCATTTACCACGTACAGACACACAGGACCGTAACAGTCCACAAGAAATGTACTGTGTATTTCGGGGGTTACAAGCGGCAAGTCCTTTATTGTGAAACCTTGTCTGTTTCTGACATCAGTGAGATGCAAAGACCGCAGATGTATAAGACAAACGAGCACGGCGCCTGTGCCCATAATGAAAGACAGCAGGGCAGCCCGGTGTGACACCCGAAAGCGGCTCCATGTTTCAGTGCTTAAGACGGATTTTAACATAAAGAGCAAACAAGACATGCCACCGCTGTTATTTAAAGCCCCCAAAATGCTAAAAATAAAACTAAATGTAGCCCGTCAAAATCACTCTTCCAGCGGCAGAAACGGAGAAGCGCAGCAGCTGCCCGTTAACGGGGGAAAGCGGCGTGTTGCGGGGGCCGGCAGCCCGGCCCTGCCGGCGGTCACATATGCGGCTTTCTGCTCTTTAAGCCGCAGACCGACCCGCACTAATTAAAGCAGCTCGTTTTAATTACGCCCGGTAATATTTTGCGGACGCGGCTGCAGGAGGTTGAGGGCCGGGGAGGAGCGACACAAAGAGCGCCGAGACTCGGGAGCTGATCCGAGGCTCATGGCCGGCCAAGACGGGCCGACACGGTCCACCGCAAACGGGGCGCCGGTGTCTCCCTCACTGAGCGGCCTGCGGGTGGGTCACTGGGCGCCGTCTCCCCATCGCCACACCAAATGCAGGCCTACGCAGTCCGGGCTCCGGTGCCCTTGCCAGCCTCCCGCGAAACGCCCAAAATGAATCAGCACGGCTCGGCTCGGCCCGGCCCGGCTCACCTCTCGGGCTGCCGTCCTGCAGGTACGGCGGCGCCGTGGGAGTTACGCTGCCCGAGTCCGGGACTGACAGCAGCGGGGACCGCTCGTCCATGCCATCCGAAGCCATGTCTGTCTGTTACGGTGCACAGAGAGCCGCCGACGGGAAGCAGCGCAGCCGAGAACGGGCCGCCGGTACCGATGGGCGGCGCTCCGTGGGCGGGGCTTTAGCGCGACTCTGGGGGTGCGGCGCTGTTTATCGGGAGCCTGCAGATCAGCCCACCCCCTCTAATAAAGCGCTTCGGAGAGACGCGTCTGGCTCCTAGTGTCAGATCCGGATTTCGAGCCGCACATGCAGTAAAGTCAAGTCTGTCATAGCGTACATACGCAGGGACCCCGGGGCGACATACAAACAGCAGCTAGTGACGAGGGGAGGGTTTTCACGGCAAAGTGCAAAACGCAGGACAGTGTGAAACAGGGGGCCAGACACGAGGGTTTACATATATAGTGCTATGCGCAGGTAAAAATAAATACAGCAGTATAAAAGGGTGGAATAAATATAGTGCAACCGAATAATCAGATTATAAATTAAAATCCAGAGTCTTCATGGTCACTTCGACTCGCATGTAGGGGAAACTGGTATAAAAAGCTTATAAAAAGCGTGTAGATAAGTATCTCTTCGACATCCTGCCTGTTATACTATAGGAACACTAGAGTTCATTTGCGTTTTCTTTTGGGGAAAATATTAAGATGAATAATGTTATAAATACAATACAAAATGTTAACATTCTTGGATATATCTGGAAAGTTGAGGCGTGTATGAGAGAATCCTGAATGCAGCGGAGCCCAATTTAATTGCCCTAAACTCACTGATTCATCATTCTTAACGTGGGAGTTTTACGGGGACGCCGATTATTTCTATTAGAATTTCGTACAGGTTCCAGCTGAAAGAACACAAATCACTCGTGCACAGGGACAGCAGAACCACCCCCCAGATCTACGTAAGCGACGTGCGCTGCTATTGGACGTTTAGCGTACGTCGAAAAGATACGGTAATAACAGAGAGATGGTTGAATTCAATTTCAAGGGACATTCAGATTTAGTCGACGTAGTCAACCGAATATGACCTTATCCAGCGTCATCAGATTAACTCCGCATCTGTCTATAAGTAACTGGGGGAGAAAAAAAATATTTATTAACCTTTAAGTGTTTCCCTAATAATACACCGTATTAGAAAATGAGAGGTGGGTTTCTGCTGAACACCGACATGAGCGGGGGTGTGATTGTCTCTTATGCTGTAGCGCATCTTTGTGGGGCGTGACGCTGCCTTTTTGCGGACCAATGAGAGGCGCCGCTGAGCTGCGGAGCACCGGAAGCGCCCAGGAAGCGAAAACGTCGTTCTGCGCCTGGCCTGTTGATCGCCAGTCAGCATGTTAGTCGTCTGGTTCATGTGAATTTACAGAGACGGATTTGCGGAAATTACAGATAGCATGGCGGACCCGGAGACAGCGGAGGAGCTGCTATTTAAACAGCAGCGAAAAGAGAAGAAAGATCTGCAGGGTAAATCGATCTGTCAATTTTATGTGATGTGCTAGTTAAAATACCTAATAGTATACCTTGTAATCTCACTGTCATCAAGTCTGTATGCAATAACTATGCAGCCTCTCTTGTATTACTCGTCTAATTTAACATCTTTGAGACTCAGCGTTCGGCTGTTTTATACTAAACATTACTGGGACGAAGGGTTTTACAAGGTCCTATGAAGAATCGGTCAGATGGAAGTTTGAAATAAACATTATAGAATAATCCTCTGTGTGGTGCTAATAATACCCACACCCATGGGGAACGAGCTCTGTACTGGTGGATGGATGGATGGATGGATGAATGGATTGATTGATAAAGGGAATGAGCCGTCCAGGTTTGCGGGACACATTTCCGAATTCGGAGCCAGTGTCACAGGACTTGACTCAAAAGTGACGGGTTTTAATTTCTCGTTCATCATATCATCTTCAGTGGTGTTGGTGCAACTGATTTTATTCTCTCAGAAAAGCATGATTTGGAATCGCGCGGACGCACCGGATTATTGCCATGGCTACAGTATGAAACACTGGCGCTCTACGAAACCTACCTTCACTTAACTTTAGTGGTGAATGTCGCTTACGTTTTTACATTTGACAGCCAAAATTCAGAGCATGAAAAATGCTGTACCTAAAAATGACAAAAAAAGGAGAAAACAGCTGGCGGAGGACATTGCAAAGCTAGAAGCTGAACTCAGTGAGAAGCATGAAGAGGAACTGAAGCAACTGAACAGTTCTGTACTTGGAGACAAGGTATGTGTTCTTATTTTTCTGTTTATGAAGGTTTTAAATGTGCATAAATGATGTGTGTGCTCTGTGTGTTTTGAAATGTGCAAATAAAGTGATTTTAATGCTGCCCTTTTTACATGTAGTTTTTAGAAAGTTGACTGAATTTTGTTCTGGAAAACAGATATTTATAATTTTTTTGAAAAGATACAGACCATTCTATTTCAATTCAATAAATACTTTTGCATTACCATTTGTTGCCATATATACTGTATCTTTTTTACTATTACAACTGCATGGCTTGGCTGTAGCCCATTCGAAAGCTCAGAAGTCAAAAATGGTGATACAGAAACTCTTTTGGTAATTTGTTGAATTAAAATGGAATGTCTCGTATATATTTAAAGTCATCTTGTGTTGAAATATTGTCCACATTTAACATTATGTATTTCTTCTTCCTTCTGAAAAGTATATTATGCAAATGATAGTTTTTATAGTCATAATTATTTTCTTTCGTATTTTGTACTTTGAGCCTGATGATCTTGCCAATGGAGTGCAGAGCCTGGATCTGGACGCCGATGACCCAAAACCGTCCAAACAGCGTCCTTCCAAGGCCCAGAAGAGGCGGGTGAGACGCGAGTGATGATTGGAACGGGCACCGACATACGAGCTGTGCATTTTTATAACTGTACAGTATTTTTTTTTTTTTTTAACTGTATGTCTGCGTGCCTTCAGGATAAGAAGGCCGCCCTGGAGAAGGAGCGGGAGAACAGGATCGCGGAGGCCGAGGTGGAGAACCTGCAGGGCTCTCGGCACCTGGAGAACCAGAAGCTGTCTCGGATACTGGGAGGGAAGCGGCTGCAGGTCCGAGAGATCATGTCGGACGGGCACTGCCTGTACCGGGCCGTGGAGGACCAGCTGCGGAGGCGAGGCTGCACCCTGGGCCTGGCGGAGCTCCGCAGCCAGACCGCCCAGCGCATGAGGAACCACGTTGAGGAATTCCTCCCCTTTCTCACCAATCCCACCACAGGCGACATGTTCACCCCCGGTGAGTGCTGCCAGTCCATTACCGAACCCTCCAGATCTCGTTACACACATCGCGTTACTCCTTAAGCTCATTGTTTAATATAGCAGCTTATCCCTAACCCTCATAATCCCTCGCCATCGTAGCACCTGTCTCCTGCCTGGTCAGGGAACGCCTCCGCACGATCAGTCCGCACCGATATTGTAATAAATCACGTCGCCAACGTCACTCTGTTCAGTTGCCCTTTTTATGGGACAGAGGCTGCATCCTGCCTTTCTGTCCTTGATGTTGAATAAAAATCTCTGTCTCCACAGAGGAATTTGAAAAATACTGCGGCGAGGTCGCGGACACGGCGTCTTGGGGCGGACAGCTGGAGGTAAGAGTGACGGCCAGTGGGTCCCAAGCTGAACGTACCCAGTAACCTAAAAGCTGGAAATGCCAACTCTGTGCTAAGCAGGAAAAATATTAGTGTTGTGCACATTGAGCTCAAATTTAACAGATTACAGCCTTTCAGTGATTTTTTTTTCTCAGGTAACTACCAAAATACAGAGAACTCAAAGGTTTTTGTTGTGGCTTTGGGTCACTCCTGGCTGCCAAAAGAGCTCCAGTGTCCCTTGGATCTGATGAAGTGATTCAACGCCGTTCCTCCATTTAAAATTCTATTGTTTAGTGAAAAACGTAGTTTTAGATGCTACTGAGTTTCCCTTGATTATAAACCTGGAGACCGTCAAACCGTTCAGTGTCCTGTGCATGGGGATGTTGTCATCCCAGGATAGACATTCATCACTAGAGGATCAATGGGATTGATCAGAATGCCTTTTCTGTTTAACAATTACCATAAGTCATCAGAAACTGAGAAACAAATACTGTAGAACACAGATTTCTGCCCTGTGGCACGCGGGTACTCTTCTGCTTGTTTAACGGTACTTATCCAGCTTAAGTGTTTAATGTTATTAAGGTTTAATAAAGGCTTTAAGCTCTGTATCATGACTGGAGGTCAAAGGACCATACTTGATGAAAGCCCTCGACTCCTTGACGTAGTTGCTTATCTACTGGGCCTTACACTTTCAAGCAGTGTCTGATGTTGTCATTGCCGCTTCCTTGTGCCATGAGCCATCTGTGACCACAATTCCTGACAGATGTGCCCCCGCCATCAGAAGTCACCAACAGCTGTGTCTGTCCAGCAAATTCATACGCGACTCAAAGCATTCAAGCTACAGAGTCCTGGCTTTCGATATATTTTTATCCCTTGTTTATTAAAGCTTATTTTATATTTTTTGCTGATGTGTGTAAAATGTATGACTAATAATAGTAAATGTAAACTAACAGACTTTGTGTCATGACAGCTACGAGCTCTGACTCAAGTCCTCCAGATCCCCATCGAGGTCATTCAAGCAGAGTCTCCTACGATTGTGATAGGCGAAGAGTACCGTGAACCACCAATCACTCTGGTGTAAGTTTGTGGAAATCTATCTACCATCTCCTCTGGCAATTTTTAGCAGGAAGTCCAAATGCCTAAGATTGCTGTCGCATTTTTCGGTTTCGAGGGTGTTGGTCTGTGCCGTGTTTGCAGTTCTCTGTCATCCACACATCGCGCCTGACTTGACGCTCTGGGCTGATCGTCGACTGTGTGACGTTCTGGGAAGCTGACTCAGTGCGTGTTGGGTTGTGTTTCAGCTACATGCGGCACGCCTATGGTCTTGGGGAACACTACAATTCCGTGGAGCCGCTGAAGGAGGAAGAGACCTGAGATTCTTCTTCTTCTCCTGCACCATTGTGTGATTTTCATAGACCAGTGCTTCTGGAGTTAGAATAAGAGCAAACCTGCTCCTGTTTAAGCTCTGGTACTCTTTATCCAGTGGCCTGAAACTGTTACTTTTTGGAATCTGAAGAAGTGCAGGTTTTGTTCCCCCTGGTGGCCAATTTTGCAGATGTACCTGAAGAGCTGTCTCGGTAATGCTAAGTTGTGTTTCTGAGAACATATGCCAAATTATGTATCTCATGAGATGGGAATTAAAGTAACAGCATACTGGTGTATCTCAGTTGTGCTTTAAAAACTTGTTAACTCATACAGATAGATTGTGAATGAAGCAATTTAATGCAGTTTTTTTCATTAGGTTACTATAATCATTCTGTCGCCCCAGGGGTACAGTTAAGTACATCAGAAAAGGCATTTAATAATCCATTTTTACAAAAAGCTTCCTGTTTGATTTTATAAGCACTTTTCAAGTTTTATTATAATGAATTGGACAAAGTGTTTTCACTTTAGTGTTAGCATGTACCCTAATCCAGACATATAAGTGGGTGTCATTCTCAATGGTACCACTCGGGCATCTAAGAAAAAAGTGATGGACCATGCTATACCCTATTGTTATCAATCAAAAACCACTACCCCGTGTTGTTGTTTGTTGGTTATGCCTCATTCTTCAGGCTCCTTGATGCCCATTTTTTGTGTATAATAATACAAGATTGTGGTCAACACATTCTAATACACTGTCACGAAAAATTTTAATTACTAGTGATCATTTCAAAGGTGCTTTTATGGAAAAAAGAATATTGTCACTGATTTACATCTTAAGCTGCTTAAACAACTGGAAACATGCCTGTGAAATCCTATAAGCCCAAAATGAAAGGCTGAGAAACGCCTATCTGATCATCAGTGCTAATAAGAACTTCATTAAATTGGGGCGTCAGTCTCATACAATGATGATTCGGAAACAGATTAATAAAATAATTGTTGTGGGAGGCATATGTCAGTACAGTGAATGGTTTAATTCACGATTTAAATTAAGAAACCTGAGCAGATGGTTACAGTAGGATTTCTGCAAATGCCATCTGTTAAGAAGGTGAGTAAAATATATCTGTCCTTGCAGTGACTGTATTGGACGTAAGACATGGTTCTCTTTTGATATGATCCAACAAAGCAGGATTCCATAGTAAGGGGATGGGCCCATTTGACCCTGATTGGTTGGACTTTAATAACAGACTGCAGAACAGAACCCCACTGTTTAGAATATGTTGTGCTAGTATCAGTTAGAGTACAGATATAAAGTGATCAACATCAACCCGTAACCACACAAGATGGATCACATTAATACACAAAGAGCTGGTCCACTTGGGTCAGGAAATCAGGCTATGAAGTATCCAGTTTTCTTCTGCTTATCCGGGACAGGGTGGTGGAGGTGGTTGGAGCCTGTTTCAGGTATCATGTGCTCCACCTGGGACAGACACACAAAGTCACATGCTACTGGCAGACTTGCAGATACCGTGTGATCACCTTGTTACGAAGGTCTAATCAGTAGTATGTGAAGTGTCTCTGCTTTCATGCTGTGAAGCTAACCCTCTGCTCTGGTCCTCCATCTGCTTTAGTACGAGTGGACATGCAGTACTGTATATCTTAGGAGACCGTGTGTAAGATAGTGTGGACATATCGGAACCCTTGGGTGGACTTGTTCGTTAAATAGCCTTTTCATTATGCACTGCATCTTTTACATGTTGTAACGTGGATGCTCCGCCAGGTGGCAGTGTTGGAACAGTTTTAGGTGCCCAGCAAGTTATTTCTAACAGCGCTTTAGAAGGCGATTCTGTCACCAGCGTCGTCTTGATTAGCGATAATTCAACATACAGTCCCAGTTTGTGCTGCTTTCATGTTTCTGGGGGGTTTTCACACCCAAAAAAAAAATGTGTAGTTAAAATTTTAATTTTGCTAACTCATTCTAGTAATGATTTCAGTGTTCTAACCCACCTACCAGAAAATAGAAAAATTATCTTTTTACATCATTTGCCTTTTTCCCAAAGATTTTGTAAAAAATGACATACTGCCTGCCTGCCTAAAGGACTTTTAACATGCTGCACAGATGCACATCGAGGCCCCAAGACCACAATGAAAAAAAAAAAGAAGTTTCCTTTCCTTAGAGTCCAGTGGCATCTGTTTATTCCCAAGAAAAACTTAATTTCTCAGAATTAATTTTCTACCCAAGCCTCAAGAGCTCATAGCAACATCTACGTAGTTGGAGTTGATGAATTATGCATCGAGCTTAATTGCATGCCCAGAAACTAATGACACTGGGCTGGTTAACAGCAGGGGAACCATACATCGCTGCAAACTGAATGAAAAATCAGTTTAGGGGAAAAAAACAGCCTTAATTGATGAATAATTAAAGTCTGGGCTACAGGGCATAAAAGTGACATTTTGCTTCGATCGGTTCAGAGTGCTGGCGGCAGGTTTGATTGGAAAAACTGACCGGGTGCAGAATGATGGGTGGTTTCTGTATAACCGCAGTGCCAGGGACTGTGTCTGAATATCATGGGGGTCGTTGAACTGAGGGGAACCCCCCCCCCCCAGTCATGTGGCTTACAGTCAGATCCCTGCTCCATGTCTGGGCTCCATTTGGGATTATTGGGGTTACAGATAACCTCTAAACCTCTAAACCCAAACCCATTTAAAGCATTAAAGGAAGACTGGATGCTGTCGCTGGCATTTCTTGTTGGAAAATCTGCTGTTTGTTGGTGGTGTCATATTTTGTTACCTTAACAGTGCAGGGATGGTGTGTGGTTCAGTTGGTTAGGCTGCTGTACCTGTCACCCACAGGTTGTAGGTTCAAGTTCCAGGGTGGGCAAAGCAGACCAGCCTTTAATCCTCAACTGATACTGGGACTGGACCCAGTTTTCTCAAAAAAAAACCCCCCCCAAAAAAAAAAACATGTTGTTTTGGATAAAAGCATCTTCCAAATATGTGAAATGTAAATTTCACATATTAAATCTCTTCTGGTTGGTAGTAGTGTCACATACTAAATCTCCCCTTTTGATAGTGCTGTTAGATACTAAATCGCTCCTGTTTGAGATTACGAGCTGCTCTCATAAATGCATGTCATGATTCGATCTAATTAGAGGAATTAAAGTATTACAGTCACATTATTTGCTATACCCCAGTGTGTAGGGCAGGATTAACGCACTGATTAGTTATATGTGGTTCTGTGTTTTAAAGTTATGTTTTGTAGCAAATGGTTAGAGAATATATATATTTTTTTTATCAGTTGTTTCATTAGTCAGATGTAGTGCACTTTAGACCAGTAAAATGTTTGTGAAATGGGATTGGTGAAATGGGATTGGTGAAATGGGCTTGGTGGAGAATGTCACAGAAATCATCAGCTAGATAGAATAACAATCCTTTTTACTAAAGATCCATAAAGGACTCTTCTCCAACTGCTGGTGATGCGATGCAACTTTTTAACTTAAGTTGAACTTTCATCGACCTCCACCCAAGGAAGGCTACTTAAATTCAGTTGAATGAACATATATGTACACTTCAAAACCTAGAGGAAGAGAAGCATAAAATAAACATTACACACTTTTATCTGGAGTTCATGGTCAGAAGAAAAGCTGCTCAGTATGAGTGGCGATATGCCGTCAGTCCCCGAGGAAGGTCCTCACATTGGTGATATCAGCATCTCCCATCTCCCATTGTGCCACTGGCAGAAAATCATGGCATCATCAACATACTGAGTACCATATCAAGTCCGCAAGCAACTAGTAGTGACATATGAAGCCACTAGATGGCAGTGTGCCTCTGTAGCGGTCTTCTGCATCAAGCGCATGGTTTGTTAGGGAAAAGAATGGACAGACAATATGCTAAAACAGACAAAACGATTTAGAAAACAATGTGTTGTGCTGTGATAGTGTTTCTGATAAAGGGACATAGCTGCAGTTTGTTATGTATATATTCAGTCTATACAACGGTGAGAAGAGGTGATGACATGGAACACCCAGAACGATGGAGCTGTCAAACAATCAGAGCAGAAGACAAATGGAGCTACACTTACAAAGATACCTTATGTTCTCATAATCACCATATAATCATGTTACGAAGCACTATGGGGTAAAGGATTTTAAAGGTGTTTTGCACTTATAGATCACATGTCTATGATGATAGTCACAGAAGTATATATGCGAAGACGTTTTGTTGGATGTATACACTGATAATGAATACAATCTTCTGAGATGTGAAGAAAGCTCTTCTATGCTGACATGATGCTCTATCAGTGAGTCGAGTGAAAGGATATTTGGCATCTTGGGTCATTTTTATCCTAAAGAAAAAGACCCCCCCCACCCCCACTAGCGAGTGAAACATCGCAGTCGGGACTTCAAAGAAGACAAAGGCTTTAATCATGTGTAATGTGCGCAAAAAGTTTGCCCGACTTTCGCAATAACCGGAAACCTCCCCCAGAACGTAATGAAGCCCCCCGGGACAGAATTCCTCATCCTAAAAAATGAACCTAAGTAGGCGTAGGGAACCGCGACGTCCGACGTCTCCTCTCTGCTTCATCTGAGGTGCAGAATTCCTAATGAGACAGGATTAAACCGCAAGATAAAAATAGCTCACCTCAAAATGCCATTTGTTTTTCCTGGCATGTTCTTGGAAAAGTCGTGTTATGGGGGGGGGGGGGGCACTCCAGTCCTAATGAATGTAGATTTTGCTTTGTGTTACAATTGACTAAAATCACCTTTCGCTGCATGCCCCAGAGTGTAAACACCGCCTTCACCCTCACGGTGCACACCGCCCACTGTCAAGACTGGCTGATTCAGACTGCCAGCGCGGCGGTAGGTGGAGAGCTGCAACAAGATGGCATTTTATTCAAGAGCACCTTTAAAACCGTTTAAAAGCCGGATATTAGAAGAATAAGGAATGTGCTTCAGAATATCGGCAGCATGTACGCTGAAGAGAGAGCTGTCTGAAGATGATGCTTTCACAAATTTCTGGGTGTACAGGAGACCCCGCCGTTGAAAAGGAAGCTGTTACACGGGAGGCAGAAATAAAAGGACGGGTGTCAGGAAACGTGCATTTCCATGGTAATGGAGGATCACACGGTGCCATCACACCATAGCTGTGTGATGTGGAAATCTAATGAAGGAAAATGTCACAAGCAGAACTTAACAGCTTACTTACACTCTTGGATCAAAACACGTCGAGGATTTATATTCCTACTTTTGTTATAATATAAGTTAATGTGAAGGACATAAAGCAGAGGAATTGAAATAAAGTACAATGAACCTATTGGAGGATTTAGGTTGTTGGGCCAGGAAGCATTCTGGGAAGGAAGACGGCATCTGGATGCCCCAGGGAATGCTGGGAAGAAACACATCCACCGTATGCTCCAGGGGATGCTGGGACGGACGACGGCCACCACATGCCCTAGGGGATTCTGGGAAGGAAGATGGCCACCGTATGCCTCAAGGGAGGCTGGGAAAGGAGACGGCCAGTACATGCCCAGGGGATTCTGGGAAGGAAGATGGCCACCATATGCCTCAAGGGAGGCTGGGAAAGGAGACGGCCAGTACATGCCCAGGGGATTCTGGGAAGGAAGACAGCCATTACCTGCCAATATCTGTCCTGCATGGGGGGAGGCATTCTTGAAGAATCTGCTCATTATTGTTCATATTGTCCTGCTAGCCTGTCCCAGTCCAAGCCCCCCATCCAGTGAGGTTGGTGACATCACACTGAAGCGCATGGTACCGTTTCAACTTAATTTTTTTGCTTTTAATCTCACCCATATTACCTAATTTTCCTCAAAAAACGATTTCAGCTGAACTGTTATCAGACTGTACAGCTTTACAGTGCTCGAGGAGAAGGGCCATCGCAATCCCTGGTTCAACTTTCACTTATTAATAAAATTCCACTCATGGAAATCAGTCCTTGATACCTCTGCTTGTGTCTTAACTCACATGCTTAAGGCAGAGCTGACAGCCCTGTTTGTGCTGCTGGAAAACACAGCTCAGTGGTACAGAGTGCAACGTGGCTGAAGCTCATGGAGCGCTCTGTCATTCATGCAGGGGGGAGACCGAGCTTTTTCTGCCCTGCTACTCTGCAAGATGGAAGCCCCCCCCCCCCCCCCCCCCCCCCC
>JAODLC010000050.1:4553670-4573917 GCA_026781145.1 Hippopotamyrus pictus
CTGCAAGATGGAGGCCCCCCCCCCCCCCCAGTCACTGCTAGATTTTCTTAACTAGCTCAAACAAAGGGGTGGCATTTAAAAACCCTCCTGGACGTGCCGGCTATAAGCTAATGTACCATACGGGAGAAGACAACAGTAGCACTTTGCATATTACACATTATGTTCAGGCACCTTTACAAACAGGGAAAAAAAGGATACAGCATATTTGAATCTTTCCTCACCAGGCACTGACCCTATTGGGTGGAACTTTATCTTCAATTAGTGTAAAGTGTTGTGGTGTCGGCCCTGTCTTCAAATCAACACTGTAAAATGGATCAAGTGTGACACAAAAAAAAACAAAAAAAAATTATCATTGAAAAAGTATGACACTGCAACCTGTGTCAGTAACTGATAACCAATCAGAAATTGAGAAAAAATATCACCAAATACCTGAAAATAAGTTCTTATTCAAAATACAATTTATGATATTATTGATATTTTTCTGATATTTCTTATATATTGATATTTCTTATGATATTATTGATAAAAAATTCTAATTATAATACAGTCCTTTAGTTACGACAATGGTCAGCTTTACCTTGAATTATACAAGTCAAATGTCTGGACCATTTCATATCTTTGCAGGACTGGGCCATCTGAATGTTCATTTAGTGCAGTTCTGCTGCATTCCACGCTGGAAGGGCAACACGATTAAGCTAATAACAAAGCATAAGAGGCAGGAGGCTGGTTATCAAACAGCATCAGTGTTAATGCACCATGTAAGAGCATGAAACACAAAGAGCACCATTAGCCTTTTGGTGTGCTGAAACCTTTCAGGCAGCTACCAGGACACAAAGGAAAGCAGCTAAGTCAAACAGAATGACCTCCACTCTGCATCAATTAACTCTACATCAATTATTTATATCCAAGCTGCTTCGCCATTTATGAACGTGGAATAATTTTTCAGAGTGCTTAAAGATTGATATATATCTGTCCATCCTTCTGAAGAAGTATTTAGTATGGGATTTACTTTGAATTAATAGGAAAGTATTGAATAAAGATTCTTCTGCAGATAAGTCAAGATGTGAATAAGAAATAAAGGTGATTACAGACAAAGTTCAGTGGAGATGGCTTTGATGAAGCATTTGAGATTTACTCCTGACCCCGAAAGTAAGTAAAGTATGTGAAACAGTTTTATAATCTGTGTGAAGAGCTATGCTCATCTGGTCACATGATCAGTGCGATGGGCTATCCTCGCATGCAGGTCACATGATCTGTGACCAACTATGCAGGTCACATGATCAGTGTGATGGGTTATCTTCGCATGCAGGTCACATGATCTATGACCAACTATGCAGGTCACATGATCAGTGTGATGGGCTATCCTCGCATGCAGGTCACATAATCTGTGACCAACTATGCAGGTCACATGATCAGTGTGATGGGCTAGCCTCGCATGCAGGTCACATGATCTGTGACTAACTATGCAGGTCACATGATCTGAGTGATGAGCTACCCTTCTCTGCTATGGTAGAAAAACCTAGCACATTTCTCAATAAACTTGTGCTGCTGTCATCTAGCTTAATTTGCCCTCATCTTAAAAAGAGAACAAAGATATTGTATTTAACTATGCTTATAACAGCTTACCAACACTGACCGTCATTGGTGGTTTGGACCAGTGCAGGAAATCTTGCTGAAATCACACATGGAGGCGAGGAAGCTCATATTTACATAATGCATAATGCATAGTGTCCTTCTGAGCCAGATTTGCTGACACCAGATGGCCGTTCCTACAACGCGAGGTGATCACAGGGGCAAACGAAAAAAGGTGACAAACATGCCCTTGGTGTTTCTCTCACTAAGGAAATAAACAAACCCATCTCAGGCAGACCATGCTTGGTAAGTGATGGTGGTGGGCTTGCCGAGGACGACCCAACTGAGCTTCTGGAAACGACTCCTGTGCCACCAAGCTGACCAGATATCAGAACAGCTGCCGGTGCTTAGGAACATCTGTGTTTGTGTGTGTGGATTACGTTATTTTGACCTGTTATCTTGATGCTGTGTGGCCCAGTTTTCAGGTCCCCGCAAAGATCTGTAACTGCAATCGAAAAAGTAAAAATGCCAAAACTCTGGTATTTTCTTTGGTTACTTATGGTTGAGGTTAGGGCTGGGTAGGGGTTAATTTTGTCATTGTTGGGATTAAGGTTTTGCCTGTAGAAATGAATGAGTCCCCACAAAGGTATAATTACAAATCTGTGCGTGTGTGCATGTGTGTGCGTGTGTGTGAGAAAGACACCGTGGGCCCGGCCTGTGATAATACAGGTTATGGATTTCCTGATTCATCCCATAACATGGATGATGGACTTCCTGAATCAATCCAGATGTTCTCTAAATCCATCCCATAATGTGGGGTGGGGGGGGGCCTTGGTGACGCGGTCTGTCTTGCTGTGGTAGTGAATTTTTTTCAGGAAGCCTGATGTCTGAACCAAGGCCTGTGTCGGAAACATATGTTCAGTCAGCAGTGATATAGCAGGAGAAGGCCGTACGTCATGTGTAACACGGTCCAGTGGTACGGAGGGCTTTGCTGTAAATCATTAGCATATGTGGAAGATGTGTGAGCTCCGTGTGGGCCTGTGCTGTCCTTAAAGCACATCACAGTCAGCACACACCCCCAGAAGCAGTATCAGGGAGGGGCTGGAGCAGCCCCTCAACCGTCAGTGCAGAAAGGCATCTGGTCAGAGCTCACTATCAGTCAGCAGCTTGTGTATGAAATACGGCACTACCTTCATTAACATGGATTCATTCGGCGTGTTTATTACACACTGGGGAAAATGAAAGATCCACTTACTCATTCTGCAGGGTCACATCAACTAGTGATGAAGGGCAGGACTCCGGACAAGCCAGGGCGGGGTGAAGGAGCCTTATCCGTGTTCACATGGCCAAAGCACAGCAATGCTAACAGCTAACAGGATCCTCATGGAACACATGCCATTTGTCTCCAAGCTTAGCCTTTTTTAGCTCAGCCTTTTTAGCTAAGCTTAGCCTTTTAGATTAGCATTTTTGGCTCAGCCTTTTTATCTAAACTTAGCCTTTTTTTTTTTTTTTAGCTCAGCCTTTATAGCTAAGCTTAGCCGTTTAGCTTAGCATTTTTGGCTCAGCCTTTTTAGCTAAACTTAGCCTTTTTTTTTTTTTTAGCTCAGCCTTTATAGATAAGCTTAGCCTTTTAGCTTAGCATTTTTGGCTCAGCTTTTTTTTTAGCTCAGCCTTTATAGCTAAGCTTAGCCTTTTAGCTTAGCATTTTTGGCTCAGCCTTTTTAGCTAAACTTAGCCCTTTTTTTTTTTTTAGCTCAGCCTATATAGATAAGCTTAGCCTTTTAGCATAGCATTTTTGGCTCAGCCTTTTTAGCTAAACTTAGCATTTTTTAGCTCAGCCTTTACAGCTAAGCTTAGCCTTTTAGCTTAGCATTTTTGGCTCAGCCTTTTTAGCTAAACTTAGCCCTTTTAGCGCAGCCTTTTCAGCTAAGCTTAGCCTCTTTCAGCCATGCCAGTCGTCAGCATGGCTCTCGAAGCACATCTTTCTCCTCTACAAGTTCCACTGCACCGTGCTGATCTTGAATCTTAATGAAAGACGTCTGTGCCCTGTACTCTCTCCGGGCTTATTAAGTGCACTGGCCCACTTGAGAAGAGCCGGCCTGCATTAAGATGGACGATGCTTGTCAGAGAATGAGCAAGAGGCCAGTGGCCAGGGGACTGAGCGTTTCATAGCCTGCCCTTAACATCCTGTGCTCAGGGCAGCTCTGATGTTCGAGGCCTAACAGAACGATCTCACCAAAAGATAGGGTTTGGCCACCTGCACCTCATCTCCTCCCATTATGGTGACATGCTCACTGTCATGCTTGAGGAGGCCAGCAGAGATATGATTGGACACATGATAAATGGAGAAGGTGCCAGGATGTTTATGTATCACCAGTCTGCTCCCCCGGCCCCCACTGCCGCCCCCATCGTCTGCCATGCTTACAAATTGAACTTGTGGCTTAAAAAAAGCCGTTCAGGGTTTAATTCTTCTCGTGTTTGGTCAGTTGATTTACTTAAATTACTTTAAGGACCAGATAGATAAATAAAGCTTAAGCCCACATATCAGAGTTTGAATTGTATTTCTTTTTTTGTATTACATTTTAATTGCAATACAACTATTCATATTTCTATAAGATTCTTTCCCTGCCACACCATTGGTGGCAGACTCCATCTCAGCTGTGTCCATCATTACAATAGGCAGACCTCTGATTATCAGGTTATTAAAATTGCAAACAATTTTCAGCCATTAGCTGAACTGACCGAACTTCACGCAGCTCCAAAATGGCAGATAGGACTCTACTTCTCCCTGCAGGAGTTGATCCGCTGCAGCTGCCCCCAGGAAGGCTGCACGATGAAGACAATAGGGGAAAGTTCTCAGGACCTTCATTCGTGGAAGAGTCAAAACTGCTGAAGAGCCAATGGGGTCAGGTCTGGTGTCGAGGAGTCGGCCGGAGGTCTGTCTGTTGTAATGAACTGGACTCCTTTGGTGCCGTGTTTCTTTGGGGAATCCTTGGGTGCCGCCGGTTTGACTTTGCAATTGCTGAGGACCCGAGCGGCTGGACCAGGCAAAGCGGACTCCCATGTAACATCTGGCTGTGCCAGATAGATGGACATTTCCAGAGGGTGGGACTGGACCACGTTGACCTTGTTAGTCACTAACTGGGATCCTGTGGCATTTCATTGTGTGGTGGACGTGCTGTAACTGTGCATGTTCCCTAACCTAACCTGTATGGCTCCATGCATCGTATGTCTGAAGTTGACAATAAAAGACCCTTTCACATTATTGCAGTAGTTATTCACGTAGGCTTTGTCTGACAAAGAGTCACACAGTGGACATGAAACATTTCTAGCTATACCCCTGTTCGTGCACTTTGATATAAACTGTTTGTTGGGATAACCCAGCCTTGACTGATTGCTAGTGGTCTGAAATGTTTTCGATTTGTACTGTAGATACTAATTTGGAAAGTTGACCGATACACTATAAATAGCTTTGAAACCCTTCCCAGATTCATAAGCATCAACAAACTTTCTTCTCAGGAACTTGGAAGGCTCTTCTAATCCTGGTAAGATTTCGTTAAATACATTTTTTATATATTAACAACTCTGTTTCAATTAACTCCTGTTTCAATTATAAGCCATCGATCTCAAGTAGCAGTAGAGCAGTAATAGCTTGTTCTGTACACAGAAGATATTTTTTAAATAAATTGTTCACAAAGTGTAATTTTCATTATTCATCTAATCACATCACCATTCTTTATCAACATTGTTGAAATAAAAATGAAACATGCATATGTCTAAATAGGTTTAATAGTTTAAAACATTTCATGGAATGGACTTACTTTGGCACAGCGCTGTAAATATCCACGGGTGAAATCAACATGTTTCGATCCAAAATGCCAGAAGTTTTGAGTTGTGAACTTTTAAGAGAATTAATTAGAACTAGCCAATCAAAATTTTTGGGCTAGGTTGGAAGAATTCTGTGATGACTTCTCACTCTGCAGAAATAATGTCCTAATATGAAACATGTTGTGTTTTGAAAATTAGCACAAGCTGCCAAAGAATCATCTTAACTTCACATGATGAGCCTTCCATGAATCGTGTGTTGGGTTTGGGCCGACTCTCTGTAAAGAAGAATTCCTTTTTCGCATCTGCAGGGCAGTAAAGAGATCATTGGCTGACATACAATCATGGCTCACCAGGCATTTTAGCAAGTGCCATTTTACTCTGTCCTACATACATTCTGTGCAGAACTGAGGGATGATGGGAAAGCAGCTCCTCACCCCGTGAATGATACAGAGCCTCCTAAGTTCCTTATTAACATCATTTTAGCAGAATGCTATTAACAGATTAGCATGCCTGGGGCAGTGTAGCATGTGCTAGCATAAGATAACCTTGTGTTCCTAATTTAATACTGACTGTGTTCTCCATAGTACCTCTGCTTATTCTACTACATAAACAACAAACCTACACGATCTTGTCCCCCCTGGTCCTGCTCTTCCGTGCAAATCGGATTACAGGATAGCAAGTTTCTGAGGACTTGCACTGATGTGTTACATATCGTTCCTGATCCACGGACACAAAAAATTAACAGGCTTGGATTCCATCTGATTGAATTCCTCATGCAGCTTTACTTCAAAGGGAGGTTACATGTTCTACTCCTTCTGTCAAATGCCTGCAGTCTCGCTCACCACATATCAACTTTGTGACAATGATGCAAGAAGCTTCAGTAAAAAAAATAATATAAACCCCTTCATGGAGTTCCCCCCCCCCATTAGCCCTGGTAGCTGTATCTATATCCTGCATAAGATATCATAATGGTGGTGTGGTACCGTCCTCTCCCACTCACATACACATGCATTAGCGGCTTATCTCATCTGTGGCAGCCTGTGCCAACACCAGTCCAGTCCAGACTCAGTCCAGGCCCAGTCCAGACTCAGTCCAGGCCCAGTCCTCCTGGCTACTTCACTAAGAACCTATTTCTTATCTGCTGCTCCCCACCTCTGCCTGTGATCAAAGACCCAATTAATGGACCTGAGGAAAGGTGAAGCATTCAAATAATGGCGACGGCTGTTCTTCTCTCTTTCAGAAAATCCATTTGTATTGTTATCACGGGAGTGCAGATCCCCGAGGCCCCCGTGGAATTCCGAGCCTGTCTATTTCAGCTGCCTGATAATAATAATAAAAAAATACACAATCAGCTCAAGGGAAATAGCAGAAATATCACAGTGCTCTGGCTCTTCCCTGGTTTATCAGTCCAGAAGTGGTAATACGCAAAGATAAGCTTAGAAACCTCTGGACTAAAGGCGCTCCTGAACCGAGGCCTTCTGAGCTCCGTGAAGATGAGGGTCCACGGTTTGGAGTCAAGTGAGTGTGTAATGCAGATTTAATTATGGCTACATTCTGCAGTACCTAAGTATGGAGTTTAAAAGTCTGCCAGCAGTTCTCTTGTAATTGCTTTACTGAGTGAGATGTTCGGTCGGGGCCACCGAGTGACTGTAGAGTCTCCCCGTTTGAGCTCGAGCAGCCAGTCGAGCGCATTCTCAGCCGGACCTGTGTCAGAAAGCTTTCCAATTAGCGTCAGCTCAGAAAGAAGTAATGGGCCTGGAAGGAGAATGCATTAACATTTAAAGTATTAGGTAAAGTCGAAAAGAGAGAGTGCTGAAGAATTACATGACACTTTAAGTACACAGCATCTTCTTTAATGGCACATCCGTAGTGCAAAAAGCATTTTTAATGCCATAAAATGTGAAAGTCACTGATAACAAGGAGAATCTTCTGCTGGTTCAGTTTTTATTACAAAAATGGTGAGGGTGGCAATGTCAGAGCCTTTAATTTCTTAAATCGATGGGAAATATATTATTAGAATTACCGTTGAAATGTCAGCTTTCTTTCAAGTGACAGGTACTTGATGAGAATATATAACTGTTCGGTGGATCACAAACATACGATTTATCAATCTTGTAGGTTGGAAAAAAATAGTGGCAACATTTCTCTTTAATAAGCCAATTAAGGTTTAATCACTTTTTGGGGCAACATAAAATCACCAGTAGATGTTAATGTAGAGCAGTGCCCTCACTGTAAGCTACACAGCTTCAGTATTGTGGTGTCTTCACTAAAAGTTATGGAGCTTCATCATTGCAGTGCCCTCACTGTAAGCTACACAGCTTCATTATTGTGGTGTCTTCACTAAAGGCTATGTAGCTCCATCATTGCAGTGCCCTCACTGTAAGCTACACAGCTTCATTATTGTGGTGTCTTCACTAAAGGCTATGTAGCTCCATCATTGCAGTGCCCTCACTGTAAGCTACACAGCTTCATCATTGCAGTGCTGTAATACGCCCTACAGCTGTCACAGCACTTGTAACTAAAGCTATACCGTGACTATGAATTAGATGCCTGGGCAAGAAATAACTCACTGTCACCTCTGAGCATATGTAATTTCATTTGTTAATATACATGCTACTTAATTATACATTGAAATTGTATAGGTGAGAAAACTAGAGTAAAGATTATGTAATAAGGTTCAATGTTACTTTATACGTACAAAGAGTGATGAAACAATGTTTCTCCATGACCCCGGTGCAACATATAGTAACATACTGTATAGTGCACTTAACATCACAGCAACAGGGCGTGCAAAGTGCAAACAGGCAGTAAATAAATAGTGCAGAGATAATAAATAGTGCAGAGATGTAAACTTTGTATGATTTGTGCAGTTGCACAAGGCAGTTGGCAGGATTTACATATGTATTTATATATGTAAATAACATATATATGTATATATGTAAATAACATATATCTAATAACAAAAAAACCTCTTAATGATTCAGTAAATGAAGATCAGGAGTATCAGCATTATGGCACATGACCTAGACAAAGACTTGATTTGATTTAGGAAGATCTTGAGATCTTTCTGGTGCACACGTTGATCCTCACCCAGACAAATATTTCAGAATATCATTTATGTATTACCACAAATAAGATGTTCCAAAAGGACATTGTTGATGAAAGCCTGTGAAACAGAAGGGGCATTAACCAAACCAAACAGCATTAGCAGGTACTCAGTGACCATTGGGGGTGTGGCCTGCACTCTTCCTCTCACGCTCCCAATGAGATTCCAGGTTACAGGCACTCTACAAACCAAGCTTTGTGTCATCCCATCCCATTTGATAGCCAAGAGGATGGGAGGAGCAGAAATGCCTTATGCCTTTTTACCCTTATGGCATTCAGGACACAATAGGTAATGCAGAGAGAGTGGTTTTCTAGCAAATTGTCTAAAAAAAAAAAAACATATCTCTTTTTGAGTTTTTTGAATCTCGATTTCCTCCAATTTATGGCCAGAAATAATTTTATCCCAACAAAACATTTCAACAGGACATGCCTAGATCCGAAAATGTCATTATAGAAATAAATCTGTTACTACAGACATAAATCTGGAACTAAGTCTGGGGGAAAAATTTAATTCCCCATCAGTTTATCTGCTTCATTTCTGGTATCTAAACATCCAGTGTTAATCTGAAATCTGGAACAGCATCTACTCATAAGTAACTTTCTGCTGTCCCTTTCCCTATAGTATTTTTTTGCGTTTTAATAAGGGGAGCTGGACCGGAAGAAGTCAAATGTGGACTGTAGTTTAATGGAAGGAACAGCGATAGCATTTAACAAGCTGATATCTTGCCGGAACTTAGCAGAGCTGCAGTGGAAAACCCCAGAACACCCTGTAGGGGAGGGCAGGAGTCTGGGGGACCTCACCGGAATAATGTTTTCTGTTGTGTGTATAATAGTGTCTTTTTCATATGAGGAGGGGTCCGGGTGCTGATGGGATCTGAGCTGTTTTACTTTGAGGATCCATAAGGCAGTAAGAGGCACATTATCCAAAGAGCAGGTTTGGATGC
Organism: Hippopotamyrus pictus; assembly: GCA_026781145.1. NCBI lineage: Eukaryota > Metazoa > Chordata > Actinopteri > Osteoglossiformes > Mormyridae > Hippopotamyrus > Hippopotamyrus pictus. The sequence goes on from JAODLC010000050.1 coordinate 4,563,120, forward strand.
TAGGAAATGATGCCCATTACAGTGATCTGGCTGCCTGCTTTATGCATTCTGGGAATTCTTCAAAGCAGAAGCACGCAAAAGTTTTAATGTTCCTGCTGCAGTTATGACAATGCTCCTATCTTAGCTAAAGCTCTCGTTGGAAATGATGCCACTTTGGAAACAGACTCGTGGAAACCTTTCAGCCGGCCCCCGAAAATGGCGACAGACCGAACTGAGGAGAAACAGAGAAAGGGCCCCTCAGCACTGAAATGAAATGGATTATTTAAATAAAAAGATAAATTAAGAGTTTCCTCCGGATATTCCGATTTCCCCCCTACAGCCCAAAAACATGCTGAGGCTAATTGGAGTTAGCAAATTGCCTGTAGGTGCGTGTGTGAGTGTGCCCTCCGATGGGTTGGCGCCCTACCCTGGCTGGTGCCCGTAGTTTCCGGAATAGGCTCTGGACCCCCCCGCAACCCTGATTAGGATAAGTGGTTTCAGAAAATGGATGGATGGAAAAATTAAGATAAATAAAATGATAAATGCTGACAGATACATTCTCTGAAAAAGAAGGATGGCTTAACTAACACCCTTATTTGCACTATTGCTGGTTCTATTGTTCCCCCACGCACCTGTCCTCTGTCCCCTACCCTGCAACCGTAGCACAAAAATTTCACTGAGTTCCTCAGAACACATGCGACAATAAAAATTGAAACTTGTAACCTGCAGTCCATTTGTTCAGGTAATGAGATCAGGGAAAAGGCTTCCATTATGTCAGTAATAAAGAATGTGATTAAGCTGAGGTTTCTAGGAGAAATTTTTACTTGAACCATACTATGGAGGTGGAAACTACATCAGAATATGTAAAATAAAAGGCTGTTACTGAGGGCTCTGTTAACTGCATTATGCTGACACGCTCACTCTCGCTGCAGAGAGAGGTGGACTTTCAGCAAACGTACCCCTAAGAACTGCATCCACAGAGAAAGAGCCGCCTTTTTCTGCGATGCGAAAGAGCGCAACACCAAATAAAGATCGCGGAGCTTTAATATGCAGACTCCGTTTCACCCGCATCGATGGAAAGTGCTGGAAATGGCAATATGGGAGAGAAGGCGGGACCGTGGGCGACAGAACAGGGAGCCGCAGAGAATCCAGATGTTATGAACGTATTTATTACACAGTAAGGAATACAACAATATCAGAGTCATACTCATCATAAGATTCACAGGTTGACAGACCAAACATTACAGTCAAAATAAAAATGAAAAAACAAGGAATAAACAAGAAACCACAGTTCCAACATAGTAGACTTAAAATCTGAGGAGGGGCCTGAGGCGGCTTCACGCTCGACCCGCTGCTCACGTCACTTCAGTATTGCACAACTTCCATTAACAACTGAGGGAAACCTCCCCCCCCCCGCCCAAACAAAACCACCTCAGTTCTCAGTTTAACCCCTTATACCTTATTCCACTTTTATTGTTTTACATGCAGGAAAAGGCGTCTTGCGCCCCCCCCCCATACCTTCCCAATGTACTGTCATTACTGGCATGTGTCACACTGACTGACTCGTACTTTTAAAAAGCATCTTACCACAAGTCCCCAAGACATGAATCTTAAGAACGCAGACAGGTGACCTAGAAGGTCACAGAAACAAGGAGAGAGAGGTGAGGGAATACACGCCTAGTTCGCGGTCACCATCTGGATTATAACATGGAGTCAACACTTGTTTTAAGTCACTGCCGTTTCTTGACTTATTCCTATCACGATTCAATGCGATCTGTTTAAGTAACAAGCGTAAAAGGAACATAACAAACATGTCTTCTCATTTCATCTATGCTTTATGAGGTCTGCATTGTTACCAAGTAGTGATATGGTTTTCCAGCTTCTGCAGCTTCAGCCATTTGGTTTTTCCGGTTCTCTCGTGACCATTTGGTTTGTCTAGACCAGTTTCTGCTCAGCGACTGGTGCTAAAGGTTGCTGTCAGAGGTAGAGTGAGACTTTTAGCCACTGAGGAGGTTGCAGTAAAACAGAAGTAGAAGAGGAGGAGATAGAGCATCAGAAAAGTTTGTTATTCACTGTTTTTTTTTTTCTTCTTTTGTTTTACCCAAGGTGCCCTGAAATGCAGCAACATGACACACTAATCTTTTTTTTTTTTATTTCTCAAATACAATACACTAGTGTTATAACAGCTTTGCTGTTTCACATATAATCACAGCTTCTGAGGAAACGTTAGTGGGTGTCACACACCCTTTTTGGAATATTTAACCCTTAAGAGTCTTGAACATATGCCCATAATCAGACATAATCATCCATTTGCGAGAGGTCAATGTTCTCACATACGTCATTTAGCACCACGATCTTCTGCTGTTGAGGAGCGAGAGTTAAGTGCTTAAAAATGCGCCCATTCCTTTGATCTGCTATTCTCTTTTTACGTCTATGGTCTAAAAAGAGCCGAGGATGTTCGTTTTTCAGCATCGTTTCGATAATGATAATTTAATTCCTCGTAAACGATGGTCCTGCAGATACTACCCAAAGCTATGAACTGTATTATAAAGCATTAACACCTGAAAGGTAAAGCGGAAGTGATTTCTCATTGAACGGAATCTTTTATATGAATTAACTGGATGTGTCTTCTTTAAACTATATTTATGCTACCTTTAGTCTTATTGCTTTTTAGAAATGAAAGTAAAAGATCCAGGTGGCGCTGTTTCCTTTAGCCCGACAGGCTGTGCTGCTTCGTTCTGGACAGCAAATGGTTGAAGGTTTTCATGATAACATTGCCACAGCTACTTCGACCTGATGATAGCTTGGATAAAACAAAGTAAAGAGTCGTGCGTCTGAACCGATCTCTTCTGAATAAATGCGATTTTGGTCCTTCATATCCGTCTTTGGCCGACTTCTGCGACGAGCTCCTTTGTAACACTGTGATACCTGCCACTCTGCTGTTAAAGCTCTCTATCTAAACCTCTGCTTTTGGAACCTTAGTTTCTTAGCTTTTTTTTTTTAAGTTTATGCATTTCTTTTTTAAAAAAACATTTAAGAAACGTTTAGCAATGTCCATGCACTGTCCTTCGTTAAAAAAAAAAAGAAAAAAAAAAATAAAAATCGCGAAGTATCAACCTCAGAAAACATCCATTACCAAAAATGGGCTTGTTCTTCCCTTTTTTAACAGAACAAAAATCACAGGTACAGTAACACCTACAGGTAAAACCAGCGAGAAATGGCTCTATACTGAAAGAAGCATGCTCAGATAGCTTAGAGACAGTGCAAATACATTTATGTACCAAACACGTATGATCGCATTCCATGTCACATGCCGGTCCTCGGGGACACGCGGAGTGCCGGGCTGTAGCAGCTCGCAAAGACAGATCCTGCCTTTTCTTCAGTACAACAAAGACATTTTTCTTCCTTCTTTTTGAACTACGGGAGAACTATCACTTATACAAACAGATATAAAAGCAGCCCGCAGAGATTAACGATTCGCTTTGCGCCGACTAGGAATAAGGAAGCTAAAGTGTGGGGTGGAATTAAGCTACTAGCATCTTCACGACTGTCCAGCACACATACACTACAGCACTAGCGGGAACCGCATGGGAGAACGGTGTTCTTTTATTCAACACACCGAGAACAGAAAAAAACCGAAGGGTGCCCCTGGCGGGAGGAGGCTGAACTGCATCCATCTTCAGCACTTTACCTTCACCAGGTGCAAAGCTTCGCCAGGGTGTCAGGCTCTCACCTGCATGGGAGCGGAAAGGGGCGTGTGGCTGGCAGATGTTCCACTGCATCACTTCACAGATGGACGTGGAGGACGAAGTAGGATGCAGAACGCGATGCATTCGCTAGTGCTGTTGCCCTCATCTTCTCTTTCTCAGACTGTTCATCTTCTCACCCCGTCCGACAGTCCTGCGCTTCCTTCCACACCCGAATCAGACGTGTCTTTTTAAATCACATGAAATACTAGCAGTCTTGCTTTCAACAGCAATTAATAATCCCTTGATTTGCTGTTCAGTAAAGCGTACATGTTTGAGGTCAACTAGTTTCACATCTCAGCTACTGGAACGGGGCGGGGGGAGGTCATTTGCAATTCTCTGGTATCTTCTTTTGTATTTACAAGCGTTAAAACAACAACAATAATAACGGCAACGACAGCAACGACGACAACAATGACATCGAGTGTAACAATAATGGCAATAATAAAAACAAAGAATATCTTTGTATTCTTAATCAGAACAAGTCAATATGACATGTTCCAGGTCTCCTGCATGTACTGCACCAGTCTCTGCTTGTAGTGCTACTTCCGCCTTTGATCAAACAGTTCTGTCGGCTATCTTTCAGCGCGCGGTGGCTTCTGTGGCGGAGGGCGTCCCCGGCGTGGCGGATCGCGGCGTGGCGGCCGCTGGGGTGTCCCCCGGGCTGCCCGCGCTGCTGCTGGGCGTGGCCGAGGCCGCGTCCCCCTGCGACTGGGCCTGTAAAGTCTGCCCGCACACGTGGTGGTGTTTCTCCCAGTCCTTGTGCTGGCAGAAGGAGCCGCAGTACCTCGCCGTGTTGCAGCCGCTGCACGTCTCGCTGGCCTTGCGCCCGCAGTTCCAGCAGCTCTACACAGGGGGCAGCAGAGACAGATTTAGGTTTGCCCCTCTAGAGTATCGTATACTGGAAAAGATGGACTCGAAAAAGAGATTCTACCGATGCATTTATTTTATTCTTAAATGCCGTAGAGGGCCAGTAGAATATAATCAATATAATAGAAATATGTGAGTTAGAAGAATGAAACAGCCAGTGTCCTTAAGTAAAAATGAAGCCTTTTCATGTCTCAGCATGACTGGAGTGGTAGGCTGACCTGAATGAGTCCTCGTTTCACTCAGTGAAGATATTTTCAGCCTAAGAATGACTAAAATCCCTGCCGAATTGACTGGCTCCCTACTCTCAAAGCTCAACACTGCTTTGAGTCTAACAGCTACCTTTGCTAAAGAATTAAAACCCCAACGTCCTTTTCTTACTTTTCATTCTTATGCACATATGCAATTTACCTCCAGCACATTTCATGTTTTCGTTACGTTAAGGTGTGATGTAATAACCCGGTGTGTAAAACACTACATCATCATGTCATTAACATTAGAAGGGAACCTAACAGCTTACTCATTGGTCGGGATTTGGGCCAATTCCATCTTTAAGGATCATCAGATGGTTAGAGAAGGCCCAGAAGCGGCCAGCACTCCCACCTCGCTGGAGTCCTCCTGCTGGTTGATGACTGAAAGTGCGTCTTCGGCTGCCTGCCGCTTGGCCTCCGCCACCGTGCGCTCCATCTTGGCTCGCTCCGTGCTGATCATCTCATGGGCCTTGCGCTCCGCCTCCGATACGGCCTTCTGCAGCTCCGTCATGGCCTGCCGCTTCACCTCGTTCACCGCTTCCTCTGGGGGAGGAAGACACGCCTTACCCAGAATCCCTCATATTTTGCCCATTCAGGATGAGTAACACGGAGCCCCTCACACAGCAGCACAAGGGATACTACAGCTAGCGATGGTGGCTAACCGACTCTGTATCACTCTACTTATCCAGCTCATTCAACACAAAACAAAAGAACAAATTAAGGATAATTAATATAGAACCAAATAAGCAGCAATTATTGACTTGGCAAATACAGTGTCAAATTAACACTCTTTTAAAGCTAATTGTGGCATGTTTCTTTGAAGTGATACAAAGAAAAATGGTTTCATCCACTGTAAAGTGTCTTCAGCGCATCTCATGTTTATAAATATTTATTTTCATTAAAAATTAATTGGATCATTGTTTACCTTTTGTTTTTCATCAGAAGTTACTTTAATCGTGAAAGCCAAACTTATATGAAGTTATTTTGCGCAAGCCAAATCTACGAATATACAGCATCAATTCATGTCTGTGAATGAAAAGCTTTAAAGAGTAGACTGAATACATTTCACTTTGAATTTTACATCAAGGTGAATTAGAATTCCCTTGGAATGGCAACAGGACAATAGTTCTGTGCTCTGATCAAGGCTGAAGCTCTGCTAATTGTATATGTAAATGAGGCAATTTATATTCAAATTATGCATTACTATTATGGTCCCAGAGGTGCATGCATTTCAGTAAATGAGAACTGGTAACACATTGTGCTTGAATATTTATTGCCAACTGTAAATATTGCACAATTGCTAAGCAACAGCAAATGGTGAGAAAACTGAGTGCAAATGGAGAATAGAGGCATCTTCTATTGTTTGTAATGAAATTAAGCTTGTGACTCTAAATATAACTACACATGCTCACACACTATACTTTAATACTCAGACCTCATACTTAAACAATACAGTTTTACACTCAGACCTTGTAGTCACACACTATACTCCTACACTCAAACTGTACTCAAACTCTTAACCTATCAGAGAAACTCTCATCCGAGAGAGTCTCATGGAGGCACAAATCTCACCAGCTTTTTTCCAGATCTCTTCAGGCACGTATCCTGACACTGGTCTGTGAAGGAGCTCCCTGTGAAGTTCTACAAGATCAAAAAAAAATATATGTTTATTAAAACTCCAAGTTCACTCTCGTGATACAAGTTTAAGTGAATCATTAACTGGTCAGCTAACTAATCCAGAGCCCAAAGAAAACCAATGGCATGACCTAGTGAACGTCGGTATAACAATCCAAAATCTAAACGCTTCTCTTCCATGGATAACCAAGACCAGTTGCAAGCATGTCTAGCCTTTCTCAAGGACAGAAGGTCACCAATATGTCAGATTAATCCAACACCACTCCCACTGCAGGACAGGGCCATCATGAAGGGCAGCCAGCTGGCCAGGACTCAGTATGATTCTCAGATAGGAGCAGAGTAGAAGCCCCCATGCTCCTGATGTTCTCAGCACGGTACCTGGAGTGGAGCTCTCTTGGCTGGCTGGGCTCTGCTGCCGGGACTGGCTGCCGCTGCCTTTCTTCAGCTCCTCCGCGTCGCTGTAACGCCGGATCCAGTAGTTGAGCTCCTCGCGGTCGGCCTCCTGGCAGCGGCGCAACACGGTGAGCGAGCGCCGTGTCTTCTCCACCATGTCCATAATACAGTTCAGAAGCTGTGGAATGAGGGACAGGGATGGTCTGTGATATTACAGGGAGGAAGTCCTCCTAGGGTTACAGGGGAAGGTCTGTGAAGGTCTGAGTAAAGAAGGTCTTATTACTTTTCTTACATGGTCTAGGTGCTTCCATTCCTCTGCCCATTCCCTGTCCGTCAGTCTGTGGTCCACCACTTCCTCATGCTGCCGAGTGCTGTGCATCCCTGCTGCAAGGGGGAGGGGGGGTTCATTCTCAAAACAGGTCACCTGAGCCCGGAAAACCCCCATCCCCCAACCATGGCCTGACGCTTCATCCCACAGCTGTGTAGAACTGTTCGTTTGTGGCAAAAATCATGATCACAATTGTATTGGTCAAGATCACGGTTATTTAACACGATTACTCATTGACTTTGTAAATATCATGCATTTCTTAGACTTTTAAAAGGAAAAACTTGTCTTTGTCTTCGATTTCCTTGAACTCGTTTATGGCCGCGCTGGATTCATATCACAATATAAAAGAGCATCTTTGTGAAACGAAACGTGGCACAATAATCATTTTATCTCTGTTTTGTTTTGATAATTGTTGAAAGCCAATATCGTAAATTGAAATTAAAATCTGATTACTTGCCCAGCCCTACTGACACAATATTGTATTGTACTGAAAAGATTTAGAGTGGTAACTTAAATTAGTTACCATACTGTGTTTAAGTGGACGCTGTCTCTTTAAGAAGTACACAGCGTAGTATGTTAATTAACGCGAGACTGGTGCAGAGCGGTTAGGTTAGCGAGGTGGTGGCGTGGAGCCGCGTGGTTTTTCTGACTGCGTTGTTTGTGAATCGCAATGGCTTTCAGTTAAATTCAGTTAAACTTTGTGTTTAATCACCGGATTGGATTTATGTTTTTTTTCTTTTTTTCTTTTTATGTAAACAGTGCAAATAAAGTTCTGGACAGTGGACTGAATATGGATCAGTGGAACACACTTCAGCCATGAGGCTCATTCGCATTTAGTTCTGGGTTTACAACCGTACACTGTCCTTCGAGTGACTCGTGTGAAACTTCAGTTGTTCACGGATCTACCCAGAGAGCACGGGTATTTCGCAATACCAAGAGGGCAAAGATTGTACTTCTGATCTTTGGCCAGACCGGTCTTGCTAAGTTGGCTTACAAGAACGAACTTGGGCCACAATGAAGCATAGGATTGGTCTCGTTTGGCGAGGACGTGAGCAATGTATCCTTGATATTTGGGGGCGGGGCAAGAATGACATCTGGGGATTTTTACTGTCCTCTGAACTTCTGTTCTTGAGTATTGGAACAGGTCTCCGGCAGTGGAAGATGACATAAAACGGGTTCATGAGAACACAAGTACGGTCATGTACGCATACTGAGAAACACCCCATGGCGGTGGTCTTACCCAAGGGCCTGGCACGCTCTCTGAGGTCGCGGGGGCTGCTGTGCCTGTAGGAGTCTCTGTAGTGGTGTGCCAGGGCCATGTCGTCCAGTCGGTAGTGCTGCGGTGCTGGTGGCGTGGGGTGGGCCAGCCCATTGGGCGGGTAGGGCAGCCCGTTGCTAGGGCTGTAGCGCTGCCCGGGGCTAACGGTACAGGGTCTCTTGGTTGGATGCTCTGGGTGCAGGGGCTCACGGTCAAAGCCATTCTCTTTGGTTCTGCAGCAGAGGGAAACGACGGCGAGAGCCTCAGTCGCGGAAGCCGGCCGGAAACCTGAGGAATAGCGGCGAAGTGCCACACATTTCAAAACAGCTACTAGACAATGAGAGCATCAATCCCTGGAAGCATGACTCTGATGTCACTGCAGAGGGCAGGATGGTGAGCTGCAGTGCCTCCCTGTCCATTAAGGGTAGAGCTCCAGCCCTGAGCCTCAGAGGCAATGGGAACCTTCTAGAGATCTTTCCAGTGTTCTCAAAGATCACGCAGCCTTCGCTGTCACCTACTGTCGATGGTTCATACTCCAAATAAGACCTGAGCCCCAAATATCAAGATCTACCATAGAGATGGAAGAACCAAGGCATTAATCCCAGTGGCGGTTAGGGTTACTGTATTACTGTATGCAGTGTGAGGTGATGACAGGTTCAGCCATGTCTTGGGTTTGAGCGGCTTCACAGTTCCTGAAATCACTGCCATTCCTTCCAGTGCATGTAGCTTCATTATACATCTACTGCACAAACATAGCAGAGGACGGCATTCTCAAGAAAAAAAAAAAAGAAACAAAAGATCGGAAATACGTCACCTGTGTTTTTAATTCAGAAAATGCTCGTGTTCAGCATCCACGGTGCATATTTTCCAGCGCCTTCCATATTAATCAGAGGGACATGATGGTGTATCGTGCTCCTTGATTAAGACTAGTGTTTCCCATTGAAATCCACGCATCGGAAATATTCCGATAACAATGCAAGGCAAAGCTAAGCAGAAAAGAAAAGCTTACGGAGGCAGATCACCAGATCAGCCCGTGTATCCTGCATTTCCCCAGGCTCACTCCTGGGATGCCTCAGATGTCACAAATATGCAGAAATCACAAAAAAAAGGTCCCTGCAACCCAAGGAGGTCCTCATTAACATCACGTACTTGTTCTGAAAGCGTTTCTTCCCAGGGAAACTGCGCAGGTTTCACATAATGCTCTCCACGAGCCTCGTCCGGAAAATCCCCAGACGTTTTTCCCGGCATTCCGAAACACATGAGCAATGCCCCTCGATGTTGGGATTCCTGTCTCAGGATTCAGCTTCTGCTGCCACATCTCTCCTATCCTACCGTACATCTTTAACTCTGTTCTGTCTCTCCCGGCTTTTTTGTCTCAGATTCGTACTGCCCTGTTATACTGAAAATTCACAATGCAAAGTTCCATGAAATATACATTCAGTAGCTGGGACACCTCAGTGAACTTCCAGCAGACAGCGATTCCTAAGGTGGATGAAAGTCTGACTGAGGCTCACCATCCACTTGGCAACACTCACACATCTCCAGAAACATCTGCTTCTACTCCATTAAGGAGAACCTATGAAACTCAATGAACCATGACACGAGGTTGGTAACGACGGTTTGGGATTTAGGCCGAGCGACTGGTGTGCCCTTCTGAGTGGTCGGAATCTGTAGGAATTTGGGAGGGGGGCAGTGATTTCTTTTTTGGTTTGTAAGGAAATGGCGTAGCTCCTTCTTCTGCCACTCAACTGGAATCTTCTAGCCTGATAAGATTTTACAGTATAGAAGAGTATTTTACAGTATAGCTCAACAGAGGGAAGCGTGAATTTACCAGCATGTGGCAGTATCACATCCACACTATAACCAAGATGGCCGTTTGGCGGTCGGCCAACCCGGGAAGCTCCGCTTACCTGTCCGGCGTCCTCCTCTTGCCGTTCTCATTAACATCCAGCAGCAGCTCAGAGGAGTCGACGGGCGAAGTGGTACTGGTGTCCAGGAGAAGCTGCTCATGTTGGGCCAGATACTGGGCTGGATTCTGCTTTGCCAGCCGGGCACAGTGCAACAGCTCCCTCTGGAGGAGGGGCAAGTTGGCCTGCGACAGAACATAGGTTTTAGATTCCAGCTGGACCTTGTAACATGTAACATACAACACTCAGTGTCTTAATGCATTAGCAGGTCTTTTCCTACCTTACCCTTTCACCTCTTTTTGGCTACGGGCCTTTATATCTTTGAAAAAAGCATTTATTTTCAAGCCCACAGTCCTTCACAGTTTTTACCCATTTCGTATGGATGTCGTTGCTTTTTATGTCGTGTTAATTTGTGTTGCAGCAACATTTCTACT
>JAODLC010000050.1:4575905-4589876 GCA_026781145.1 Hippopotamyrus pictus
GACTGTCATACACTGTCCGAGGTCTATGGACTGTCGTATGCTGTCCTTAGAGGTCTATAGACTGTCATACACTGTCCTTCGAGGTTTATGGACTGTCATATGCTCAAATATAGTTCTTAGAGGTCTATGAAGAATTGTATGAAAAAAAATTAGTGAAACTGATTTAAAATTTTAAGGTAAAATACATTTAAAATGCACCTAATGTATTGTTTTTAATTTCACAAATGTAGCTTCATGGATTTCATGTTTTGTGCTAAAATGTTTTTCGGTCAATTACCTAAAAACAGAGGGCTATGAACAGTACGCCTCTCACAAATGAGAAATCCAGCACTGAACGGGAAATTCCCCAACATCAGTTTAGCATTGGAATTATGAGTGAGTTCAAAGCACATTTTACCATTTAAAACAAACCCGGGATTTCAGCAGTGGGGCAGTTCACAGATTTCTGGCCTGTGGACGGCCCCTCATTCCTCCGTCCCATGCACAGATCTTAGAAACAGACTTGCAGCTTCACAGCACAGATGGTTTCCAGGTCAGCGGCTCATACTGTACCTTCAGGAACGGGATGACGAAAGGTCGTAGTGGAAAGTTTGTGGCCTCCTGCAGTTTGGAGTGAAACTCCTCTATCGTCAGGGTAGAATTCTGAGGGGGGGGGGGTGGTCAGAAAAGGAACAACATGAATACACATGGAACACATTAAGCAGGAAGTGAAACGGCATCCGGCTGAAGGTAGGAGACCCGGGGGGCTTATGCGAGTGCAGAGGCTCCGTTATGGTCCTTCTGTGAGTATAAACACTGAGCATCTCTGTGACATCACTGGACATCACTGGACATCAGCACACCAGTGTGATTCAGTGTACAGTGGCCACGTCAATCAGAGATGCATGACCGATGTTCGGTAAAAATCAAGACGTCTATAATGGTCTGATGTGTCATTCTTGGTCGATATTGCCAACCGATAATTAGACTCCAGTCAAATTTAGGCCCAGCCGACAGACCCCTGTCAGACAGTCAGCTAGTTCACAGCTAATCGTTCTTTTTGCCCTTAAAGAGATGCCCCAGTGGCCGGTTGCACAGCTCTGTCTTATTTTCCAGAACTGATTTTTGTTGCATTCCTCTTACATCTGTTCCCCCAGATTGCAGGAGCCTGTCTGACAGCAAGGCAAGCCCTCCTGAGTCCCCCGTTTGCAACGTGAGTGCTAATTACATGCCTCACTCCTTACGATAAAGCCAGAAGTGAGGGAGAGGAGGGTGTTCTCGAAAACCTTTGCACAAAGAGAGAACAGCAGCAGCAAACAGAAATTCAATTATTAATGTTATTAATTCCTCTAGAATTATTATTATTATTATTATTATTATTCACGCTCTCTGTAATTACACAGTGAAGCCTTTTTTGAATTGGTGACTAACAGTTAAAGCCTCCAGTTAATTGCATCTTCATCAGTTAAGATCACTGCTCTTCCAGTTAAGATCACTACTCTTCCAGTTAAGATCTCTTCTCCACTGAAGCAATTTGACATTCATGGATTGCAAGGCAGGTCCTTGACTTCTGGTAATAAGGAGGATCAGTTGCTGATACTTCATATGCTTGGAAAGGGATACAAGCTGATGTTCAGTTACCACCTTAAACTTTAATAGACTCATTTAATCTGACAGCTGCTCACGGCTACCACGGCAGCATTGGACTTTCACGTATTAAGCCATTATTCTACCAGCAGTCCTGCTGTGGTGATTAATCTAAACTTCTCCAGTGAAACATGCAGGGATCTGACTCACCACGAGGCCCAGCACCAGAGTGCGGACCCGCTCTCCGATCTCGGGGGAAATGTCGTTGCCAAACTGCTGCAGGGTGGTCAGGAATCGCTTGAGTTTGCTGAGCTGCCTGGCCCCGCAGGCTGGGGGCAGCTGCTGGTTGGCCAGAGATGATGAGGAGGATGAGGAAGGGCTGTTGCTGAAGCCGTTGGGCGGAGATGGGGCGCCGTTGAGCGCAGTGGGAGAGTGGCTCGTGCCGTTAGTTACTGAGAAGAAGATAAGAAAAGGAAGAGAGACACTGAACTTCCATATAACTAAATGGAGCGGCCCTTGATGTCGACAAGTACATACAAATTACTACACATGAAAAAAACACATGAAGTGAAGGAAATGTGCATTTTTAATGAGATCAGGCTGCATGTTCAAGCCCCCGGAAACAAAATTCTCCAACTACATCTGCTAACAATTACATGGAGGAAAATCAAAGCGCTTGCTTGGTTAGACCATCAGAACTGATCAGAAGCGCCTGTTTTCAAAGTGCCCTTGTTTCTCTACAGGCAGGACTGGAAGCCCCAGGGTCAGCCTGAACAGATACTGTATAGCTGCTGCTTTTGCATCACTTCCTCGCAGGTCGGTTCCTCTATGTACATGAAGCTGTATGCGTGATAAATAGCGCATCACATTGAAATAGGCGAAAAAGAAGAAAAGTCTTAAAGGGCCTAGACTCACATGTCGTGGGGGTAAAGGAGCTGGTCCGTGGAGCTCCCTGCGTGGATGGAGGAGGTGGCATCGTGGGTGGAGTCAACCTGGATTGTATTTTCACATCCGCAGGTGAGTCAGGCATGGTGAAGCGCTTCTCAGTGCGACCTGCGGAGACGGAGAACGAGGGAGACGCTGAAACCCTGAAGGAACATGCATCACAAACCCTGAGAACAGCAAGAGGCATGATGAACAAGGCAACACCTCAGCCCTGTAGCAAGGGACTGAATCTGATTTACTACGGCGAAATGTAAGGCGAAATAAATTGGAGAAATGATAAGAAGTTTAGAGACTAGATACAGATTTCCCTAGAGCATCACTTGTTATAAGCACTTGTAACAGTCTGAGGATTGGGATGCCCGTGCTCCTGCTGGTGTGCAGCTTGGGAGTGTGGGTTGGGACACTGCACCTGGAGCCAGAAGTGCGCTGGGTCAAATCTTAGGGTTAGCAGAGTGATTTCACCATTGGGCCCTTGAGCAAGACCCTTAACCCATATTTGCTCCTTCTGGGACTGGCTGAGCCGGCCTTCTCAAAAACGTACGTCACTTCAGATAAAAGCATCTGCAACATACACGTCAAAGACCAACACCCAGCGTGGCTCAAGCTCAGCGAGGTTACACGATTAGCCACAAAGGTTCTCCAAAGAGCTGCTACTGGATGCCAGAGGACAGGGCTGTGGGTGGAAAGCGATAAACTGCAGAAAAGACGAGTCTGAGGTCATGTGGTGAAGGTGCTCACACACAGAATGTCTGAGACTGATGGTTCTTGCTTTCTCAAGGCAATTAGAAAGTGAGGGCCGTTGTCTGCACTGATAAGGCTGCCAGCTGCGTGGAACCGTCACACCAGAAGTCCCTAAAAGAACGGCTTATCTGTTAAATAAGCCAGGGGTCTGTCAAAGTGACCATGTCATTAATTAGATGATTATAAACTGAGACAGGAAAAGACCTAACAACACAAATAGAAAAAACACAGTCCATAATGGGCAGCTCGCTTGCTAGCTTGTCCAATGTGACAAACTCATCAGGGGAAATGGGGGGGGGGGGTAATGCCTTCACAAAGTCACACGCTCTTCCCACCAATCAAAACACAAGGCTGCTCATCACAGCAGAACCACAGCAGTATGTTAAGTTTGCATTCCCGTTGAAAAACTGCACATTTTCTTCATCACTTCCTGTTCAAAACAGAGTGGAGCGGAGGATTTATCAGTTGCTAGAGTTGTTAGAAAAACTGTCACGCAAACCGAAGAACATTTTGTAATACCGTATCTTTCAGATAAGACTGTTTTAGCCCAAGACCATGACCTGAGGCGGCAGGGATGCATCCACGGTGCCTGAGAGAGGACGCATGACTCCACAAAAAGTCAACCTTCAAGCTACACGCCCACACGCAGACACAGTTCATACAGTCCTATTATTGTGGGAACTCTCTATTCATCTTTATAAAATTGAGGTTTATATAATGGGCACCTGAAAAATGTCCCTATAACTGAAAAAGTACATGCAGTCCCTGGCTTAAGAACGTCTGACTTACAAACAACGGACTACTGGCGATCGGATTGCCATAAAGCCTATTGCATTTAAAATTTCTGTTAAGTATAATGGTTCGCAACAAAGAACACAGACACACACACAGAGTACTTTGTGAAGCTTATGAAAACACTGAGCAGCTTTGGCAGTTCGTCAGTACTGTATGTAGATACTCTTATTATCACTGTATAATAATTATTATGGGTTGTACTGTTATTGTTCCAATTTACCTACAAATTCGACTTAAAGACAGATTTAAGGAATGTATCTTGTTCATAACCTGGGAACTGGCTGTAACAGGTTTTACCATATTGTGATGATATTTGGTCCCTGCAGTCTGGCAAATACAAACCCACACACACAAGCACACACACACACACACACATACACACACACACACACACACACACACACACACACACACAGAATGAACGAGCCCACAGGCCAAAGAGGGGCGATTCAGTTTTCATGGCTCTCTCCTCACTGCATGTAAACAAACAGTGGTCCGCTGTGCACCAGAGCGCAGCTCTGCAGCGCTGCCTATGTGCGACGCCTTTATTATATTCTAGGAGAGCAGAACCTGTATCTCAGCTGCCCTGTAAGAAGGAAACAGCAAACAGACCCTGATAAGCTAACAGGAGTCAACTGTTTTCCGCCGTTATGCTAATCAAAGCATGAGGACTTAAATGCTTCAGATGATTAGGGAATCTCAATATCAGTAACTTGCATACAAATAACTTATATCTCAGTAAAAGCAGCCTAGTAAGCAAGAGAACGGACGTGCAGGGAATCCCTTAGCCGTCCCTGTAAGCGTTCCAGCTGAGGCCCTGGGCCTGTGTGACCACAAACAACTGCCGATTACTACTGGATGCCGTAAATATATACTTCGGGGAACGCAGAACGTACAAGATGGCTGTTATGAATCCATGGAAATGGTTCAGCCTACGAAGCACTTTTAATCGATTGCTTAAGCAGCCTGCTATTGGGCAGGAGAGAATATGTATAAATTACAGCCTTCATTCACAAAGTGTATTTATCTCTCTGCTGCTTTCCCTTTAATGTAATGTGATTATGATGTGTAGAATAAATAAAGATTCCATGCCTCAAGGCTGGTATGGCAATACTAAGTGATTTACTGGTACTTCTACAAAAAGCGTGAAGTGCTTTCAATTTACCAGGCAGAAAGAATCCCTCAGTACTCTTGGAAATGTGTGCAGGAAATACAGGCCTCAATTATAAGGGCTACTCTGCAGAAAGAGCAGCGACTTCACTGTAGGCATCAGCAGTGGAAACATATCTGATCAGCATGTGATTTAATGTGTGGGAGAAATCTCCTTTTGTTCCTGGAACAGAACCTTTTCTTTTGGCCCGGCAGCCTTTTTCGTCCTGTAAAGAGGTCTTAATGGTCTCGTCAGTGTAATCAGCATGCAGGGCACAGTCTTGTTTCTACTGCAGGAGCGCCATGTAGCTCTTCAGGGATCCGTGAACGTCGATCCATTGACCAATAGCATCCGCTAATGAAGATAGATGTGTGTTCCCCTGCATCTTCCACAGAGAGCTGGGGAGGACTGAGGATGGTTTTCCAAATCTTATACAAAGATGCCCCCAGGGAATGTTAGGGCTCAGGGCTGGTGAGGACAAGTCCCTCGGTGTGAGAGAAACTGCAGTGAGGCCTGCAGCATTGACAGCGAAGGGATTCTGACTGTGTGCTGACACTCCTGACCCTGGTGTGTCACGCAGTGTGCGGTACCTTCTGAAAATACACAAAGTGATGTGATTTGCTTGAAAACTTGTGTAACAGATGGCAGTATCTTCTTTAAAATCACTATGGATTTTAAGCACTCAGTGAGGTGGCGCTTGTTATAAACCAATTATTCAGAAGGTCATCTTAGCAAATGCCTGACAGCGAGATAATATTTACTTATCAGGATCCGCTTTATAACCACAGGACACTATTTCTGTTCTATATTTGATTCTGGACACAGCTTTGCATAGAAGCTTATTTCAAAAAGCACGAAACACAAAAGAAACATGAAGCAAAGTAACCAAATGCAGGTTTCCAGGGAGACAGGCTAACGGCGACACTTTTGGAGAGAAACGCACGGCCTAATGGGAAGATCTGGGTGGCGTCAGCTGGCGTGTGACACTAGCTGCTGTGTGATGTCAGCAGCCGCGTGAAGTTAACCGGTGTATGAAAACCGCAATTGTGTGATTTTAGCCGCAGTGTGACATCATCCACTGTGTGACGTTAGCTGCTGTGAGATGTTAACCGGCGTGCACCTGTGCAGTAAGAAAATGACTCAAATTCCTCATTAGTTCAGAGAGACGGGGCCGTTCCGGTGGCATGCAGGACCTCTCCTCCAAGAATATATCATGAACTTCCTGCATGCTAATTCAGCATGCGATCATTAGCGACAGATGGAGCAGGCAGTAACAAACATCCCATCAAAGCCCTTCTGCTTCCCTTTGATTGGCCCCCTGCGTTGCACTTATCTGCTTCCCCAGCTTCCTCTCCCCTGTCCCCTATCCCTGAGGTGATGGATCAGGGACAGCCCACACACCTTCAGGCAACAGCGTAGCTTAAGACACCCACCTTCTCCTGTGTGTTCAGGGCAGCCTTTGGTCAGCGTCACTGCTAAAAATGGCTTTTATGTGTTAACCAGACAACAAAAGCTGTTAATTTCCAACCGGGTAGCAAAAAATAAGTAAATGCTTTGTAACAAAAACAATGTATTGTTTCTAGTAGACCATAGCTATTAATATACCAATCAATAAAACTACTGCTTCAAATACAAAAAACACATGACTTTGATTATGCTGGCTAAACGGCTTAACTGCATGTATTGTGGATGTGCATTTTACACACACACATTTTATTACATTAATTCAATAAAGAAACTTTTGCTTGCTATACATCAACTGAACAGGTAAATAACTCACACTTCTGCTTTGTTTTCTGAAACAAGATTAAACAAAGGGTCCTATGTGCTTTTGTACTCAACCCTAGAACCACAGAAAAAAATGCACTTCTCTGCAAAATGTTCTGCTTAAGGTGCATTTTTCCTTTAATTTATTAGGATATTACTAGCTGTAGCATAAGATAAAATATTTAGACATGAACAGAACATTATGTTTACACTATGCATATGCACTAGGATATTTAACCCATAATATTACAGTAAAATGCATGTATTCATCCTGCATAAATGACTCTGAACAAGCAGAAGCCTGTTGGAATTGAGGCCCATTCAACAGCTGCGACATAAAGTCATCACTCATATTACTGTGTGAACATGAAAAAAATGTCTCCTTTAGTTAACATATTTTTCTTCATCCACCCTGTAGGGCACCTTATTTACTATTTTTATTTCTAAGTATTTGGAATGTTGTTCTGTTCCTCCAGAGACAATGGACCAATATGTGAAGACACACTGGCCTGAGATGTGGCGTTCCAGCTGCCTGAAACATGACCGATGCTGATGCTTTCTGATTAAATGCCAGCTAGCAGCTCCGATGTGACTTTGACATCAGGCAGCTACCTTCCAGTCTAATTTCTGTGAGTCACCCTGGCTACAGAACATCACCCACACATTTTTCCCACCCCTTATCTACCTCAGCTACAGCTTTACACACTCCCATCTCTGCACAAATGTCAATGCAAACAGAACTAAATTATTTGCTTCACCAATCAAAAATGACACATGAGAAGTTCGGAAGGGAAAACTATTCTCCATCAGTGTCTTTCACTTTTTCCTTCAAAAATCTTTATTTGCCCTTTCAGAATTCATCTTTTTATTGAATTTCTTCACCTTTTGGGGAGGCTGCCATTTTACAGCAGTGTTGTTCTGTGCATATTCACTCTGGAAGGGCATTTCAACCTCACTAGGATGAGTCACCTGCCCCTACAGGGAGAAGAGAAAACTTAACTTCATGAGCGGAGTGTGTCATTAAATAAGGCTTTGCCAAACTGCTTTGAATGTACAGGTCTATAAAACACTTTCTGAAACCAATATCTGCATAAAATTACTGAGAAGTAGAATCACTTGACTTCTGAGGCTATGGTAAATAGATTTCAGCGTTGCATACCTCACATGGTTATGGGTCGGCATTAACTGGTTTAAGATAATGCTGTTCGGACTGTCAAATGCACCAGAGCTTGATGCTGGCAGAGGTGGCTTGCAGTTCTTGTGTTACATTTTTACTGTCTCACATTATTTTAGAGGAACACCTTGATTTCACCGTTTGCAAAAACCTTACCGCATAATTTTGTTGCCCAATGAATGTGCATTCCAGAAGAAGAAGCTGAGGAAAGGGAAACATGGACTATATCTAGCTCTTCATGGGTCTGTATCCATGATGGCCTCATCTATCATCTCTGAGGATGACCTTCATTTATGTAACCACATCAATTTTTGGAATATTTGTCACATACTTTCATGACCATGCAGGACTTAGGCAGAATGGGAATACTAGCCTGACATGCATTGGGATTAAAAAAAAAACTCACCAACTTGCAAACCAGCAGGCCCCTTTCAGCCTCTCAGCCATGCTGCTGATTTTGTTGGCCCCTCGCCTAAGTTTTCATGTGGGAATGGAAACAGTTTTTGTTGGGTATATAATGAAATGAGAGCAGATCCCCCCAGTCACGGAGGCTTCAGCTCATAGCTACTGTATATGTCTTTGACTTTTTTTTTAAGAAACTGTGACCCCAAAACAATGACCTTACAGTTATAAGCTTGTTACAGAGGTACACAGTTTATCACAGATTTTTAAAATCTGTTCTGACTGTTGCAAGAAACACAGACTAAGAAAAGCTTAATAGTCAGGGCCAAGCTGGACTAGATCCTCACCCACGTTGGCGTGGACATCAAGCTGGAGATTCAAGGTTGTGTGTGATAACAGATAATGGATCATCATGATGAGAGATGCCGTGAAGCGTCCATTGGCGACGTTGACTTGAGTGAGCTGAAGTCACCCTGCATATTGATTTGGTCACACTGACCCCAGTCTAGGAAGGTCAATAACCAGGAGAAACCCTGATGGCGTCTGATTTAAACCATACTTTTGGATGGTGACTCTGTTGGCCTACACAGTGTTTGCAGCCTTGTCACAGCATACCTGAGGAAAATGACTCCGCCCAATCATGGACCAGACCTACTTCCTGTAACACCCCCCCCATTTCTCTTCACCACAGCTGGATTCTCCCAGTACCAACCTTGAGAACACAAGCTGACCAAATGGGCAAACCGACCAATTAGAACAGACTGGGCTCATCGGGGGTGGGACGTAAAGCTCTAACAGAATGTTTATAGACTTATGGACAGAGTGAACAGAGATACACAGTATGAGAAAAATATTGTTTGGAACATTAAAGCATGCTAATCTATTCTAGTTGACCCCAAAAATAAAAATTCTGAACGGTGAAAATTAGTATAATAGGGCCTCTTTAAATATCAGCCAGCAATATCGATCAAGACTGACACATCGGACCAATGGCGATGTCTTGACTTATGACAAATGAGGACAGCCAAAGTTACCTGCATGTTGTCGATATGGCCACTGCTGTGTTATTGTGTGGAATCTGGATTTCACAACATCTGTCATTACGGTTTAAAATATATCCATGCAGCGCAATTTGTCTTTTGTATATGTTTGAAGGTTTGTGGGTGATTTTAAGAATCCGAGAAAGGCTTCCGACACATCAATGTAAGGTGGCACTCTTTTCAGACCAAATGGTAGCTTTAAGCGCTGAAGCGTGCCTTTCTTCCTAGAGACCGCTTTATAATAATGTCTGTTTCGGCCATCTGCTCCGGTGCTGCCTTTCTGAAACAGGCGCTGGTGAACGCTTGCGGTGATTCACAGTTTGATGCTGTCTGAATACACCGTCGGTTTACTATTTCTGCCTACGAAACGGACAGGTTCAGCTTCATCCAAATGCCTAATGCTGGAGAATTGTGACTACGATAAATTTTAAAAAATGCAATTAAATAAATTAACATTGTGTTTCTTCCTGGTATTTGAATACAGACAGTCCCTGGGCTAAGACTGTCCAACTTACAGACATGAACATAAAGCGTATTATGTTAAAACTAATTAATTAAGGACAATGGTTGATAGTAACGAATGCATGCACAACCTGATGCGACACGCATGGAAATATTGCGCGGCTTCAGCAATTTCTTGGCTCGAAGTACAAAACAGTACTACATGTAGCTACTTTTATCATTACTGTATAACTATTATCATGTACTCTATTATTACTGTTCCGACTTACCTACAAATTCGACTTAAAGACAGACCTTGCGTGTGTGTAACCTGGGGACTGCCCGTATCGGATGCTTGATCATACTTATATTTGGCTCTCACCCGTCAGTATTCAGTTTGCGCTTAACTACAAAAGAATGATATACAGTACTATAAACAGTTATAGCAAATATAACATTAACACCACTCATTCATCTTGTATAAGTACGTATTGGCTACAAGGTCACTATAAGCGTACTGTCTCCTATGCCAGGAAACACCGGGCAGCCTGGGCCGGATATCAGCACCGCTGCATTGCAAGATGGGCTGTTGCCAGATCTGCACCCAAACGAGGTGATGAAGCGGTGTCGCGGCACCGACAGGAAACACAGTCATTAAGGCGACGTGCCCAGAGAAGCTGGCCTTCGAACCCCAGCACCTGCGGTCACCGTGTGCGTCTGTCCCCACGATGGCACTCTTCCAGTCACGTCCAGCACAGCTGGTGCTCCAGCCGTGACCCTCCCCAAGAGGCTGTGTAAAAAGGCGTGGCGACCGGGGCTGGAAACGGCAGATGGATTTTAACAGATAATAAGAAGGCCTGCGTTTCGCATCTGCGGCGCTCCACCTGTGCACGCCGGAGGACAGGAGCTGGGAGCGCGCTAGCCGCTGAATGGAAACGCAGAAACGTGGCAGATTCGGGGGAAAGCGGAGCGGGAGAGCGGGAGGGGAGGGAAAAGACGAGCGCCTGGACACCAGGGCTCCTCTGCGGGGGCCTCCGTCTGCACGTGTTTTGGAAGGATCACATGGCGGAGGACATGTGTTCAAAATTAGAGCCAGTTTAGTTCCCCGCGCAGAAAAATATGTAGACAATTTATGCAATGTGGCTCAAGACGACGGTTTCCTGAGTGGAACCAGATTCAGAAAACAAGCCCCCCCGTT
Organism: Hippopotamyrus pictus; assembly: GCA_026781145.1. Taxonomy (NCBI): domain Eukaryota; kingdom Metazoa; phylum Chordata; class Actinopteri; order Osteoglossiformes; family Mormyridae; genus Hippopotamyrus; species Hippopotamyrus pictus. The sequence continues at coordinate 4,587,125 of JAODLC010000050.1, forward strand.
ACACCCTCTCTCTTAAAACCTCCTTAAAAATAAATAAAAGGACTTTGCTCACATCTGGCACGCAGAAGATGCTGCAAAGAAGGTGGATTGACTTAATATAAGGATACTTCAGACTAGAACCATGGAGTACCGCAATGATCCAGGATGCAAGGCCTCTGTTCGGGGCTACAGCGCTGCAGGATCCACAATTGGTTCTAATGTGTGGATTGAAAGAAACAACCATTTTAAAACTAAAAAGTATTCTTATTCTTAAAGTCCTGTTACAAAGAAATTCCAAAAGCCCTGAGCTCCCAATTACATGCAGCTGGGGCACATGCAGCTGGAGAGAACAGTTCCCCTCTGGATGATAAAAGTACATCCTTGGAAATCCAAGAGCCGTGCATCATCGGTATTCACACTAGACGCACTGACCTCACACCCAGGAAAGCATTTGAGAACAGGGCTCTCCAAGTAAATGGACAGACCTGATATCTTGTGAGATTTTCCCACACCGGTCTACAGGGACATGCGTGCTAAAATATGCGTTCAATCTGTATTGCAACAGAAGAGCAGAAGCAGCAGTGCAAAGCAGCTGCAGCAGTAATAACAGGGCCTGGCACCAACCCGCTGCTGCGGCACGGTGTGGCCCAGGCCCCCACAGATGGCTGCTCGCTCTCTGGAGCGACGCCAGCGCCCAGCAGACGGCCCGCTGCTCTGTCCCAGAAGCCCCTGTTCACCTCCCCCTTTTTCTGTCCCTGACCTGGGCTTGCTAATGGACCACAGCTGCGTCCAGTAATCCCCTTGGTCTGAACAGGCACAGACGAGGTGAGGCAAGCAAGCAGGTACAGACAAACAGAAGCAGAAGTGTGGGCACAGGCAAGTGGGCACAGAAACAGAAGTAGGGAAGCGGGCACGGACCAACAAAGTAGAAGAACAGACACAGGCAAACAGAAGCCAGAATGGCACAGGCAAGCAAAAGGAGGCGAGTGGCCACAGATTAACAGAGGCAGAAGAGCGGCAACAGGCAAACAGAAGCAGGCAAAGAGGTACAGACGAGCGGGAACAGAGACAGAAGCAGGCAAGCAGGCATAGATCAACAGAAGCAGAAGAGTGGGCACAAGCAAGCAGAGATAGGCGAGTGGGCACAGACAAACGGAGGCAGGCGAGTGGGCACAGGCAAACAGAGGCAGGCGAATGGGCACAGACAAACAGTGGCAGAAGAGTGGGCACAGATCAACAAAAGCAGTCAAGCAGGGATGAGGCACGGACAAGCAGTTACAGACAAACCCACACCAACGCACCTAAACAAACTACACAATGCATATGCTAAGCATTGCATGATGCTCACTGTACAATATTCACTATGACGCACACCGTACGATGTCCACTGCACAGTGTTTTCTGCAGGACGCACACTGCAGAAAATACAGTATATGCATCATTCAGGTATATCTTACAATGTTATGAAGGATTGCTCTTGTTTCACTGCTATTCTAAGAATATCAACACCACACATTGCTTTTTGTCAGGTGATAAAAATGCAGTCTAGCCAGAGAAATTCAAATCTTTGAAAACGAAACTACAGGCCATTACCGTGACAAATGACATTCGTCTCCCACCTTATTCTCCTTCGCTAGGTGACAGATCCCAGGCTGACGGTGCCCCACTCTCTGCTCCTCTGCTGTCACTCATCCTGCACTCAGCAGTGCGCTCGTTATCCCTCCTGACACTCTCTCCTCTCCCTGCAGCCCCTCGGCATACACACTCCACAGTACCGACAGTGCCCCGGCAGGCTGGCAGATCCGCAGCACCATCTGTGAGCACCAGGCCCCCAGCTGCAGGCTCTCCTTCCCTTTCTCCTCCCAAATTTAATTTCTTGCTCCCCATCCCCCACCCTCTCAGACTCCCTGCCTCTGTTGTGTCCTCCCAGTTCTCCCAGTACAAGGCAACCGGGAGAGCCCCCCCCCCCCCCCCCAGGCTCGTGCTGGTACGAGGAGACGGAGACAGTGCCGTCCAAGAAATAAACAGCTCGCTGTTTGTCTCGCTGCTGCCCTTTCGCACAGGATCATTCCACGATGATGAAGCACGCAAGAAGCACACGCAGGAGAGAGCAGGAGACAGGAAGTGGAGGGGTGCCAGGGGTTGGATGGGCAGGTATGGGGAACGAGTGCATGCCAATGGACAGATGGGGAGCTGCTTTGGTAGTTGTGGTGGTTTGTGCCCCTTTCACACAGAAAACAGTGACCAGATATCTCATCCACACTTCATAGCAGGATGGCGTATTCAGGCAGGGCGGCAATAGCCTCACAGAGCCCTAAACAGGAGGATGCGAGTAGGATTCGGTATATGGGGGACCAGGCGGCCTCAACCGGGGCTGATTCACGAGGCTGGCAGCTGTTGTGATGCTCAAGGTAAACCACAGAACTATTAAAGAGTTACAGCATGTTTCTATACTAGTGTGCAGTAAATTCATTATAGTGTTTTCAGCTCTACTTGTGGAAGCAGAGAGATTTTATAAAAGCGATAGTATAACGGTGTGCTAATGTCCGTCACTTTAGCATACAGGCGCTCATCCGTATCTGCGACTTCTCAGCAGATTCATTAAAAAATTAAATCAATAAGGACTCGTTCCTAACAAAGGGATCTCGCCTCCTTGCTCTGCGCCGCTCCCCCGCCCCCTGCCCGCCCTCTCGGCCGCCTTCAGACCATGTGATTAACATATGCTTGGCTCTTCCGTCCCTGTCGGCATCACCGCAGATGACAGCTGGAACCC
>JAODLC010000050.1:4591427-4610887 GCA_026781145.1 Hippopotamyrus pictus
ATCGAATCGAATCGAATCGAAACCATAAAAATAAGAATCGAATCGAATCGCCGAATTGGTCACAATACCCAGCCCTATTCTGTACCCTCTGAAATAATGCTCCCATCCCTACTGAAATAACTCTCCTGTACCATGTGAAATAACACTTTCACCCCAACTGAAATAACACTTTTGCACCATCTGGAATAAGATTATCACCCCTACTGAAATAATGCTCCTGTACCATCTGAAATTACACTCTTACCCCTACTGAAATAATGCTCCTGTACCATCTGAAATAACACTCGTATACCATCTGAAATAACTCTTTCTCCCCTACTGAAATAACACTACTGTACCATCCCCCAGGGTGCTCAGTGGCTGAACTAGGGGCACGTGAAAACAGAACAATTTTTAGAAAGGCTCTCTCAGGAGGAACTGTGTTAACAGAAACTCAGAAAAAGCTGTGGGCAGGCAGCGTTCCCACATCACAGGGCCCCACAGTGGCCTCCCAAAGGCCCAGCAGTCAGAGACGAAGCAACGAGTCCCTACCCCCTTCGCCCCCTCCCCCAAAAAAAACGGCTTGTTTGGTGGCGGGGGTCCTGACAGCTTCAAGTGGCAACCGACCCAGGAGTCTTTCGGGAATGCCCCTGCATGTGCAGATCTACGAATGCAGCCACTCCTGCATTCTCCCTCGCCTGTTGACCTCCAATTGGAGCTGACACACTGGGGTGGGGGGCATGGGGGGACAGGGCTTTGAGGCCTGCTCCCGCAGAACAAAGAAGCTGAATTAGCGCTGTTTTCTCATGCCTTTTTTCCCTTGCGGGACCTGAAAGGGCCTGATTTTCCACACGGCTGGAAGCCATTGGTGTTTTCCTGCAGTGACCTGCAGTTCCAGAGAGGGAGAAGAAGACAGCAAGAGCAAAGAAAGGAAGGAAAAGTTCTTCAGTCTGTCCCTCTTCTGTTAAGGGAGTATCCTGTAGTATGTTCCTGTACCATTTCAAATAATTCTCTCACCCCTACTAAAATAATGCTCCTACACCACCTGAAATAATGCTCTCACTCCTACTAAAATAACTGCACTATAACATCTGGAAAAAACATTCTCACAGCTACTGAAATAACGCTTCTGTACCATCTGAAATAATGCTGTCACCCCTACTAAAATAATGCTTCTATACCATCTGAAATGATACTCACATTGCTACTGAAATTATGTTCCTTATATTTGAAATAACGCTCTAACCTCTACTAAAATAATACTCCTGTACTATCTAAAATAACACTTTCACCGCTACTGAAATAATACTCCTGTATCATTTGAAATGATGCCTGCTTCCCTCCTGAAATAACTCACCTGTCCCTCCTGAAATAATACTCCCACTCCTTCTGAAATAACTCACCTGTCCCTCCTGAAATAATAATCCCACCCTTCTGAAATTACTCTCCCCATGCTGCGTGTCTGACTCAGTAGAACACGGAGCTTCTCCATAACAGGCTTTATTGGCTTAACAGGTGCTGCATTCAGATAATCCGCAATGTCCTGCCCCTCTTTCTCTGCGTGTCCACTGGATGGGTTGGGGGCTATACTGCATGGTCCACTGAACACACTCCCCCCCCCCCCCCCCCCCCCCCCCCCCCCCCCCCCCCCCCCCCCCCCCNNNGCCCCCGCCCCAAGTGCTCTGGAGCTATTCACACGGATTTCACCTTTTCAGCTTGTGTGCTCATGACGATAAATGCTAATGAGGCCAGTGAGTGACTTTGTGGCTGGGCTGGGGGAGGGAGCCACCCCCCCCCACCGGCTGCGACCACATTCTGGCCCAGTATGTCAGCCTGCCACAGCTCAAAGAAGAGCTGTTGGTCCATCACTGTCTGAGAGTACCGTTATAGGTGATGTCCTGAAGGTGTATTCTCTAAAGCCATTCGACTCCATACGCTTTTCTAAACTCTATTGTTAACTGTATTTCTCTATGTCTTATGTCCATGTCTCAATATGTCATATTTAAATGTACTTAAATCATATTTAAATGTATTTATTACTATTTGTCTGCCCTATGATCAATGAGATACATTGCATATATTACCAATGCATTTGATATAGCTGAAGATGACAGTGAAAATACTTCGGCTCGACATCCTGGCACACAGCTGACTGGAGCACGAGTGTTCTGTGCCGACCCCCGCCGTACCCCAGCCTTACACACGGCTTTCAGAACATGCGTGTGCGTCCGCACACGGTCGCTCCATCCCCCGCAGATGCGGTAGAAAGGGATGTCTGTGTTCTAAGTTCACAGCAAGCTTCATCCACTTTTCCCTGACCGCGCCTTGCACTGTACAGTGATGGGACCCCGTACTGTGCTAACAGCCCCCACTGGCAGCAGAGTCCCTGTCGCAGGCTCAGTGGCAGGTTCGGGAACGCGCCATTTTACAGGCGACTCACCAGCACCTGTGCGGCCTTTCAGAGAAGCTCTGAAGGAGCAGTGACCCGGGGTAGCCGTACGGGGCCGGACTGCGTGCAGCCATGACGGAAAGGTAAAATAACAGCCCTCACACACACACACACACACACGCACACAAAGTCCGAGACCTTCATAGGGCCCTGACATAAAATCAATACTGTGACCACAACAAACTGTCTGTTCTCCAAAGTGCAGCTTTTAAAGCACAGAAAAAGGGCAGAGCGGGAGGGGGGGCGATGCAGGGGGCGGGGGTGGGGGGCTCCCACACCCACACACAACCTTTAAAAGACATTAACCTGCTTGTGCTCTGAGCAGGGGCAGAGCACTCCCCCTGCGTGTGCTTCCAGTCAGCCCCCGAGGACGCCGCACACTCCAGGCTCGGCGGTCTGGCACGCCGGCCGTCCCTGACCTACGCCCCAGTATGCGGGCGCTATTAGAGGATGCCAGAAACTGCTGCTCAGTGATGCGAAAACCATCATCTCCACACTGCACGAGAGCCCAGGGGAGCTGGGCTGGCCGGCACGCAGCACAGCCGCCGGCTACAGCTGGTATCAGCTGGTATCAGCTGGCCGGAGCTGGTCACAGCTGGTCAGGGGGGCAACCAGCGTCTGGCCAATCTGTTTATCATCTTGCTCACACACACAGACACACACACATACACACACACACAGTCCACGTACTGATATCTTTATAGGGAAACTTTATTCATTTCTATGGGCATAACCCTAATCCTAAACATGGCGACCTTAACCACTAACCAGCCCGAACCTTAACCATAATTAACCAAACAAAATAAAAGACTTTTGACATTTTTAGGTTTTTGAATGTCTTCACAGATTTTTATAAAATTGAGGTTATCCTTGTGCGGACTGAAAAAATGTCCCAAGGTAAAAAGTTACAGGTTTTTATCAAATTGTGGGGAAATCTGGACACACGTACACAGATGCACACACACACAGACACACAGTTCATATATGCCCATCATTGTGGGGACTCTTCATTCATTTCTATCAACATAAACCTAATCCTAACTATCATAACCATAATCCTTACCCAGCCATAACCTTAACCAAAAGTAATCAAACCAAACATGACTTTTGGCACTTTTAGTTTTCTGATTGTATTCACAGATTTTTCTAAAACTGAAATTGCTCTTGTGGGGACCGAAAAAAAGGTTTTTATCATACTGCGGGGACATTCTGTCCCCACAGAGTAATATATACATGACCCACACACACACACAAACAGAAACACACACAGAGGAATCTGTCAGCGAGGCTGGTGCTCTGTGGGTGGGAGAAACACCAGTAGGAACAGTCAGTTCCTGGCCCTGCCCCGATGCACACAATGGCTAAAGAATGAAAGGAACCGGAGTGGAGCAGAGATAGCGGCCAGCAGGAACTGAGCCGGAGCCGCTGCGTATCACGGTCTCACTCGCCGTGCTGGAGCCGCTGCGTATCACGGTCTCACTCGCCACACGCGCCGGAGCCGCTGCGTATCACGCTCTCACTCGCCGTGCCGGAGCCGCTGCGTATCACGCTCTCACTCGCCACACGCGCCGGAGCCGCTGCGTATCACGCTCTCACTCGCCGCGCGCCGGGATGCTCGGGTCCTCAGGTAATTACTGTGGGAAGCTTGGGAGGGGGGGAGGGGGGCAGTATAGGAGCATGACCCTGCCTTCACTGAGAAACACCCGGGAAAACAGGGGGGGCCCAGCCAAGCACAGCTGCCACATGCTCTCTTAATGTGGATTTAATTCCCACTGTGTGACATTCAGCTCACTCCTCCCCAGACACTGCACGCTTTTCATTGTTACAGCTGATTTGATACATTATTAATGGCAAAGGGGAATGAGAAACCTGCTTCCTTGCCGTTTCCCTCCCAAGCTTCCAGGCACTCGCTTATTTGTTTATCTACCTGTTTATAATATCGGTGCCTGTACACAATGCTGCGCAAGCTAAACTCTTCTTATGAATACAGACACACACACGTGATGGTTTGTTGCTGAAGAAACAAGGGCCCCCTAACGCGCCCACAACCCTAAGGAATATACCCCTCCCAACGCACCATACCGATACGCCAAAGGAACACGCGGCTGACACCACCCTGACTGGAGCGGCGGCCTCGCCCCATCTGCCCCAGGATACCCCAGCGGCGCTCCGGCCAAGTCACTCCGCACCGAGGGGAGGCTCCGAGTTACTCCGTGGGCCCGTTTCTGTTTCCATGGCGACGGGCGCCACAGCTATGTTGCCTACAGCAGGCCAAAGCGTGGAGCGTGCGGGGCGGGATGCTAAGCGAAGTTAGCATTAGCGCTGAGGGATGGATCACGCTGGCACGGGTGAGATCTGGCGGCACGTGGGATACGAGCTGCTCAGCCTGTCGCCTCCCATCTGACTCCCCAGACCACGTGAGCCATTAGTGTCCGTGGCCAGACAGCAGCAGTCCACTGGGAGGCGGTGGGTACAGACAAAGGACACCACACGGGCCACTGCCTGTGAAGACAGAAAGCTGTACCTATAATCGGAAGGTCGCTGGTTCAAATCCCAGGGTCGGCAGAATGTTTTCACCGTTGTCCTTGAGCATGGCCCTTAACCCGCAATCTCTCCAGGGACTGATTGACCCTGCCCTCACAAAAAATGCTTTGGATAAATTCAGTGGATTCATCCTGTTATGGCAGCTAGACTGATACAGAGAAACTGTGATGTGAAGCTGTATCCCCCCCACCCCGCCCGCATGCTGCTCCCTAAGTGCTCTCTAGCATACTGCCGAGCCGACGCCCCCACACACACATTGCATCACAGTCCCCCCAGCATAACGTAGGAAACTCAGAATGCAGCTGAGTAATTGAACACAAGTGTGGGATTCATACTGCCATGAGGCTCCTTTCATATGATAATCAGGAACAAAAGCGTTTGGAACAAACCGTCTTCCCGATGCCAGCGTCCCCCCAAGGAGGCGAATGCAACGTGGACCATCAGCGGCTTTCCGCCTCCTCCCAGCGCCCGTCGGGCACATGAGCGGCTCCTTCGAGGCCGCGGCTGGTGAGTGTGTCGATGTCTGCCCTTTGCACGCTCAGAGACCCCTCACCCAGAAAATCAGGGATTCCTCCGCTTTACAAAGGAATAGCCTGCAGCCACACACATTCACATATTAGATGAGAGAAACGGAGCAGGAAGGAATAGCAGCTGAAGTAGCCGATTAGCCTCTTAATAACAGAAGGGTGACCATCCTGGGCCATTATAATCCTAACCAAGGACATGGTTATAGCCATACTAACCATGTCCACAGCCATTCTGAAAGCTTTCACATGCGAGGTCTGTAAACTCTGGAAGCTCTAGAAAATGTTACTGCTGGATCTTCAACCCGTTCTGGCTTCGCGTACATTAGAAAAGGAGTTCACCACAGCGCGCTGAGTGGACGGCAATGATCACACACTGCGGCATGTAGCGGAGTGTGTCGCTGAGAGAGAGGGCGCCGGGTCTCATAGATCCTGCAGCTTTGGTTCAGCACTGGTGTTACTGCCTCTCCACGTCATTCCCCAGCACCAGAGCGCCCGCTGCCAGCAAAGCACAGACTCACATGCGATGCTCAGGAGCTCCTGGCTCGACATGCCTTCAGACTGGCAGCGTTTCCCATATGGCACTGGAAGGTACTGGGGGGTGGGGACAGTTTAACTTAACTTCACAAACATAAAATTGCAGCTGCTCCATTATAGGTGATCCCTGTGCAGCTGTGAATTATTATGTGGACAATTTAATACTGCCACAGCAGTGGAAGCAGCAGATTAGGACCCAGCCCCCGCTTGGCTGCCAGGCAGCAAATGGGTCCTTCAGCGGGACACCGACGAGGCCGGCGGCCCATTAGCGAAGCGGGGGGGGGCGGGTTCCCATGGGACCCAGAGGGACATACGCTGCCTTCGGTGCCCCAGTTCGGGGGGGGGGGGGGGACAGCGCTCTCAATGAGCTCCTTTTTTCACGAGTCGGTCTCCCGAAAGTTCGCAATTTGTCCCGCCAACGGGGGAGCATTAAAACCAGAGCCGATATTGTTTTTTTTTACAGTTATGGAAAAAGTAAAAAAAAAAACACAGTTTCTGAAGATGTCATTACATTCGGTGAATGGTATGGCGTAATGACAAGCACATGTGAGAGTGCAGAGCGCGGGCGGGCGGGCGGCAGTCAGGACCCACGGTACCGAGAGACACGGAATGCGTGTCGTATAAAGGAGGCTCACCGCTGAACTGTGGTAGAGGGAAAAAAAAAAAAACAGATGTTGGTAGAAAGACATAAAGACACATGGAAAAACGATTACTGGCGCACGCAAAACATCTTCAAACATTTAACCTTATATGGTTACGCAGATTCATACTGGCTGCCATTTATTGTTCGCTAAGGGGATCTGCATTTCTTTTACATGCTGTAATTATGGCTGCCTTTGAATGGAGAGGGACAGAATATTCACAACAGTGTGCCACACGTGCTAGTGGTGCACCAATGTTGAAATTTTAGCCCATACTGATAAATGATGCATTTTTTTGCTAATATTACCGATAGTGATAACTGACTAACATCTGAGCTCCACAAATCTGTAGTGAAACTCATGTCGGTGACGAAGATCCCATGAATGTGTGTAGCGACCACATCATATAATACAGAAAGGGGGGCATCGGCGAAGCAGCGTCGACTGAGAGACTGTAGCGAGGATCTAAGTGGCGAATGAGCCGACAAACCCCTCGCAAATGGCGGATGGTCCAATGCCGTCATCTCCATTATTTCTGTAATTATGTCATTAGCTCTGGTGCTGCTAACGTCATATTTACACCAAAATTTAAATAAATGTCTGCAGCAACATTGTGGACCTTCTCTCTGCCAGGAGCTACAGCAACACCTTCTGTTCCTAGTACGAGAGCACGGGACCCTCCACGAGTACCACAGATCACAATACTAAACAGTACGCCTGACTCTGGAGTGTTTCCATGTTCTGGGAAAATGGGGTGTCCATTCCTCCCCCAGTCCCCTCTCCCACTCTCCCTCCCGTCCATCCCAGGCCCTTCTCCCAGTCTCCCTCCCGTCCATCCCAGTCCCCTCTCCCATTCCCCCTCCCGTCCATCCCACTCCCCTCTCCCACTCTCCCTCCCGTCCATCCCAGTCAATCCCTATCCCCTCTTGCAGTCCAAAGGAATGCCGTATTACCGTGACGGCCAGATTTAAGCAAAATGTTTTGCCGCTGTTCCTGACCTGAATTCCTCCCCCCAGCTCCATGTTTCCACCAGAGGCTGAGGGGCTTTCAAGCCTTTTGTTAGGCATCAGCTCCCCCCGTTTCCCTGAGCAATAACAATCACTGTAGCTCATAGATACACCCGTCCATCAGCAGACCCTTTAAACGCACTGCGAGGTTGGTTGAGTTAGTGGAGCATGTCACATGCTACTGTTTTTGTAATACGCATTAGGGATGGGTGATAGCACAGATGTTCTTTTTGATCCAACACGATACCAAGTAATACTAAGAGGACAGGGTGCTGGAAGTTCTCATTCCAATCAGAAGAATCTGTATTTCTGTATTGATCTGTGCATCCTGAATTCACAATGAGTCATTGAACAGATGGACGTGGACAGCGATATCTCAACAGTCATACCATCTGAAAAGGAGCTATTGTGGATAGACAAAGTAAGAAGACGTCAGTGGTGGTATTTTGGCAATTTAAAATCTGACACCCACCGACTGGTGTTGTGGACAGTAAACTCTGACAAAACACTTGTGCCAATTAAAACTGGAAACACTACAAACTAATTTCACCAGCTTTGCCATCCAGTAGAACATACAGAATGCAAGAGCTTACAGTTAAAAACACCCACCCAGGGACACAAAGCCCCAGGGCTGGGACACAGCAATCCAGAGGAGGCCCGACAGCCACCCAGCTCTGAGGGGTGGCTGGGGACCTCACAGGTGTGGCTCGGTGTAGCTCCAGAGCCCAGCCATTGAGGGTCTCATGGGACAAAAGGCGTCGTTGTAGCAGATGCATCTCAGAGGCCTGAACCTGCCAGACAACAACAGAAGACACAGCGCAGAAGCCTGAACATGCCAGACAACAAGAGCAGACGCAGCGCAAAGCCTGGACCTGCCAGACGACGACAGCAGACACAGTGCAGAGGCCTGAACCTGCCAGACAAGAGCAGACGCAGCGCAGCGGCCTGAACCTGCCAGACAACAAGAGCAGACTGTGCAGAGGCCTGAACCTGCCAGGCGACAAGAGCAGACTGCAGAAGCCTGAACCTGCCAGACAATAACATTAGACACTGCGCAGAGGCCTGAACCTGCCAGACAATAACATTAGACACCGCGCAGAGGCCTGAACCTGCCAGACAATAACATTAGACACCGCGCAGCGGCCTGAACCTGCCTCTGGAGACCCTGTGACGCTTTTCCTCTTGTCACATGGCAGCCAAACCGAACCCACCGCCCCCCCCACCCCCAGAGCACCTTCACCCTCCCTGAATCGTTTACCCTTTTAGAGCTTATCTTTAAATGTAAATTCTGTGACAGGAAAATAGAGGAGCCAGAGATAACAGGTTACATCTTCACTCATGCTCTGTTATCGAGTTCTGCATCGCTGAAAAGCACCTATTCAGTGAGATTAGCTTCTGGCAGAGAGCACGACGGCACGTGGCGGCTCTGTATTCATTAAACACACATCCCGGCTTATCGCAAATAAAAAAGGCTCGTCAGGATAGCACATTGTGCGTGTCTGTGCGAAGGCAATGTGTGTTATGGCGATTACAATATCAGCTCAGTCCATATGGAAGCAGGGACAGAAACAGTGAGAGAGAGAGTGTGTGTGTGTGTGTGTGTGTGTGTGCACGTGTGAAAGAGAGAGAGAGAAAGGAATTCAGAGGTGGGGGGGGCGGGGGGGTTAGCTGGAATTTGGAATTAAAATTAGCAGAGAGACAAGGCAGAGGAAGGGAGATGAAGTTCTAGTGTAGGGGTAGGTAGCCCTGATCCTGGAGGCCCCTGTATCCAGCACGTTTTCCATCCTACCTGATGAGTTACTATCTGCCTGAGGTCAGATGAGGTCCATCAGAGAGCAGGTAGGATGGAAAACCTGCTGGATACCGGCACTCCAGGATCAGGGTTGCCTACCCCAGGTCTACGGGCTGGGTCACGGAGGCTTCATGTATAGTACATTTAGTGGTGTGAAAATGTGGAAATTTTGACAGGTACCGATGTATTTTTACCTAATATTACTCATACTGACAACCGATACAGATAACTGGCGAACCTCCAAGCTTCATGAATATGTAGTGAAACTGACATCAGAGATCCAATGAATGTGTGTAGCTACCAGATCATAATAATGCAGGCAGTGAGACATCAGCAAAGTAGCACCAACCTGAGAGACTGTAGCGAGGTTCTAAGAGGTGCATGAGCCGACTAAAACTCTTGCCAACCCATACAGAAAACAGCTGATCCTTCAATGCAATCATCTCCAGTATTTTAGCAGTTACGTCATTAGTTGTGTATGCAGCTCACTTTGAATACCTGACTAAAGTCTAAATGTCAGCCGACAATATCGATCAAGACCGATACACCTGACCAATGCCGATGTCTTGATTTTTAACAAACGTTGGCCGATACTGATACGTTAAGCGATATATCGTGCATCTCTAACCACATGCCAGCATCCCAGCTGTACGGGAGCATGGCTCGTCAGTGGTGGACACCCGTGTCTTATCTGGACCTTCTCCAGGTCTTTTCTCCTCAAGACAAATTACAGCTTTATATTTCTCATTAATATTTTATTGAAAGAGACCACTTTGTTCCATTACAATGTGTTACGGCAAAACACGTCCTTCATGCTACCCGTTATTAGTCTTATGATTCACTGCGTAAAAGTGAACAGGCTCAATAAATCTAGTTTCTAGCTTTTAAATATTTTCTTTTGAATTATATAAGACCTTGTAAATTCCGGCACTGCCGCGGAAGAAAGGCCCCTCATCATCTCCATTGCATTATACTTTCATGAGGAATGTAATTCAATAGCCACAGAGCCAAATCCCTCTCACGGATAAATTTGTAACTATCAACGCCAGCTATTGATTTTAAGCCTATATTCTGGGAGACTGAGTCCCCATCAATAATTCATTTTGTGCTCTCCACGGGTAGTGGGCTCTAGGGGAGTTGACTTTGTTCACATTAGAGGAGCCCATCTCCACAACTTTGTGCCTCAACAGCTCTGAATGACTGCCTGATAAAATCTATGGCCAGGGTTAAGACAGTTACAGTTAAATGGAGTCTTCGCACAGAAGGGTGGGGGTGGGTGGGTGAAATGAAAGAAAAAAAAAATCCATTTAAAAAACCGACTGGGCAGACTTGAATTTTCAAAACAGTGTGTCCAGAAAAAGGGTGTGCAGCACACATGTGATCAAACGGCATCACGCTAAACAGAGCAGGCGTGTGAAATCACACTCAAGCGCGTGCAGAACCTGTCAACTGACTCATCACACACAACTTAGATTCCGAAGGATGATAGTGAAACAGCAGCTCGCTGAAGTGTATTTCGGACACACACATCTACACGTGCATTAAACACCAAAGACTCACGAGAGTAGCGCATCACACCACACTGCATGCTGCATTTCATGCTACGTTGCTTGTCCCGCCTCTTGGATAGCAAAACGATTCTCACCATTTTAAACAGCAGGTTTACATCATGTGACCCTGTGCGTGAGCAAGGTGGGCCAGGGGGCTGACAGGTGGAGGTACACAATCCCCTCTATGTACATGGGCACTCAAGTAATGTCAGCTACTCTGAACGCTTACGGTTACTGAACTTGCAGTTAATGGACCAGTTGGCTGTTTATTAGACTTGGTAACTCCAGCAAACCCACAAACACTGATTTAAATGAGTCAGCCAGCTATCTGTTAGCACTGGTACCAACAGCGAACATGCTACTTTTGACTTTAATGAATCACTCCGCTTTCCATTAGCACCGCTGCCGCCTGCAAAGACACTAATGTTGACTTTAATGAAGCAGCCCTCTGTCTGTTAGCACTGGTACCAACAGCAAACCCACTGACTGGCAGCATCTTGCATTCGCTGCCTCGGCCGGGACTGGCTGGGGAGTTCGACGCTGTTGGATTAATAGTCGGCAGATTAGAGCAGCAATCCACTGTGACTTTTATGTCTTCCTGCCCATCAGCTACATCCTGGGAACGTAAATCTCACTGGACCACAGCCAAGCATAGAGTGATGCCCCCATAACAGCCAGCATGAAATAAACATCACATGCCCCTAACTTTGGGACATCTATATTTCCCTGGGTTTTTGGTTCTGTTCATTCTGATTTGGGAAAGACTGACACTTCATGAGGAACGTGTCCTGCAAGAAACTGTCGCTATGTTTCGACAACCTTTGGCTGAGTCTGCTCTCCTCTGGGCCAGAAAGACAGAGAGAGGGAGATTCCCACAGCCAAAACAGCATCAGAGCCTTTAATCTAATCCTCACCACCCCCAAAACTTCAGCTTCACTTCTCAGTCACGTGAAGGCCATTTGTGCGCGGCAGAGTCACAATGGGAGAAGAAATAAACATCAAGACGGACTGAAAAGATGCATTTGACAATTGGGGGCTGTGCTGGGTTTTCAAATGCAAACGTCCCCAGAAGTGAACCTTTCAGATGCACCCAACTCCAAGGAAACTGGGGAGCTAAGGGGCTCTACAAGGCCTCGCCAACGCAGCAAGCTGTCAGCTGATGCTTATGTCTAATGGAAGCGGGACAATGTGATCCGACAGGTCAGAATCGGCAGAAAAAGCGAGAAGAGGCGCTAATGTTGAGCCAGTGTCCATGTGACTTGCCAAGGCCCCTGTAACGTCTCCATGCAAAAATACCCCTCAATTGCTATAAAGCTCGACTTGGCAGGACGGCTGACAACATTAAACTTACAATATACAACACATCTCTCCTTTTAATTCATCTCCATTCAAAGCAACCTGTCATCTGCTTGGATTCGTATTGCATAAAAACAGATAAAAGTATTTATGGGTCTTCTTTCCTGTTTCTTATACATATTCTAGCAATTCTTAATTATACAATACTAAAGAAATTTAGATCTGCAGTTTATTACCTTCTGCGTAAGGATTCTGCTTATACTATATAATCCTGAATATCTTTAAATTTGAGCCAGAGTATGTAGTAAAATGCTAAATTCAGAGTGTACAGCCAGACGGGACATGTATCTATACTAATGCAATAACAAGTTTATTTTAAGAGATGTTACCACTGGTTATAATGTATGGTTTCACCGGTTATATTGGTAATGTTTTGGTGCCAACAGAAGCAGAGCCCTTTCTCCTGATGGCCAAAACAAAGGGGCGGCGTGTCGGGAGGCTGGGCGATGGGCAGGGCTCCGCGGACCGCGGACAGCCGCCCCGCTTCGCTCCGCTGCATTTAGGGCAGTAACTAAACAGGTAAACACACGCACGGCTCTGTCATTGCGCGCGATAAATGAGAGCAATAATGTATAAACTGGGCAGCAAAAACAAAGACAACCCGGAAAATAACACGCACTCTTATAACAGGAATTTATAACGCTGCTGGAAAAGATACGCCTATGCGTTTATATGAGCAAAATCACTGACAACTGACACTCTGTCAACAGGCAGCACGATTCTGAGTCACCATAATATCGAGTAAACCAAAGCAAACTGTGAATGACACTTACACTGAAAGGGCTTAGAAACTCCCACCATGCGCTTTCTGATGGCGAAATTAATCTCCAGTGCCGGGGAGCTTAAACGCGGAGTCCCAGCCGCGGCGGCGGCACCCTGAGCTCCAGATCCCCGCAGTCAGTCCGCCAAAGAGCCGTTAGTGTAACAGGACCCGGTCGCTAAACCGAGCGATCCCCCGCTACAGACCGGGGCTCCTGCCGGCGTCCGCCAGCGTCTCAAGCCGTCGTTAAATCTCAACAAGATGGGAAAAGATGCCGCAGTGGGTGAACCGAGAGGAGCCACGCCGCGCGCCCTGCAGCCGGACTCACTAGCGCCAGACTCGGCGCGCGCAGCAGACCCAGGTGCGGGGGGGCGAGGCTTCGTCCGTGGGCGGGTACGTGGGCGGGGCGATGGCGGCGGGGGCGGGCGCGCGGCGGAGGAGATGGACATGTGGCCCACAAACATTTTGGTTGGGTTAAGTATGTGTGAACAATGGTCATGGTTGGTCTCTTAGAGATTGTATGGGCGTCTGTCTGGCAGTCTGTCTGTGTGTATGTGTGCAAGAATGCTTCTGTCTGTGTTTGTGAGTACATGAGTCTGTGGATATGTCTGACTGTCTGCGTGGATGTGTGAGAATGCATCTGTCTGTCTGTTTGTATGTGTGTATATATGTGGATATGTATCTATTACAATACCAAATGTCTATTACAAGACCAAATGTCTTCGAAATGTGATAAAAACCTGTGATTCTGACCATCTAAGGGCATTTTTCTACTCCCTCAATATTACAAAAATCTTTGATTGCGATCAAAAAAATAAAAATGCTAAATGTCTTGTGTTTTGCTTGGTTACTCATGGTTAAAGCTGAGTAGGGCTTCAGGTTGTCATAGATGTGATTAGGGTTTTACCCATAGAATTAAATGGAGAGTCCTCACAAAGTAACAAATACAAACATGTATGTCTGTGTATGTAGATGTATGTGTGCATGAGTGCGTCTGTCTGCCTGTGTATGTGCGTAAGTGTGTCTCTTTCTGTCTGTCCACGTGTAAGAGTGTGTTTTTCTATCCGTTCGTGCAAGACTGCGTCTATCTGTGTGTGTGTGGGTGCGTGTGCATGAGGCTGGGCTGAACCGAATTAAACATGCCAACATTTGCTCCAGCGTGTGTCCAGCTGCCCTGCTTCCCTCCGATAGACAGGCTCCTGCACACTCACCCAAGGCAAACACGACCATTTTCACGACCATCTGGAGTTCATCAGAGCCTGGCAAGGAGAGGATGCAGAGGCTCGGCCACATACAGTAAGAAAGTGAGAAGCTGTGTGTGTGTGTGTGTGTGAGTGTGGCGGTGGGGGGGGGGGGGTCATCCTCCAGCTCTGGATGGCTGCTTACATCTGTACAAGTCAGTTTCAGACATTTATGGATGCATTGATCATGTTCAATGGCAGGTTGCATGTATAGAAGCAGTATACAGTGTATAGAAGTGTCATTTTTTATTGGATTTGTAATGTTTATTTAACAAGACATGTTTTATTTAGCAACACATTAGCAGAACCTCTGCTATTTATTTACTATTGAGTCTACTTGAGAATTACCAGCCAAACAGCCCTTGGGACGCTACTCCAGAATCTGTCTTTCAGGCGGAGGACTGCATTTATTAGTCCAGAAACTACTCTTTTTTTTTTAACATGGTGCAGTTCAGAGCAACCAGCAGAGTCGTGACAGGACTAGGAGAAGCTGGAGATGTGTTAGGTGCCTCCCTGCTGTAGATGGAGCCCGAATAGGCTTCACTGTTGCCAGATGTAGGGAGGACATCCCCGGTGCGAGAGGAGCACAGTGCACGGAGAGTTTGGTATGTCTTGGCTTCCAGCGATCTGTGACGATACCTGGGTGCGCTCTGAGGCAGATTTGGCACTGATGCTGCTTAAACTCATGGTATCAGTCGCGCCTTGCTTTTCCGTCCAGCTGTGGAAGGCTATGAGCATCGTCTTCCTGGCGGGGGCTAGCAGGTAAACACAGGGAGGAGCAGAGCTTCATGGACTGCTGAGAAGAAATCAGGAAGCAGCCACGCTGGCTCACCCAGACGATGCCACGTTACAGGTCCGGAGTGGTCACATGATCCCCGGTGCTCGTATTATCACTGGCTACAACCCATATAATTTCAAAATCACTAAACCTTTAATCTGGAGTGTAGACTGTTGGGTAAACTTTTTCCTTCTGTTTTAGGATGGTTTTGAAGTGAGGCACACTGGGTAGAAGGCTTTACTGGAATCCCATTGATTAGAGTGAGTATATAACAGCACCTGACAGGAAGTGATGTAAGCGAGTTACAGTCAATCATCTGCTTCTATAAGAAAACTTCCTGTCACAGCAGCTTCTGGGGTGTCACTGAACTCAAACCCCACGCAGTGCCTCTTGCTAAGCGGGTAACTGTGTCCACATCCATTTTAATGCACTCACTTCCTTTTCATTCACAGCAGCTTGTGAATATATAACACTGACTCGCATGTGAGTTTGCTATAGGATTCCTCAGCTGTGGGGTCTTGCTGCTTGGGCATCATTCACTGTTAGCAAACAGACACAGTCTTCCAGTCTGGCAGCCAGGGGGGCTGAATTCTCCGTTTAAACACCCGAAATGAAGCCATCCGTCATCCAGGGCCACAGCTGCTCTCCGGTTCACCCATGATGGACTTGGTGACGGGGATATTGGGGGGGGGGGGTGTGGCACCACACTCCCCTGTAGGACTCGCAGCCTCCACCGGACCGTGGAACAGGTGGAGGTAGAGAGAGTGAGTAAACAGCCATGTGCTGCAGGGATTAGCGTTGGGCGCTAAGGCTGCCATACGCATACTGATGAGGGTGGGGGCTCCGCATGACCGACCCTCAGCCGGAATCCCAGCAAGTGGCTTCTATCTTTATCTGTGCCTCTTACATCTCCCTGGAGCAGAAGACTTTAGCAGGTCTGTGCTGTTCCTTTGCATGTAGCTTTTCACTTTTCGACTGAGGACACAGAAACGCACGTCGTGTCACTCGTGTCGCCAGAAGCTGTGCACGTGGTGGTTAATTGGCCAGTGAAAACAATTAGGGCTGGTGAGCTGTTGCTTTGATTTTAATGAGTAGAGTCAGGTCACTCTGTTTAAAGTGGCACCAGACAAAGGTCACCACAGTGTCAGGAAAACTGCACAGTGGAAGACTGATGCTTGTTGGCAGGGTTTATGCAGTCATGTGGTAGGTATTATCATGACTAGGAAAAAAGAGACTGAAGTATTGAGTACAGTAACTTGTTAGTAAGTGAGGATACTGAATGTACCTGGGCTCTCATTCCTTATACCTGGAGGCTATTGGTTTAGTGCCCTTGTGAGTATTAATCCATGGGTTGAGTGTAGTAGGTTCATAATGCTGTTGTCACGGTTACTACTATGCGTTCAGGAGTAATGCACCCATCAGTACGAGAGTCATCAGACATCCTTTCACCACAGCCATGTGACAGGGTCATGTGACTCACAGCAGCCTTGACCACTGCCTAATACTAAGCATCAGTCGGCGTGTTTCTGGGTAGATAGGGAGATGGGATGGGTTGGGGGGGGCATTCAAAACATTCAGTCAGCCAGGTTTTAAAGGTATAAAAGAGGCTCTACCAGGACAGACGTCATCGCAAAGCAGGCCTGCTCCTCGAGGCGTGGCTGCTTTGACAAATCATTCAAGTTAAATGGAGGTTTTCAGCCAGTGAATGTAAGAGGTTCACATTCCAAAAAGTGCAGTAATATATACAAAGAAATAGCAGCTGAACTTATGAGATTTAATTAAATGAAAGGGGAAGAAAGTACTTTATGGTAATGATCTATTGGATAATTAGGGAACGGCGCTGCCAAGCCCAGTAATTCACGATAACGGCAATAACTGTCCAATTGAGCTGGATAAAGTGGGAGAGAGAAGAGCAGAGCTTCACAGGTCCTGGGAAACACACTCCTTCATCTGTCCTTGGTGACTGTGGCCAGAGGGGACCCTGTCACTGTCACAGACACAAGACCGTATGGGGCCAGTTCATGGGGGAAGGTGCTAGAACGTGCCGGAGCCATGAAGACACGTAGGGAGCATGTAAGAGACACAAACACGCGCACGGACATAATGTACGTGAGCTACATCAGCTGCCTCGTCACATTTTAACTGGAAAACCTGTCAATAATTTATCAAGTCAGTAATGTTTCCAGTTCAGTGAAACCACAAAGCTTTTAGCCAAATGTCTTTCACTTGAAGTAATGTTACTGCTTTCCGTTTTCAATTTCATTGAAATTTATTCCTCACACAAGGTTGTGGTCCCTGGAGGGACAGTAGTGCGGCTTACTTTCCAGATTAATGGGGCACAAGCCAGGATGGAGGCTGTGGTGTCTGTAGGTACATCAGTGAGGCTTACCTTCCTGATTGATGGTAAGAAACCAGGCTACAGGCTAATTAATTAGATTAAATACAAAAATATAACAGCACTGACAGGAGCCGGAGAGGCAGGATTCTGGAGAAGGGCAGAAGACACCTGTAGCAGAAATGGTGGTAGTAGCATCAACAAAGAGGAGGGCAGAGAAAGAGGGAGGTGTTGAGAGTTGTTCTCGACCCATGGAGAAAGATTAGGCCTACCTAAGCACAGTATGAAGGTGGAGGCCCCAGCCAGACATGGTGCACACACAGTCACATGACAGGGGAGAACATACACAGTTATATGAGAGGGTCAAACATACACAGTCACATGACAGGGTAGAACATACACAGTTATATGAGAGGGTCGAACATACATAGTCACATGACAGGGTATGAGGGATAGATTAGGTTAGAGCAATGCATATGTACAATGCTGCATCCATTCACTCATCTGTCTGTCCATCCATCCATCCATTCATCCATCCATAACTGCCATAACTGTATTAATTATTGCCTTGGAGTTCTTCTGTGGGGGAAATGTTTGCCATCTGTTCCACATTTCATTTTAAAAAGGAACATATCATGTTTTTCTCATCTTTTTAACCTTTTTCTGTATGATTAATTCATTGTTAGGCTTGTTTATAGTACATTTGCCCATATTTGTGAGCATCAGACAATAACAACCAATGTTCGGTGAAACGCCTCGTACGGCTCCGAGTGTCGGGCTGGGTTCTGGTCCAGCATGAACATGCTCGTAAAATAATCACACAAATGCCGAAGTGCAGAGACAAGACGGTCATAATGAACGCCGCTCGCAGCATGAGGACGGAGATAATTGCTCTACAAAAGCTTAATGAAAGCTGGGTAGGCACTTGAGCAGCTAGACTCCGTTCATTTGCCATCTCCTGTAGGCGCTGGGTATCCCTTAATACTCTTCATGCTGCAGGGTTATATAGCTTCTGTCCACTTACTTCCCTTACATTTCTTGCAGTACAAAATCAATTTCGCCTGTTTGACTTGCCGTATCTTCCTCAGAAAAAGAGACGACCTGGGCTGTGGAATTATCATTTTGGTGGAAAAAAAAAATCGCACACACATCTGAAGGAGCTGCATTCAATGCAACCTGAACTGAGCTTGAAAGAAGTCCCTCAATGAGAGGAGTCATGTCTGAGCCACTGTTTAGGAAACATTTTATCTACTATTTGAAATCAATTACCCAACAAACAACATAATTGAAAGCGAGAAGTATTTTGATGGAAGGGTAGGTGGCCACGAAAAATGATTATTAAATTATTTTGGCATGGAAACATACACACAATTTTCTGACAGGTCCTGGCCAAATATTACATTCTGATATGGCATTATTGCAAACAGTCTGCACATAGCAGTTAGAACATTGCCATAGATCTTTTCGATGCTACCTTTCTCCATATAAACATTAAAGAGTCTCTATGTGTCTTTAACAAATAACTGGTAAACCACGGTAACATTCATTTAACGGATGATAAAAAGATAAAAACAAGCTTTTCGCCTGGGAGGTTAATAGAGTTTCATTATGCATTTATCACCATGTGCCTGTTTCTCTCCATCCTTCCTGCTGGTGTCAGACATTGAGGGAGCTCAGCATGGATGTATTGAGGCAGGAGCCTAGGAGCTGGGGGGGGGGGGGCATGGTGGCGATAAAAGTTCCCACTGGAAGCACACATGGTATCCTGCATGCTGATGGACTACCGTATACATTCCTGTTTTTGGTACATAGCCCTCAGGAGCCTCCTGTTGATCTGCTGGGCAGCCTCATTCCTCTCTGCTCCTTCATCATTCCTCATTCCTCTCTGCGCCTTCATCATTCCTCATTCCTCTCTGCTCCTTCATCATTCCTCTTTCCTCTCTGCTCCTTCATCATTCCTCTTTCCT
>JAODLC010000050.1:4612520-4626629 GCA_026781145.1 Hippopotamyrus pictus
CCACAGCAACCTTCAGGCTCATCGCAGCAGGGAGCCCACTGCAAAATTTACCAAGGAGACAGCCTCCCCAGGCCAAGATCCGCATTTTTTTGATAAAAGACCATCATGCAAAATGCGCAACAATTTACAGAGGTCCCTCCCCCATGAGACCCTTCCTCCACTCCTGGATGCAGCTCTAGTGCTGTTATGGTCTGGGCTCAACTCCTCTGATCACTGTTGCCGAGCTTTCTCATTTAATAGAAAATAAAAAAAGATTTTGAGACAAAAAAAAATTCTTGTCAAATGACATGTATAGTTATGGCATTAGATCGGTGTTTCTGAGCCCAGTCCAGACAGCCCACATTTTTGCTCCCTTGCTTGGTGATCTTGATTGTTTGGTTCATGTGTGCTGGGAGCTGGGAGGGAGAAAAATGCAGACTGTCTGGGGTCCCTGTGGACTAGGTTCAGAAACACTCTGACAGACTGCCTGCTTGTTATGTCATCTTGTCATGTGAGCATCCTGAAATGTTATAAGTAGTACATACTCATGTGCCCACTGAGTATAAGAAGAACTTGGTATGTATGTAGTATATAAGCATGTAGAGAATAATGTGTGCACAAAAATTCAATATGGCATTCAGTATTTATATGGGAACCATACCTTTTCACAGAATCTTTGTCTGTTTGTTTTTTCCTGATTCTGGTAGATGACCATGGCTAGACACAAATGTAGCTTTAATTAAGTTTCACAAACGTCAGCAGGAACGAATCCTCCATTTCTGAAGACTGCCCGGTGGTTGTAATGAGAATTACAGAGATCTGTATATGGAATCACTGAGATTTTGTATATAGAGATTCCATTCAGTGTCCAGTGAATTAACAGAGAACATCAGGACAACAGAAACTGGTTCCTATAAAGACTTCAGATGGATCATCTGCAGATGGACCCCCACCCCTAAGTACCAAAGCATTTAGACTGTCTTTCAAAAATAAGTATATAAACAAACAAACAAACAAACAAACAAACAAATAAATAAATAAATAAAATGATGGGAAAATGGTGTCCTACCATGAGTACCATTGAATACATTCATACTTTGTCAAGTCTTAGGTTGACCTAAAAGGTGGGTGGAAAATCCTCCAAATAATCAGTAATGGATGGAGGCAGATTCATTCTTCATTCATTCTTGAACCATTTATTCAGGATCCACAAAGGTTTTTCAAAAATACCAACTACAGTAACTGAACCTCCTACTTCCTGTCTTGCACCTTTCTGCCGAAGTCACACATGCAGTTACACTTATGCATAGATCTTAAACAGCAGATTCTAGGCAACAATAACATTTAAATAAAATTTAAATTTTACAGCCTCTGCTGACTGACTTTAATATAACACAAAGCTGGGGAATGGCTCTGCGATGACTGTCTTCTGTCAAGATTTCTTTTTTTGTTGCTTGTATGATCCTTCATGCAGGCTAGATTTCCCTTGCGGTGAATGTAATTTTTAGCTGGAATTCAAGAGGCTGAAATTAATCAGCTCAGTTAATTTGCTTTCCACTTCGATGCGTGAATCGCTGATCGTGCCGGCTCTCCTGGCCCCATCCATCCCTCTCATGTCCTCACGTTTCCCCTGAACGAGCTGCATCTTTGTGCCTGATAGTCCACACACCTTTTTTTATAACTGAGGAGGGCGTTAAACCACAGAAGCGCAGGATATATCATTTTTAACGACTGTCTCAGGCTCTCTGCATTTGCTAATGGGCAAACTCTGAATAATTCAGGAGAGCCAGGCAGTGCCAGTTATGCCAAATGTTTTTTTTTTTAATTTTAATATCCCTTTGTTTCTCCTTCTTTTTCACAGTCCTGCAATTTTCACCTGTAATTGCCAAAGCACAGAGGGTAGAAAGTATGTGTCTGTCTCTGAAACGCACACTGGCTGGCACCAGCCATCTCTGAAGCAGCCTCCTGGATGATCAGCCTGTAGGCAGCCAGAGCCCTCAGTTCCCTGACAAAATGTAAGGAGATCGTTTTCTGTCACTGTTCATGCTGTTCATAATCGGAAACTGCGGTCTGAATTGCTGGGAACAGAGCTTTTACTGGCTCCAGGAGGCCCTTTGGGTGGATATTTGGCAATAGTTTCCTGAGTAGGATTTGAAGTGCTAGGAGTAGGAATTGAAATCCTGAGTGTGAAAATGGAAGCGATAGATTTACGTTGAAATTTTGAATAGGCGGAATACCATTAAAATCTCTCTTTCCTTTGAAAGCCCGCAAAAAAAAAAAATGTATGTCCTGCCAGAGAAAATGCATATGGAATCTGGTCTGTTTAAAATCTTCTTGGGAGAACTTGCAAAAATCAATTTTCATATGCATATTAATGAATCATACAAAATAACTGCCACAGAAAGGCCCTGGTCGTAGTGACAATAAACATTCAGGATGGTTTCTTGATATCAGAATAAAACCATTTGTTTCTGTGTGCATGTGTGCTTATAGCCTCATCAGCTTGTCTATTAATCATAGGTGCCATGTCGCCTTAATGACAAAAGCCAAGTAACACGTTATTGGTCCCCTGAGAAAAGATGAGGGTCAAAGGTCAGGTGACCCAGATGGCCTGAAGCGAATCTGCTCGTGAGTCACCAGCCAATCCCAACAAAGAGTTCTCATTATGACAATGCATTACAATCATTGGCTTTCCAGGGAAGGGGGAGGCACGATGATTCGATCACCCAGGTGTGAATGGGGAGTCAGGACAGGCCTTTTGCAGAGGACAGGCCTTTTGCAGAGGACAGGTCTTTTGCAGAGGACAGGCCTTTGACCAGGCGGGAAGGCTGCAGCCAGAGGAAAGCCCCCCCTGTTTCTGATGAGTCACACAAAATATATTTTAACTCTTTTAATGCTGACATTTTTCCCCCAGGACATTTAATGTTCCAAGGAGCTTGTCTTCCACAATAAGGTCAATTTCATCACGTGGGTGCAGCATTTAAAAAAAAAAATAAAAAAATCATTCCATTTCAAAACCTTATTGTTTAGCTTCACAGATCCCTGCAATGAATTCAATTTCATAGTCAAGGACTCGTCTGAATAAAACAAAAACTGTTCTTAGATTGAGTTTATGTTGATACCTGCAGGTGATTATTCTGATATAAAAGGGGAAATGCACAAAATGCTTTGCGCTTCTGCTACTGGAATCACCGTAGTGAAAAACGGAGAATTACAGCATCACACAGCAGAGCAGCGCGTTCACTCAAAGCCCCCCAGAGAGACACAGGTTCAACACACATTGTAAGGTATTTTTTCACTCATGTCTATACACTCTGTACAAGCATGCTTGTCTCATTTTACTATGATGCACATGTGGTGACTAATGGGGTGACAAATTAGGATAGCTTCCCAGTGAAGGAATGGGGGGGGAGGGGGGGCACGGGGCATGAGTAGAGGGCAAAGTTCACGACCTGTGTGAAGTGTGGACTTTTTATGATGGGTGTTCCCTATAACACCCATAATGGCCTTGTTAGCACTGTGGAACAGATGGATTTCAAGGTTAATCAAGACAAGCCTGATTAAAGAACCGCGCCACTAATACTGTGGAGCTAAAGCTTTCTAACAAAAGAACGTTCCAGAAAGCGACTGGACTACACAGATGATTCAGGATACACAAGGGTGTGATGACAGCACAGACTAGAACCTAGGCTGGGTGGAGGGTGGAGGGGGTCATTTATATATATATATATATATATATATATAGTGTCCAGTGCAGCCTTGCATTCCCAGAGAACTTACATTAATATTTGAAAGGATTTAAAAGCACTACGCGAGTTCTGGCAACAAAAATGGTGCATTTTGGTTACAGTGAAAGCGAGTGTGTCGCAACAGAAAATCAGTTTGTTATGAAAACAGCAGCCCTGCGTGACGGGAGTCTATCCTAACTTCCGTTACTCACCTAATCACCATTAATTACTTAATTCTGTTAATGATCACGCTAATAGATATCTATCATTTAAATATATCTTTTCAGTAATTTTACTGAATAAATTATTCAGTTTTTTTTTTTTAATAAATTTTTGTCTTTGCTAAGAAAAGTTGTTGTTGTTGTTGTGTGTGTGTGTGTGTTTGTATTTATCACATTGTGGGGACCGAATGCCCCTACAATGTAGTAAAACATGTTACTTTTCAGCTTGTAAGGACAGTCCCCACAATATAAACCTCACTTTTGTAATCACCCGCGAATGCAATTAAAAAACTAAAATATCAAAAAATCTTTTATTTTGTTTTGTTACTTATGGTTAAGGTTAGGTCAGGGTAAGCATTAGGATTATCATAGTTAAGATTAAGATTATGCCCATTGAAATGAATGGAGAGTCCCCACAATGATAAGAATATATGAACTGTGTATGCGTGAGTGTGTGTGTCAACGTCTGCGTGTCCTCAGCTTTCTCTTAACCTCTTAATGTGCACATCTGTACTCAAACCCTCACATCTGGATCTCACATGTTCTGTCATCACTGTGGGGGGGGGGTTGCAGATGTGGGGGGGCGGCGGAGCACAATCAGTTCATTGTAACAGGCAGTCCTGCTCACATTAGACTCTCTGCCTTTCCCTCCCCGTCCGCTCCTGACTCACAGCCACATGTACCCTCCCACCACCCCCCCCCCCCTCAGCGTGGCACTTTTTCAAGTGTTTTGATTTATTGGTCAAGGAGTCAAGCCCCCTCAGTCGGGACTTTGCATCTATCAGGGTCGGCTTCCAGCTTCATTTGGCCCTTTCACCCAAAGCAGATGTTCCTGAGAAGCCTGTCCAGATAGCGCCTGCTCCGAACAGTGACCCCTGCCACTCTGTAATAGGGGATATAATTTTCCGTGATATCATAAACATTCCCTGAACAGCAACTTCACCGAGTGCTGAACCGAAGTGAAAAGAAAAGTGCAGTGAACTGCAGATTCAGGACACATGGCCTGATTTGAGAAGTGCATAATATTTTCAACAAAGTATTAAACATCCATCCATCCATTTTCCAAGCCGCTTATCCTACTGGGTCGCGGGGGCTCCGGAGCCTATCCCGGAAGCAATGGGCACGAGGCAGGAAACAACCCTGGACAGGGGGCCAGCCTATCGCAGGGCACACACACACACCATTCACTCACACATGCACACCTACGGGCAATTTAGTAACTCCAATCAGCCTCAGCACGTCTTTGGACTGTGGGGGGAGACTGGAGTACCCGGAGGAAACCCCACGACGACACGGGGAGAACATGCAAACTCCACACACATGTGACCCAGGCGAAGACTCGAACCTGGATCCCAGAGGTGTGAGGCAACAGTGCTAACCACTGCACCACCATGCCGCCCCCTAGTATTATACATATCAGAAAATATTAATAATTTATTTCAAATAACAAAAGCTTAGAAATCGCCATGCCCAACCTGGGCTGTTCTCAGTATTGCCCCTGTTTAGCTAGTCTGTCCATTACACCTGTGTTTTATAAGTTGTTTGGACATTGGTCAGTGATATTGGAAACTGGACCTCCTGGAAACTGGAACACCTCTGTGAGTTCACGTTCACTGTGAAAGCTTGTTACTCATGCATACGTGCACGTCACATGACTCTGTCCGCTTCTTCAGTTGACCCTCTTTGATTAGGCCGTCTTCATGCTGTCTTCATGTCTTTAGGCCGTCTTCACATCTTCACTCCTTGAATGTTCCTGTGCCCTGCACAGAAAAGCGGAACACCTCATCTGAAATCCACAGCATTTGTTTTTCCCAAGCCATCTTCTATTAGTTCGTCCCCGTATATTCGGATTCAGAGTGTTTTAAGTTTTTGCCCTCTGGCAGACTGAAGTAAATTTCATTAGGATGTACTGTGCTAAGAATAGGGCCATTAACTACACTGTTTACACTGATTCTGAGTAAAGGTTTTTTTATCGCAGGTCTGGATGCGGTTTCCTGGACATCAACGCTTTAGAATACCAGCAAATAACCACTGAGCACAGCTGGAGATGTTGGGTGTGTCAAGTATTGACTGAATTCCACACAGAGCAAAGTTCTGCGGTCGTGACTCCCTGTTTCAACAACTGTCACAGTTGGAAACCTTCGGCAACATAAACATGGTGCCAGAAATGTGGATTAAACTTTGGTCAGGGAAACGTTAGAGGTATCCTTTAAAAAAGCTCTGATTGACTATCCCCGGACCACTCTGACCTTTTACCAGAACCCCACACATTACTAGCGTCTGTATTTCAGATACATGCATGTGTGTTTCAGCACATGCGTATGTGGTTTCTACCTCGCTGCCTTCCGCACCTTCCGCCATGGAGACAGGAAATAAATGAGCCGGCTGTGACTCGCGCGATTGCCCTTTCCCTGATTGCCCCTATCTTCTGCGATGTTGAAGGCCCACCAGCCACATCATAAAATATTAAAGAGCAGCCGTGTCTGTTGATGCTGTCAGGGAGTAGAAATATGCGTGATGGATTTATTCTACTGCGGGAGAGCTGCGTGCACGCACACATTCCCCAGAGACCACACTCCAGCTGTTTAAACCATATTTCCGTCACTGGCAGGAGCAGCAGGCTTGACCTCAGAGAAATGTCTTCATTTCCCTGCACTGCAAATGTAAATGGCTAACGGGGCCATTATCAAATGATATTAAAATGCAGAGAGCAGGGAAGGTCACTGCTGATAAATGTGAGGGTAGATTCCTCACGCACAGAGGAAAGGTCATATTCTCATAAATATGATGGAGGTCACATGACCTTCCCAACACGCCGACTGGTCCACGCACAGGTACCTGCCTCTTTAGGTTCTGCTGGAGATGATGGACACGTGGTCTCCTTACACACACACAACCATTTTTTATAGGTTGTCAGACATAAACTGATGATCCATTTTAGATGCAGGTACATATGATGTTATCTTCACAGTCGTTTGTCATACCTTTAACAAGCATGGACTTTCCAAAGTATGATAACCTGTTACTATACTATCCTGTGGATTTCATTCCTCACTCACTCACTTACTTACTTGCTTACTCACAAGTAAAGATCTAACTTCTATACTTTTTATCCAGTCCAGGGTTACAGGACCATATGTCAATATTGGCAAATGAATTCAATGTAATGCATTGCATATAAATCATCATGTTTTCGACACAAACTGTGCTCTGATAGCATTTCCATATACTTTTCGATGAATCTGACTTTATGATTTTCCAATGTTGTGCGTTTCCAGTTCAATGCAGATTGAGCACGTATACAGCACTCACAGAAAGTCTTTGGACACTTGCTTAAAATATTGCAATTTATTGGTTTTATAGCAAAAATCATTACTTCATTTGTTTACAAAAATACAGATCACGTTATCGGAAGTTTTAAAGTAAAGCACTGATTTCAAGTACTAATAAATTTAAACTCAAAATATAGTTTTAAAGAGCTGTTCTGAGATAAATAGTACATTAACAAGCATCACTGGGTGCTTTTTAATTCGCAACAACATTGCAATAACATAAAAGACCAATTTTTTGTGTTTTGTATCCCTTTGGGAGCCAATGGCTGCAATACTAAAATAAATAGTGAAATGGCAAGGAGAAAGCTGAATAAGTCAGATAAAAAAATTAAACAAAACAAAACAATAAAAATAACAATAAACAATAAAAGAAAATGTCTGTGCAGAAGATGTATGCAGATATTTTAAACTTTGCTTGCCAATGAACTTTTCTTATAAAGTCAACATCAACATTCTTATAAAATCAACATAAAATCGAAGCAACATTATTACAGAATTAAGCAAGCATCCAAAGACTTTCTGTGAGCACTATAAATGACAGCTCAGATCCGGGACTCAAACACTGGCCCGAAACACATCAAGGTCCAGTAAGATTAAGAAGACCATCTTTGTGGTTAGCGTGTCATGCAAATCACTGGGACAGAAAGACCATTGCTCTTTGTGAGGAAAACTTTAATGCATTCTGTTTATGTTTTCATACATCTTATGCAATACAGGAGCACAACATTAACACTCCTTATCATCTGGAAAGGCATTGTCTTAGAAGTACAACACGACCAACTCATACCTTGGATTGTATTTGACAATGATTAACTAAACATGGATACAGAAGAGCATGCATTACATCAAACCTACTGTTACTTTTGCCTTGGCATGGGAATGTGGGCAAGGTAATTATGGGAGATTGATTAACTGGCCAAGCACCACCCACTTCCAGCAGGGCAGAGGAGTAGGGCCAAGCAGCTGTGCAATGCACCAGGTTAATTATGGAGGTAGCGCTTCATGCTAATGAAATGGCTCAGTGCATATGGCAGAGGTGAGCTAAACCACGCCGATTATCAATCCTGAGCTCATCCCTGGCCAGAAGCTCCCAGCTTCACCCTGGCTGCTCCACACACCCTGTCCATCATCCCTGGAGGCTCCTTCGGGCCACGGAGACCTGAGGCGGAACACATCAGGAGCAGAAACAGTCACAGATGAGCGTGCCTTTGTTTCAACCTGCCCTGTCCTCCTACCCCTCCCAAACAATTAAACACTGATTTGAATGTCATTAATCAGCAGGCTGCATGGCAAGATCTAATTCATATCTGTCAGAAGCAATGGGCAGAAACTAATAGGAAAGTAATTAGAAAACAGAGCCCTCTTACGTAGATGACCATATGCTTTTAATAACATGCTCCATGCGGCAGGGCACCTGGACAGCGTCGATTCCGTTTGCTTTTGGCTCGAGGACAGAAAAGAGGCCGTTTCCAGGTCTTCATTAAGACAAGACATTAAGCCTAATGACAGGTTTTATTTGGAATCATTACTATACGTATCAAAATAAAAGAGGATACTGATCAGCTTGAGGCTGAAAAATGACTCGTTCGTCAGACAGAACAAAATGTCAAACTGTGATATATGCTGAAAAAGCGGATTGGCAGCAAAACAAGCTGCATGTATGGGTATAGGAATATAACTCTAACCGGGAGACAGAATGATCATCGGCTGAGACCCAAGCATCGGGGAAGCCCTACTAGACGAGATGCATAGACACACATCATTCCTGCATTGAGGCCTTAGCCTTCAGAAACCCCTACTCAGAGGCTGCTATGGAAATTGAGGCTCATGAGCCAAGCCTCCTGCAGCTCACACTGCAGGCATAAATAACATGGATGGAATCACAAGAACACTAGCCAGAATCCACATGCTTACATGAAATGAAATGAATGGAAGTATGAACAGAGTAACTGAAGGATCCTATGGGTCTGGTGCCTTAAAAAAATGTACAGGAGGATTACTGTGTTAGAACACGAGCCTGTATGCAGCAAACGGCACCAGACGTTGTGTCGGAGGCTCGGGTCAGGAACGCGCACTTTGCTACACAGGCTTTATGGCTCGATTTCTGAAATGTCATTACTTCAGCATGCACATCATCACATGCTAACCACTGAGAATAACACAGGGTCTGTTTGGGATTAACCCTACAATGGAACTAAATAGATGAGCTGGAAGCATCTATAATGTCAGCCATGTGTAATGTAACACAGAGGAAGTCTCCCTTTCACAAAAAAATATGGTTTATGACTCATGCCTAATCGAAGTGAGCTCTGCTTTTCTTTTCGACTGTTCCCTGGAAAACATATAAATGATCGCTCATTCCCGATCATGCCTCCTTCGCTCATAATTGCTCTGTGGTTTTCATTAGCCTCCCTTAGCAAGCGGAATAAAATGTTTGTCTTTAAAACGCTTGTTTTCTTTCTCCGGACTGCACCATTTACAGAGAAGAGAGGATATACATTTCTACTACAGAAGCCAATCCAGACTCACTTTTCCACTGCACAACTTATTATGCGTAAAATACAAAATCTATCCATTCATCTTACATCCTGGTCAGGGGTGCAGGGTAATATATAATATAAGACATGAAATACAATACTGACGATCCTCTATTTACGAACTTTCAACTTACGCACTTTCAGACATACGAACGAAGAGGACCGCAAATCCAAATTGTGTTAATTGGGCTCCCTTTTCCTGTCCGCAACATCAATTTTTTTTTTGGTGCGCCAATTCCAGAGAGTACGACTTCTGGCTGCTACTCCTGCTGCACAGCAGCGTGGCGTGCGTACTCCTAGCATCCTAGATCTTTGTACTTGCGTATACCCTTAAAATGATGTAGAATAACGACTTACGCACATTTCAAGTTACAAATGGCCATTCGGAACACATCTCATTCGTAAGTAGAGGAGCGTCTGTATACTTCATATGTTTGGGTATTAACATTAGTTTACTCAATAGCCCTAAATCAACTTGCATTTGGACAGTTTTTCTTATTGTCATATCATGGGCTGTTTAACACTATTTAACTTTACTGTTGCTAGTATTCTATCATATTACTGTCTACTATACTGGGACCTGGGTACAGTAAGTTGGGGAGTCAAACAATGGATGGCACATTGCAAAAAATCAAACTGATGTGAAAGTAGATTTGAGGGAGAATATTATATCAAATAGAACATTTCTTGTTAGTTGTTGTCTTGCGATAAAATGTCTATTGCACACAGTGTAAGATTTGGGGTATATCTATGTGTATATACATACAGTATACAGTATAGCTACATATCTTCTGATGTGGAGTGCCTACTGTATGTTACAGATTATAGGTGATGGTCTGACTGTCATCTATTTATTTGTGTGCATATGCTGTTTGCAATTGTCTGTCTAAAGACGTAACCATACTATGTTCTGGTTATCCTACTTTTACACTCAGTCTGAAACTGTTTTAACTCTCTTTATACTGTACGACATTAATGCAAAATGATTCTCTCGACTTTACTAATGTGCGAGGCATGCATTATTAATCCTTTGCAATTACCCAGTCAACCCAGACGCCATTACAAAACCACCCTTCAGTGCTTGTATACATTCTCCCCTGAATACACTCGATTCCGCACAGCACCAGGTAGTATCTTAATAATGGGAAGTAAATTGCAGTGACTCTGTGAAATTGGACAAGTTAATAGCGCTGGGATAAGGTAATGGGGGGAAAATGAGTGCAGGAGGGTCAAGGCACGTGATTTATGCCCAGCGGAGAGAGGAACAAGCACAGAGCCTCTTGAGGGGGCCACACCACACGGCCTGTCACTCCTGTCAGGAGTCGGAGGATTTCCAGCCAATTATGGTGACAGTATATATGCAGCTACTGTCAAATGGGCCTCTTGAGCAAGTGAATGTTTGTGCTGCTCGACGTGGAAAACAATGGAGGGAGTGGGAGGAAGTGCAGAGGAGCCAAGCCAAGCAAAAATAATATAAGCTAAGTCAAGCTAAGCAAAGCTAAAATAAGCGAAGATAAGCTAAGCTAAGTCAAGTTAAGCTAAGTCAAGCTAAGATATGATAAGATAGCTGTCCAAAGACAGTAGCTGCATAAAAAAGTAAACATGAAGAATAGATGCATGCTGAAATTGTTTCTTATTCTGCAAGGAAATTTAGTGTGAAGGAGAGTGAATGCTGCCTATACAATGTATGCTATACATTTTCATTAGGTAGACAACTATCCCCCATTATGTGTCTCCGGTATAGGGTCACTGCCAGCCTGGAGCCTGTCCCAGGAAGCAGAAGGTAGGGGACATCCTGGATAAGACGCCGGCTTGTCACAGGGAAGTTACGTACACAACTTCATTTTTTACAAGTTCTTAATTGTTATTCCAGTTTAAGAAAAAGAGAGAAATGAAGACTGATCATTTGTGTTGGCCCAGATTCTGGAGATGCCCTCAGTTTAGAATGTATACCGTAAATAAGGGTTTCTTTAAGTGTTGCCACCCACAGTAAAACTAAAGCCATCACATAATAAAAGGGAATAAATATGTCCACTCCATTGAGTTCAGTTTCAAGAGGTTCTGCTGTAGCTGTTCATCTTGTGCCACAGCTACAGGGTGGGAGAGAAGGCAGAGAGGGCAACCTCCTCATGGTCATGTGATGCATGGGCCAATACACACTGCATCATGGGAGAGAAGCCGCACTTAATATATGCATTTATCGAACAGAGGGATCTGAGCCCCATTCTGGATATTTCTGTACCTTGCTCCCGTAGCTTCCTGGATAGGCTACAGACCCCCACGTCCCTGTACTGGTACAGAAAGTGGAGGGATGGATGGATGGATTTATCGTATACAGGTTGTATTGTAATTCATGACACTTTTCTATTTGTTTTCTTTATACTGTGTATTTATTGTTTTTTTTTAACCTAGTCCTGTGACAGTTTGTGGAGGTTCACATTCACTTGTTTGATCATTTCTTATCCTCCTGCTTGCTGTTCTCACCGACACCATACTGACCTGTGAGCGATTTATTTTTTCCCGATCCTGACAGTACTGATCGGCAAAAAAAAAAATCAGGAAAAAGAAAGAAAACTCTTCTCTACATATTCCTTATATGATTATGTCTGACTGCCAAAAGCAATACTGACATCTGCAGACTCTGCATGATCTCATAGTCTTCATTTAAAAGTTTTCTTTAAAAAAACTACTCAATGCACATTCTTTATCTCTTATTGTGCATGTGTAGCAAAGCTTTAGACCTCTAATTGCGTGCGATCCTTGCTGATTCGTTAAAAGTAAAAACAGCCTGTTCTAAAACTATATTAGGAAATTCACATATGGGTCACGGTCTGCATTTTACTCGCGACGGCTGCCATCGAGATCAGCCGAACTGCAGCCGTGTGGGAGATGTCTTTGAGAGAGATGCGTGTTGGGGGAGGGGGGTGTATTTACGGGAGCTGTGCATGTGGGAGGCCGGCACACCTTTTCCTCTCGGCCCTGCGGTGAGAGCCAGCTTGGCCAGGTACCAGATTGCACAGCTATTTTCAGCCCCGCACCCTCATTTTCGTAGATGGAAACTGCAATTGACACAGATGTTGGGGATTTTTTTTCTCCCACCTGCACCTGCGTGTGCCTGGTGCCAAAACTCCCGTCGTGTCAAGATGGGAGGTCTACGCCATCCTCGCATTTATGGCACCAAGGCAAATATCACAGCATCACTTATAGACGTCGTCAAGGGGGACTTTTTCTTTGGATCGGAACCAGAACACAGTGACTGGCGGGGCACATCACTGGATTACTGAAATAAAACAATTAAAAATAAATGTACAAGATCCATCCCAGGAATACGATTCGCAGTGCGATTCGCAGGGGATGCAGGCATCTGCCGTCATCTTATTAGAGACCAAAGACGCCCTCTGTCTGTGTCGGCTGCCATTAGACATCTGTACCATCAGTAAAGGAAAAGACTGAATGAATCTCTGGCTTTTCCCGAGGCGCATCTGTGAACCCATCCACATTATCTCCTTCTTTTTTCTCCCGCGTGTCTCTCCGAGTCGGATCGTGCTCCCGGAGCAGCTCCTAATCCAGCCTATCATACCTTTGGCTCCTTGAACAGATATTTTCCGGCACATTCCATTAGGCCGACACACATTCCTGGATGCTGGCTCAGCCGGACGAGTGTGTCCCGCACATCACAGGGTCTAGCTGGGCATTCGAATATCAGCCCCCAGCTGGCTGCCCCCATTATTTCATCTAATAATCTGTTTTTCCAAGGGCTACTGTGGTTGATGCATAGAGATTTGTGTTCAGTTTTTTCTTTTAAAGTTTACAGTATCACGGGATTCAGCAGTTCTCGATAAGCCATGAATCTCAGCAATATTGAAGTTCTGTTTGAATGAGGGCGCAGAGTTCCTCGTGATCTCGACAGGTACTTTGATATTGTATCTTCATAAATCCTCCCCAACCCTGAATAATTCTACATTCTTTTTCCCGTTCAAACACATACTCATGTCAGACTCATACTCATGTCAGTCATCTGATAAAAAAAATAAATAAAACTGCTATCTAAATGTTGAATAGATGTAGAACAAAATGAATCTGAATCAAATTATGAACAATGCATACACCGATTTTAGCAATTCACTACAGACAGACAGAAGGAGATGATCTTCCAAGGAGGTTCTGATCAAAGATAGACCATGGGGCCTCATTCTGTATTTTCTAATTACACCATCTGTGGTAGGTTCCTCCCGAGCATGCTAGCGTAGCTGTCAGTTGTAGTGCTTCGAAGACAACGCGCAGGAGAATACCCCCCCCCCCCCCGCCTCCC
>JAODLC010000050.1:4632642-4643628 GCA_026781145.1 Hippopotamyrus pictus
TGTGCGCTAGGAATTGTGGGATATGGAAGTGGTAGTGGAATCGCGCGAGCCACCATCGTTGCTGACTCGCTAATGGACGGCATAATCGACCACTCCCCCTTAGCCCTTGCTGCTTTGAGACACACTTCAACATGGCGACGGCTCTCGGGAACGCGCAAACGAAGGCGGAGTGGTGAGGGACCGGTTTGGGATTGGGCCTAAAACTCTTACAAGCAGAGGTTAAGCTTGGTGTGACTGCAAGATCAACCATTGCACTTCAGCAAATAAAGAAACAAATCTGAGTGATTCAATACCTTTACTGAGCTTGCTTTAGTATTTGCTTTAGTCCTTGCCCTGCAGTGGCCAAAATAAGAGGTAGGGTTTTTTCAACTCAATAGCAGTAACGCTTTGGTAACCAATGCAAGGCTACAAGTTACCATCCTTCTCTCCATGAAGAAGAAGCCTACTTCTGGCAAAATGGATAGACATTTGAACGCTTCAGAGAAGGCCTTAGCAAAATAAGCCCCCTTGTATCAGGGATCAAGAGAGAGCAAATGAATCCTCTCGGGGGCATGATGTAATGACCAGGTCTATATCTCAGTCTCCAGTTTAGTATGAGGGTAGGGTTGCTGTCCTTTATTCACTAAGGACTACTTTAAGGCCGACTTTAAGGCCCAAATGAGGAATCAGGATTAAGTTCTTCACTCGCAACCATGACCCTCTTCGGGTAGTGCTTCTCAAGGTGATCCTACAGCAGGTGGTCAGGCAGGAGGTGCTCCAGGCCATCAACTGACCTACAGACCAGAAAATACGGGGTTCATGTAACTGTGGCCAGAGCAGAACTAATATTACAGGATAATAATAATAAATAATAATACATTATTTATACACCTTATAGAAGCACATGATAAACATAAAATATTCCCAAAGTAGACAAACGTTAACAAAGTCATGATTAAAAAACACATGCAATTAAAGTCAAATAAAATAAAATGGTAAAGTATTAAAGGATACTAAAGAGTCTTCAATACTATGAACTGTAGCTGCCCTAGATATATTACATTGACTTGTGACTATACAGGGTCAGTAATGTAAATGACCCATCCAGAACCAATGGGTCATGGAGACAGGCGCCACCATTCAGCTGCCTGATTGTCTATGAAATTGCCTGCCAATGCTGGTATGAAATCATCTGATTGTCCCAAAAGACTGCGACTGGCAATCGTAATATATTCAAGGCAATGTGGTCAGATTTACCACAATAGATACAGTATGTTCTCCCACTGATGGGCGACTTCCTAATTGGCTAGGCTAGGCTATGATGTTCGTTAGGTTAGGTATACTTTATTAAAATGCATTTCCGATAGGTTTAGGATAGGTTTATCGGGAACATAGCCCGATCATAACCTGGGGAGTGTTTGTATATAGTGCCAGGGTTGGGGAAAAAAGATCAGTTTTCATAAGACTGGCCCACAGGTAAAATTCCTGAACTTCCTGATGTTCTGACCATGACTAGTGCCACACAAGGTGGAGGGTGGGGCAAGGGTGGGGTGAATGTGGAGCTAGGGTGGGACATGGGTGGTGTGGGGAAGGTCAGACAAATGGCCAGGCTTCCGCTGGACTGGAGAGAGAAAGGAGCTCCGCCTATTTTTAATTTCTTTTTTTTTTTTTTTTTTGTCGCTAGCAGCAGATGCTAACGCCTTGTGAGAGGATCCAACAGCACCTGTTGGATGGGCACCATCTGCCAGCCAGAGTGTTTTAAAGTCCCTCTTTGGGCCTTCCCTGGCGGACAGAACGCTCTGCTGTTTACCCCGAGGGTAGCAAACAGAGAGAGGAGTGACAAGGGAAGCATAATGGAGAGGCTGAGGACACAGAGAGACATTCATCCTGTGGAGATGTGAGAGTGTGGATTGGCCTGTTCTACAGGAGCAGTCACATCAGACTGTCAGAAGAAGCACTCAACATACAGCAGACAACAAAGCTGCTCTTCAGCAGAGAGCTTGTCAAGGGTCTTCATTAGCACATCAATATACATCTTAACACTTGTCGTCTCAGTGTAGCTGGCTCTATAGCCAGACTTTGCTGCATATATGCGTGTGTATTTTACGTTATGGCTAAATGCATTAGTCTAGATTAAGGATCCTTTATTGACTACGTGCAATAGGTGCTTTACAGACAGGCAATAAAGACAGTATAAAACAACACTGACAGCAAAAAATACAAGGCAGTACCGAACTAGATAGCATGCAGTCAGTGGCGGATAAAGAGCAATAACAACGCTACAAAGTGCATGCGGGATGGATAAGATTTACGAAAAATGAAGAAAAATGTTGGAAATACGGATTGGTTTGGGAAAAAGGCTTTGGTCCTGGACAGTAGGGACATGCCCCTACCAATATTGTAGGAGTATTGCATGGGTTTAGGAGGGCAGAGGGTACAGGGCTGATTTCCTCCTACCACACTGCCGGGGGGGGGGGTGAAGCGTTTGTGGCTGAGGTGGCTGGGGTCCTGGATTATAGACTGAACCCTGTCGCATTATTTTGAGATGCTTGAACATTTGAAGAATAGGACAAAGTCAATCGAATGCACAGGCTATTACCACTGGGATCTATAAAGTACAGTCGTCCCTCAGTATCTGCAGGGGATTAGTGCCAGGACCCCCGGCAAACACCAGAATCCATGGATGAGCAATCCTCTATATTAAATGCTGTAGTATTTTCATATAACCCGCGCACACCCTCCCATATACTGATACCTAATACAATGTAAACAATATGTAAATAGGTGTTAAACTGCATTGTTTAGGGAATAATAACAAGAAACGAGAAAGTTTGTACATGTTCAATACTGACACAAGCATCATAGAACATATAGAAAATATTATAAACTGAGAAAATACAAATTCATTCGCTCTCTCTCTTCATTCTCACTTCATATGTGTGGATTCAGCATAGCGATCAACATGCAGCAAATTCAAGTTTTGCTTTTTGGAACTTTCTGTATTTTTTTTTACAAATATTTTCAATCCGCAGTGAGTTCACGTCCACGGATGCGGAACCTGCAACAGAAAGGGCCAACTATCTATCTATCTATTACAAGAACTTGCTATTATAGGACTATGAATTGCAATGAAATTTAATATAGTACATGTAACATGAAATAGTGAAAATGCAAAAAGATGCATCTTGTTTGCACTTTGCTTTATAACCACAAGAAAAGCTTCTGATTTATACTCCCGCATTGCTGCAAACTCAATAAACAGCATTAGTTCTCTGTGACCTTTACTGTAGGAATTCATTCTTCACCCAAAAGGTCACATATCTATCCTTCTGAGGCGTGAAACATGTTTGCATTTCAAAGTGATTCATTCCTGACACATTTTTGACAATCAATTTTTTGAGCCCTGAAGCTAAAAACAAATCAATCAATAATATTTTAACTGATGTAGCTGAAGCCGGAACTAGGCCTCATATCAAGAAAACTCGACAGGTTCCACATACACAGAAGAAACATGAGTCATTAGCAGTGTTAAGGTTCCTCTAGCAGATAAGAGCCACCACGTCCTTGTAGAGGTTCAAACTCTACCCAACGATGTTGAATACAGACAGAGGATGGAAGTCAATAAAACAAGGCGCAGAAATGGCATTTCTGCCATTAATGTGCTAGAAGCTGAGCTCCAAAAGCCATTTTGGGGAACAGAGAAAGCACCAAGGTGTAACAGCACACTGCGCGGCGACATATGGCTGAAGAGCAGGACATTAACCATACTGGA
This sequence comes from Hippopotamyrus pictus, assembly GCA_026781145.1. Classification (NCBI taxonomy): domain Eukaryota; kingdom Metazoa; phylum Chordata; class Actinopteri; order Osteoglossiformes; family Mormyridae; genus Hippopotamyrus; species Hippopotamyrus pictus. The sequence continues at coordinate 4,636,394 of JAODLC010000050.1, forward strand.
GATACACCTCCCCTGTGCCTTCATGGCAATGTGCCTCAGTAAATAACCCATTAAACCGAGGGGGGGGGGGGCCACCTACCCAGTCACGTTCTGAGCGGCTGTAACGCTAACACAGCACCAACGCCGTTATCACAGAAAATACATGCAAAGACTCACACATGCATTTCTATGTAGCCAGAGCCGGCGAACAGAGACATGAATAAAACACGACGGGGTTCGGTGTTGTTGTCGAAATCGTGAAACAGATGATTTGTTTTTTGCTGCTCGTTCGCTCGTCGGCACATGCCAACTAAACAAGGTCACGGGGTTTTTCACGGCTCGCTGTCTCTCCCTGTTTTTTGTTTTTTTTTTTTTTCCCGCTCTTTCCTTCCCGTGTGGAAATGCTGTGTGCTGTCTCCACACCTCCGGCACTAATAATATCCCGCACGTGTAAATGTATTCATATTCATGAAGGCACTGATGCCAAATTAACGGTGGCCGGGAGACATCTCTCTGTGCAGAGCCGACAGGCTCCTTCCTCTGGTTATGGGGAGGAGGTCCAGGTCCTTCAGACTGAGCAGAGGGCTGCCAACCGGGCCGAGGAGGCGATGCGGAGCAGTAGAGCAGCGCCAACAGATGGCTGCTCCTAACGTCGTATATGAAATTAATATCACGGCTGAAATGGAAGTCACAAAGCGGAATGCATTAGTCAGATTAAAGGGACTGATTAATGGTATCTAAAAGTGAAATAAAAACTCGGCACACAAAATGATGCTTCTAAAATATTATTTACCTAGCTAGATCAATATCTGAAGTGCTTCGATAGTTTCTTAATGAAAATAAAAATACCAAGAAGAGCATTTCGGCAGCGGCACTGAAGCTTAATGCATGTCATTGACACCTCATGTTTATTGGGCTGAGTGTTTGATTCTTGGCTCTTATTTCTGTGTATGGAGTTTGTATGGAGTTAGCATGTTCTCCCTGTGTTTGAATGAGTTTCTTCTAGGTACTCCGGTTTCCTCCTACAGTGCCAAAGCAAGCAGGTACAGTGAAACGTCGGACTGCGAGCAAAATTCGTTATGGAAACGTGCTCGTAATCCAAAGCACTCGTATATCAAAGCGAATTTTCCCATTATGAAACAATAATTCATTTGAATGGTGTAAGACCTCCTCTTACGGTCAATACAGCTTCAATTCATCTTGGGAATGACAGATACAACTCCTACACAGTGGTCAGAGGGATTCTGAGTCGCTCCTCTTGCTGAACAATGGCCAGGTCAGTATGTGATGCTGGCGGAGGAAAAGGTTTTCCTGACTCGCTCCTCCGAAACACCCCAAAATGGCTCAATAATATATACACCTGGTGACTCTGTAGGCCATGGGAGATGTTCAACTTCACTTTCATGTTCATCAAACCACTCTGTCACCAGTCTTGCTGCGTGTAATGGAGCATTACCATCCTGATACACGGCACCACCTTCAGGGTACAATGCTTGAACCACTGGATGTACATGGTCCTCCAGAGAGGGTCAGCAGTCATTGGCGGTGATGCGCCCATTAACAAGCCTCTTTGGGGCTTCTCTGCACTGTAACTCTCCTGGATGTGGGAAAGAAAGTGAAGGTAGACTCATCAGGGAACAATACATGTTTGCACATTGTCCACAGCTGGTCCCATTGAAACGGATGTTTGCCATTGACTAAAGGTTTGGTATAGCAGCCTGGCCATGAATATTGACCCTGTGGAACTCCTGACAAACAGTTTTATGTAGGATCACGATAGTCGAGGTGCACATTTAATTCTGCAGTGAGTTGGGCAGCTGTGGCTTTATGTTTTTTGGATACAATCTGGGTTTGTACCCGGACTTCCCTTTCAGACAGCTCCTCTTATATCCACGGTTACTCCTGTCGGATGTGGTCCATCCTTTGTGGTGGTATCCCAATATTACCCTGGATACTGAGGCTCTCAATACACCACAAAGACTCGCTGTCCTGGTCACAGACGTGCCAGCGAGACACGCACCAACAATTTGTCCTCTTTTGAACTATGATATGTCTCCCATTATATTGTGTGGATTGCAATATTTTATGTACAGCTGTGCTATTGCTATGCTAATTCACCATTCACACTTTGCTCTTACTGATGGAATGTATAGTCAGTGAAGATTGGCCACCAGGCTGCGCATATATAGGCATGAAATCTCAAACACTATTTTGGCCAGTGTTTCAGTTTCGTTGTCCAACACCTGTATATTTTTCTGTGACCTGTTCCAAACTTCCATAGGGCTGATATAATGGAGGAATTCTGGTGGCAGATTCCTACAAGCCCAGGAGACACAGCACCTGTGGGGGACTCAGTATCACAGTTAGCTTTGCTGTGGGTTGACAATTCAACTCAACTTCTCTACCACTGAAATCAATCCAGAAATGCTCTTGAGATGTGCTCAAGAAAGCATCAATTAACCCATGACAACATAGACTCAAAGAACACAGTAAGCTACTCTATCCAAAGGAAGTGTTTCCTGTAACTGGCAAGACATCTCCCATCAACCCCTATTTCAAGAATTGGAGAGCCACACTTATAATTCATTGCAATGTTAAATAAAAAATGTTGCATAAGGCACTGCTTTTCAAAGGCTCTTTGTGCCTCCTTGTCTGCTGGCTTTGATACTTGTAGAGTTTTGGCTCAAGGCTCCTTCTGCAGAATCCAGATCCTTTCCTGGATCCCATCAGTGTCACCATCAGCCTCAGAGTTCCCATAAGGCCTGCTATGCAACCTCACCTAGTCAAGGGGCCAGGGGGGCGAAACAACAGGATCCTGCCAATTTGGGGGGCATGATGCCAACCTGGTTGTATCTGTCATTCCGAAATCCATGGGGGGGATGACAGGACAAAAGACACCCCAAGTCAGCAGGACTTATAAAAGCCAATGGCTACCACTTTAATCATCATTAGTCATGCATTTATCCAGAGTATTAAAAATTACTAATGCTACCAGTCTAATATTGTATGTGCAGCAAATGTAATGCACAAAAAAGAGATGGACACGTGTGCTTTAAAAATAAATCAATTTTTTTTTTTTTTTTTAAATAAATGGATTTTTTCGGTAATGAACTTGTTTTCCTCACATCCAGCCACTCAGAGTGGCTCACTGAGTTGTGTAAATATGAAATGAGGGGACGTCGTGTGTGACAGCGGGGGTGGGGGGAGTGGAAGCGGGGAATGTGTTTATCAGTCTGGCTCGCCAAGCCACCCTGCACAGACAGAACACAGCACGTCCCAAACCATTTACTGTACAAATAAAAACACCGACAGTGTCAAAGGAGAGACTATTATCAGGGAGCGGGTCTTCCTGGGGTACTGAGGACCCCCCTTTGTGTCTGGTCACCATTCGATTTTGTTGTGTTGAATTTCTGATTTTTCATTCAGAGACTATAACACGTGCTGTTCATTCATAGCCCCTTGAAATGGCAGAGAAACAGATTCCCATGGAACCATGCCGCAATTTCACTCGTTAGGGTTTTTTCAATTACACGTACTCCTGTTCGGTATCCATATGGCCGCGGTTAGTGTAGTGACTCCTCCGTGACTCTCTTCTTCTGGACTCCAGCTTTCTCCAGGCCGCTCTCAGCGCCGAGGTGTGCAGTCGGCGCGGCATGTCACAGCGTGGCGTGTACTCAGAGTATTACTTACTGGTTATTGTGGTGCTCAAACTGTGCTCCATATGCCAGTGTGTTCATGAACAGCACGCAAACACCTTCTGTTGAAACATCTGCAGCAGGCATTTTTGGGCTGTCTTCCAAAACAAAAAAGACCTCCCTTACCCCTGTCTTTTCTTTTCTTTTTCTATTCTTTTTTCTTTTATCTCTCTCTCTCTTCCTGCTCTCTCCCTCTTTTCACTTCTCACTTTATCTTTCCTTCTCTCCCTCACTGCTTCCCATTATCTCTGTCACTCTCCCACTCCCTCTCTTTTACTCTCCTTCTCTCCCCATCGTTTTTCTCCTTCACCCCGTCCGTCCGTCTGTCTGTATTATGGTGCCCGTCACCTGTCCTCCACCCCTGAGCTGCTGTAGGACCTCAGTCAGGAGGTCCACCTGACAGCAGCCACACACCATGACTTATCTACTCAGGATGGCTATTCCAAGCTTCCGCAAGCTGAGTTCATCTGGATGAAGCATTGCTATAAAGTTTCATCATTCTTAATGCGGCGCCCCGCCTCCCTGCAATAGACCATAAGCTGGGGTGGATTCTTCCTCGGCACTGCCTCTCGTTAACAGCTCATTGAAAGACACTGTGCTCTCAGTCCCAGTTTTATAGTGCTGTCTAATGTCTTCTGGATTTCTGCCTTAGTTTCTGGTAAATGTATCTTTCTGCACAGCACAGAAAAAAAATGTCCATTCAACAGACCTCCAACAGTGAGAACAATTATGTTTTTGTTTCTGTGCTGAACCTAAAGGAAGCCGCTTTCTGCGCACTTATATTGCGTGATTTGGTTACCGTAAAATAAAACACTGAAGTCAGTCGATCGCATCAGATCTGGTGTCTGCAGGGAAAAGCAAAACTGGAGGCAGGAGTCTCCATAACATCTCTTCAGTTTTGTCTCAAGTTTCTGCGGCCAGCTGCTGGTACCACCTGCTGCCCGACTTTCCAAACTGCCCTTCCGGGGTTTTCCTTATTCTATTTACGTTTATTTTTATTTAGCAGATGTCCAAAGCGATATGCAAGTCAGGCAAATGGCACATTACAAGCATACGTCCTGTCAGACAGTCGACTAGGCAAGTGCAACTAGACTGAGCTTCCAGTGAATGTCCAGGTACAACTATAAGCAGTATTGTTTGAGAAAGCGGGACCCAAAGAAGGTCCAACAGTGAAATCACTCTGCCGGCCCAAGGTTTTGAACCAGTAACCTTATGACTCTTAATGTTGCTATTGTACTTTTTACATGTTTCTTTTTCATCCATCCATCCATCCATTTTCCAACCTGCTTTATCCTTAATGGGTCGCGGGGGGGTCCGGAACCTATCCCGGAAGCAACGGGCACGAGGCAGGGAACAACCCTGGACAGGGGGCCAGCCCATCACAGGTTTCTTTTTCATTGATCCTTAATTCTTTTTCTGACTATACCTGCATTCTGGGTATAACAGCATGGTTGATTCCTTTATTCATACTTCTTTTTCTTTTGAATTCCTCTTTCACTTTGCTGCATGTTCTCATGTGATCCCCCACCTGCTTGGACAGTGTCCCTTACATGATGTATTTACTTACTTAGCAGACACTTTTATCCAAAGTGACATACAATTGAGAAAGCAGAGTCAGCCGGTCCCTGTAGCAACTGGGGGTTAAAGACTGTGAAATCATTCTGCTGGCCCAGGGAAGAATCGGCATTTGAACCCACGACCTTCCGATCATGGGCATAGTCTCCAAGCCCACTGGGTCAGACACCATCCCCTTCTCTTTTCCAGTGTGACCTGCAAGATTCTGTGAACACAAGCGCTTAGCAGTTCTGAGTTCAGGGGCTCGGTGCTCAGCAAAAATACACAGGAAAGCTCGAGTGGAGACCTGCACTTTCTCGGGGAGTCACGTCATGCATTCCTCCTGTTACACTCATTTTCCAGCGTTTTACGTTGCCCCCGAACACGGCTTATAAAAGACATCCAATGTCAGCCAATTATTTTTTACTTTGAAGGTCATAAATCAACTCTGACTAATAAAATGAAGACAGCCAAGTATAATTTCATGTGTGATTCCAACTGGATTAAAACAAAACCAGATGGGCAGGGATATGAGCCACTAAACATTTCTGGATTCGCACAATAAACGTTTGTCCTGCCTTTCTTTCCCTGCACAAATTAACGCATCGTTCATTTTCACAGGGACTTTCCTGACGGTTCCCGAGGTGGCTCATGAATAATTCATGTTTAGCTACGGAGGTATCGTCCAGTCGCATTTTTGCGTTAGTGACGGATTCACATCAGCTTCTCATTTGTACTTCGTAGCCTCAAACTAGGCAAACAGACTGGCAAAAAATGAAGCTTTTTTGGGCAAAGACTGACAATGTTAATGAAGTAGCTTTTTGGAATCAGCAGTTAATATTCTGCTGTCCATCCTTGTGAGTTTTGTGTTTATTTCGATTTGTCTTTTCAGGCTTGTGACCCATCATAACGATTTGTCTGGCCTGAAGCAGGATGAATGTATCACAGCAAAAGACCATTCCTTCACCTTCCCTGATATTCTGATCAGCAGCTGAAACACATAGCGACAACTAAACAGGAGATTTGCTTGAAAGAAATAAAGATTAAGATTTTTCGATCAGTATTCAGATTGCGAAGATGATTTGCCAAGCAAAATGTTATTCTTGCAGCCAGAACATATTGAAATAAGGTCAGGGGGACTGGTTCACCACCATAGTGGATGGTACTGATTGGACCAGAACTTCAATGTATTAAACCAGGGCAGCATATAAATGACAACTGTTTGTCAGCTCTGAAGGGGGTTCCTCATAAAGACAACCCATAAACTTCAACATGGTCTTTTTAGGGTGACGTTGGCAATGACCCTGCCTTCCCATAATGCACCACGGTCCTGCTTTGAGCCTCAGTTCCCCCAGAGTAGAGCGACACGGCGTGCGCCGGGTCGGAGCATAACCCCGTCAGGAGCAGACGTCATCCTGCAGGACAGGTCATTCGTCTTGCGGGTTTCCCCGGGGGGAGACAAAAGAGCCCTTTGCAGAAACGGGGAAAAGCTGTGTTTTATCAGAAGCGTGTTTAACATAAACCAGACATCTTAGGCTAACAAATTAGGATGTGCAGGGCTGGGCTTTTGTGCTTCCTGTCATGGAGTGCTGATGAAGTCCAGCTCTGCCTCTCGGTCCTTGTGTGGCCTGAGATAGGAGAGGAATTTGGGGGGGGGGGCAGTGTTCCAGGGCATGGAGGGGGGCCACAGCAGACAACGTGGGGCCAGTTCTCTGTGGACAAACTGATGCAGGCTTTTGTGCAAAGACCTCAGCTGAGCGCGTGTTCAGCCAATCCTGCCAAGTGATCCCCCCCCCCCAAACAGTCCCCTGCTGAGTGAGGCGTGTTTTATTTACACACACACCCCCAGTAAGGAGCATTCTATTCACATCCACCCCCTCCCAGTAAGGAGTGCTTTATTTACAACCCCCAGTAAGGAATGTTTTACTCACAGACACCCGCCCCCCGTAAGGAGTGTTTTTTCATACACACCCCCCAGTAAGGAGTGTTTTTTTCATACACACCCCC
>JAODLC010000050.1:4667483-4677585 GCA_026781145.1 Hippopotamyrus pictus
CCCCTCCCCTCGGCCCATTATGCTTTATCAGGGATGGAGGCCATTCTGGATGATTGTGGGCTGCCTGTAACATTATTTACCCCTCAGTCTGCTTGTTGAGCAAGCAGGCAATTTGCACAGGACAAAAGGAGATTGAATAATGGCAGTACCTTCCAGAGGAATCCGGGCATTACAGTGAGCCAGTAAAGAAGTTTGAATCATTCTTTGCGTGTCACTTGGAGTAAATTAAATTATCCTTTTATTGGCACATGTATAGGTGCATTGGAATACTTCTTTTCACATATCCCACTTTTCTCCTGTTTCACATAAAGTGAAGCTTGGAATCTGATCAGAGGTCAGGCCATTTATCTAGCACCCCTAGAGCACTTTGGGGGGGGGGGGGGGGGGGGGGCTTAGGCCTTATGAAGGGCCCAGCAGAAATGTAATTATTCTATCAAGGCTCAAATAAGCAACCGTCTGACCAAAGGCACAGAGTGTTAGCTAACAGAGCCATACAGCACCTTTCAAAAAAGCAGGTGGATGCTGTACAGCTTCAACACGGCTTTAACCGACTTTAGACACACCTGTCGGAGGTCGTTAATCTCCAAGTGACTGAGAGATACTGCATTTATAGAGATCTGACACTCACTTCAGATGCATAAAACACTCGTGAGCCGTTATTAAGTGTCCATTCACGTTCCCGGAATAATATATGAGTATAAAGTTAATAATAAATGGGCAGATCAGCACAGAGGAATAGGGAATGGTGCCAAGACGATCAGTACAAACTCCGATACAGACGCACATACATACACTTACAATCAATACAAACACTCACACACATACACACAAAATCAATACAAATACTTGCACATACCTATATACATTCAATACAAAAATTGACGCTCGTCTATGTATACAGACAATACAAACACTCACACCCACACACCTATATACTCAATCAATACAAACACTGCCACACAAAGCATGATGATTAATATAAGAGATTCATGTTCTGCATGTTTTTAATAAAGACAAAAGATTTCAATGACAAGAAAATGACTTTGAACTATCTTATTTGTACAATTTATTATTCCACTGTCACAGAGTTCTGACTAGCTGCACGTGTGAGCCGACAGTTGCAAAGCGGCTGATCTTGCAGTGGTCAGAAGCCACCTGCCTTAGTCCGCTAATGTCATGCTTCAGCAGCCCGCATGCCAGTGCGCGACGTCTCTGACCCACCACCCGTCTGCGCTGTGGCCACCAGACTCCTTACCTCCCGGAAATTTGAATGAGTCTGAGCCATCGATTGCCGCGGCCCTGAGGACCGACGTGTTTCGTCAGGAACATATGCAGGAGTGTCTGAGTCCCTCCTGTGAGACGTGCCGCTCATGCAGACAAGCAGCCGCAGGCTGTTATTTCAGGCAGAGAGGCGTGTTCATTCAGCCTGAAAGGCCGGCGGGAGTGTGGCGAGGTCTGCATCTGCCAATTAAAGGGACAAGGAATGATGCTGAAATCACTTTCAGTTTAAATATTCTCTCTCCGTCGAATGTTTACCTGTGACTCAAGCCAACGGTGACTGAGGCAGTGACTCACTGTGCTTATTTTTGTCTTGCACGTATGATGTAGGGCATAAACTGCAGCACAGATTGGCTGTACATCCATTGTGTATGATGCTAAAATGATCCAGCATGGTCTGGACTTTTAAAATGACCAATGCTAACAAAGAACCGTTTTTAGTATACTTCAGTTTTCAATGAGAATTGTGTGTATGTATATCTATATATATATATATTATTTTTTATTTATTTTTATTTTTTTATTTTGCATTTTTGATATTGAAAGTTGAGGCCAAAGCTGATTTACACTCTGATTAAATAGCTCTCTTTGTTAAACCAGCCAGACATCATGCATAGAAGGTGCTTGGCAGCAGAGTACAAATTGGTCTTTGCTGGAAGGATTGGTTCAATCAACCTTCAACCATATAATTAGTAATTAGATTGGGATTAAAGGCAACTCTGAGAGGAAGAGCATGGCCAATTCAAATCAGCATATGAAATGTGATTAAATTAATGAAAAATTGAAATATTAATGTTATGATTTCAACTCACTCCCAAGTCATGGACATCAGTCAAAGTTATTTGAATTCCCGTAATTAGAGACTGGACAGATATGAGGATGCTGATGACATTGGCCTCTCAGGCTTACATCAGTTTCGCATTCTCTGCACCAAAGGCTTCTGTCTTGTTTAATTCAACTTTATCCATCTCCCATGTCCACAAACGGCTCAGAGTTTCAATGCGTCAGTCAGGCCTTGTCATGTTTCTAAGGGTCAGCTTAGTTCCTGATGATGTTTGTTTGTACGTAGACCAGTATGCTGCAATTCTTACTGCAGAAGTGGGTGCCTGTTTCCTGTTACCAAAACAGCTGATGTCCACGCATTAGTGTTTTTATCCTGGTTTTGCAGATCTGCTAAAGAAAGAAATGTAATCGTAGATATGTATGCAAGTTTGAAAGGAGTGTTTGAGAGAAGTTTTAAAGGCGTGGGGTAGAGAAAACCTGGACTTTTCTGCAATCGGATGTTGGAAAGCATCACGCAGAGCTTCAAAGGAGCTCCGTACTCTGGAATAACTTAGCGTGACATCACTGTTACCATCGCTGGCTGTTTAATTTTTTACATCGAGACTCTGCCATCCGTCTGTCTCCCACATACCTCTTTGACACATTCTTGTTCCTGCCTCAACTTCTGTGCGCGCATGAAAAATTAAACAGACAAGTTTGTCATAAAGAGGGTCTAAAATATTCAGGACTCGTCCCAAGAACTGATGATGCTTTAATGTAGTTTCTGAGAAGTCAGACAGTGACACGGGGCTCATGGACTTGCTGGAGGTCGCATGCGTCCAGTCTGAATCTTACAGCTCAATGATGGGGGGGGGGGGGGGGTTATCTTTCAGGATGAGAGTGTCACCCAGGTGGTCAAAGAATGGTTTGATGAACCTGAAAACCATGCTGTCCCTGATTATCTCAGTCATTAGATCATGGCCCCTCAGCACCTAGGGACCAGGGGTGGCCTGATGGTTAGAGAACCATGCTTGTGTTTGAAATGCTACTGGTTCAAATCCCCAACCAGCAAGGTGGCAGTGAGATACCATGTAAGGTACTGCCCCCAGGCACTGCTCTGTGAGCACTGGTTTAGCTACTCACTGCTATGTGACTTTTGAAATGCAGAGGACACACTTCGTTGCTGTGGTGCGTCAACAATTAATTTTACTTATTGTGGCGGCAGCACTTCTGCCATCAACAATAGGCGGATATACGGGGTTTCTGATGTCAGAATCGGGCGCCAAGTTCCTGAAGAAGCTCTGAAAACTTCTATATTTGTTTTCATATGAGGTCAGATGTGTAAGATCCTTCGGCTGTCTCTTGTACTACTTTGCATTTTTTTTTTTTTCTCTAAAGAAAGAATCTCAGCCGTCACAACAGCAATATTTTATTAATAAGGATGTTTGCAGGAAGCGGGAAAAACTTCAGTCCCTTCAGGGACACGAACATTCATCTCATTAAAATGTATGTGGAGGGGAGCTCTCTGGAAAAGACGCGGTAATTAAATATAGAAACAGCACGATAAAAAATGAAAGCAAACACAAACATGAAGGTGGTAAAGGGCTTTGGCACTGCATTATGCTGTTTGGGGGGGGGTTGGAATTTTCCTCACTGACTGTAGGATGTCAGCTGCTGCTCTTTTTCTTCTTTCTTCGTCTAATAACTATTTTTTACCTGAAGTTGTCATGGGAAGGGTAGATAAGGCAGTGAGCAATATAAACATATATTAAATCACATATTTTGGGGTTGTCTAAAATCGCATACTTCTTTACTATGTAGTATGTAGCGTATGAAGTGAGCAGTATGTCCAAATCCTCAGTATGGATAAGTCAGTAGGCATACAGATGACATACTACATTCTGTGCGACCATTGGATGAGGAGCTATCCCACAAGGCCACCGGATCCACGACCAGAGATGAAGAATGTCACTCGCTCAGAAATTTTTGTCACGATAACGGAAGAAATGCCATCTCTGTATACATTTAAATAGAAAACAACTCCCAGTCACATAATTTGACATGAATATGTATTTTATTCAATAGGTTATACTTTTGTGGGGGTCAAGATACATCATTAGTACACATCTGGACCAGGTAATAATGCAAGACGATGACCTCAGTTGTCACGCTCGGCTCCGTACGATCCCCATGTGTGCCACGCCCACCTCGTTACCCCGTGTTTTTACCTGATTGTTCTCACCTGTCTCTTGTTCATACCAGCTAGTCCAGTGTATTTAGTCCGCATCTGAGTCAGTATTCCCCAGTCCGGTCATTGATGTTCGTCTCGTGTGCTACCCGTGAGTCAATAAAGACCCGTTTTTTCCTTACTTCCTGGCTGGATTGCCGTCTGTCCGCTTGACCGCCCGCACAGTCATAACATCAGTAAGTGCATACAATTCTCATGCATGCATAGAGACATAATCAGTTACTGTCTAAATATACAATTTTGGATGCAGCCTTAGTGTTTCAAGATGGCAAAGTCCGGATTCACACTAACATACATAACATAAGTAGCATACCATAAGATGTTTCACATTAGACAAGCATACTAGCTACTACAAGTACTGTCATGGAGAAAGTGCTTAACTATTATTTTGAGAATCGACTGATATACCTGCTCCTTATACATACGCTACACAGTATAGTGTCTCAGTCAAAGTGCCCTGGAATGATTCACTGCCCATCATTCACCGTTGACCGTACAGGTGTATCCTGATTGGTCAGAAGGCCATGATGGGGCAGATGCAGCTTCCTGTTCCTGACCCGTCCTTCCATCCCCCTTCATCTGTTTTTTCCTTTGCTCTCGTACATGTGTCATACATCATGTGCATATCAGCTGATCAACGGATTTAATGGCTGATTTTGTGACATATCTGCGTAACCCCATGACTTACATTCAGGCTGTTTTACTGCTTAGCGAAGCTGATAGCATTTGCGCAACGCGAGAATGTGTTAATCTCTGCCTGTCTGATATTGAGAATACTTCTCATTTATTCCGCAAAAAAACAAGATGAAAAATGCAAAACTGTGTTTAATTATGCAACTCTGTTCTCCAACAGGGCAGGCCGTGTCAAAATGAAATCATTTTTTCTGCAGACTTGCTCCTGTTTTCTGTCAGATCATTGGACAGCATTTCACTCCAGCCTATTTTTCTGATTTTCATGTCATTGCATTTGAAAATCAGTTGAATGTGAGGAAATCTCTGCTAATTACTTCTGGCATTCAGCAGCCATCAAGTTGGGTAATTACTAAATAAACAAAATCTCCGAGGGGCTCTTTCAGTAATGCCTCCAGTTCTTTGGGCTTAAATATTTTTTCCCAACTTTCTCATCAACATTCTACAAAGACCTTTGAACCTTATAATGTAACACTCATTATTAGAGTAAAATCAGGTTGCATTATCAAATAGGCATTACAGGGAATGCCCAGTTATGTAAGTGTTAGTTATAAGAAGCATCATATTTTATAGTTAATGAGCAGTGTAAAAAAATGCAACGCTTCGTAGCTTTTTCCGATTACCATAAAGTCCCTGTAAAAGTTTCAGGACCCCACCCTCAGAAAGTGAACGTACCTGTGGTGTGAGGTGCACTCGATGCCTCGTGCAAAGGCTCTGAAAAATTGAAACAAAGCCTATAAAGATCAAGAGGAGCCTAAACGCAGGAGATGAAAAGGGGATGTGAGAGACGCAGCAGGTATGCTGTCGGAGCGCGGCTCGGGGAGACGGATGCCGTGACACCGACGGGGCCGCTTTGATCTGCCAGCGAGCACCCAGAACATTCTATCCCATACCACAGAGCACCAGGGAGAGGCTTTAGACAGCAGCTTAGACACTCTGACACTGGAGACATTAAAGGTGGGCGTATTCTAATGAAAAGCTCAGCGGCTGGAAAGAAGTAGGTCTCTCTTAAATGGCTTTTCTTTTATGCGGCCGGTATACGTGCCTCGGGTCAGAGGCCTGCGCATCAAACCCAGGTACTTCCCTCATTCAAAGCAAAAGCTAAACATATTTCATTATTTATCTGCCCTGCAGATACTCCTTCAGTTTCCAAGGCTGTGCTTCTTACAAAAGAATACAATAGACGGCGTATGGTGTAGAGAAGCCTGACCAGCAACCTGCCTCAGTAAACAAGCTCCACAGTGACCCCCCACCCCAGCCCTAGGTGAAGCTGGTTGTTGAAGTTAAAGGTAGTTCCTGCATCAACTTCAGTGCACATTCCATTCTTGCCTGAGAGGCGTTAATCTGAGTTTTAAAAAAAGCATTTTTCCCATTTGACTGCCCGGTAGGCAAAATTGATCAATTTTTCGGGGGGGTGCGGGGTGCTCAATTATCACAATACAATTTAAGTCATTCTTTCTTTAACCTTCATTTTTACTTAAAATTTGCCTGAAATTGCCCTTATACATATTCAGAACATTAAAAATGGCAGCAAATTGAATGGACTGCAAAAATATTTTTTTTTGTCATGGGGGCGTGACACTAGAAAATGTCAACAGTACAGTTTGTCGCTGGTTTTTTCTCTTTACTTTGCTGCTCGTTCCAGGGACTGGATTTACGCTGCTGGGGGAGCAGCCACCTGTCACTTAGTGAAAAATAAAGTGCTGAGTCCCGTTCGTAACCAATACAGGACACGATTTGTTCCCGCATTCATTCAGATTGAAAGTTGAACCCCTAATTGCTGGTGTCTGTGATTGTGAACATTCGCATTCTCTACATTCTACTGGATGGCAGTGCTTCGAGTGGTGAAATTGGTTCGCAGTTTTTCCAGTTTTAATTGGCACAAGATTTTGGCAGCGCTTACAGTCCACAACACCAGTCTGTTGAATTCTGGACTTCAAATTGCCAAAGTACCGCCTCACCTCCAACGTCTTTTTGTTTATCCACAATATCTTTTTTATGTTGTGACTGCTGAGCTGTCCCTTTATCCTCTGACACTGAAGTGCTTATCTCCTCTATGATATTACCAAAACAGTAGCATGTGTTGTATGCTGCTAATGCAACCTACCTTGCTGTCTTTGTTGGGAGAAGGTTGTCCTTTCTTAAAAGACCACCATATGATTGGTTGGAATTGTGCTTGATTCTGTGATGTGAGTGGCTGATGTGTGCTATCAAGCAATGCACCTTAACTTTGCTTCTTCTTTTCTTGTCATTTAAATGATCTAAGTATTGTTTATATCCCCGGCGGCAGTCGGGTTTGCACCTGTGAGGTGGCCCTCTTGAGCTCGCCCATGGTTGGCAAACACCCAGGTCTGGGTCTTCTGACAGTCATGTGGTGGCCTCTTGAAGATGCGGCTCTCTGGATGGTGAGGATCTCTGAGAGGAAATCCCACGTTATAATCAAAAACTAAGCTACGGTGATCTTTTTTGAAATCAAAACACTTACTGTTATTACTGCAGTATGTAATTTGAAGAATTACTGTCTTAATGAAATGTGACACTTCATCTAAAACTCCCCATATTCGTATAACGTGCCTCTTTTTATGACTCAAACTACTTTATTCGTGTCTCATCAATCTCAGTTATGCAAATGAACCCTTAATACAGTTAAGAGAAGTTGTAACAGAAAGTCACACTCTTGTTTACCTTAATTGCAAATGCTTCCAGTGGTGTTACCGAAGACAGAGCTGCTGAACTTCCGAAATTTTGCAGCCATGGAGGTAATGTTCCGGACAGAAGTTTCTATTAAATGAACATATGAATTTAGCCTTCGCTGGAAGCCATAAAGAAGACGTGTCAGGGGAATGCAGGAGTATCCACAAGAGTTAAATGAGTTAAAAAGCTGTACATGATGAAACTTTTTATATTTCGCTTATATGGGCACAATCCTTGTAAGACGGGATGGCAAAGGATATATTCTTTAAGAAAGGGTTTGATTTTAGGTCATATGGGATATGGTATATCTATGGGCATTTGACAGGTATGATCTTAGATACCAAGGATTATTGATGAGAATGATCTTAGACACTATGGCCTCCTGACAGGTGTGATTTTAGACAGTACAGACACAGACAAATATCATCTTAGTCTGAACACTTTTGAAAGGTATGATCTTAGACCTGCTGATGTCGTCTTCTGAGAGAATTTGACCCTCAGTTAAAAATAATTCAGGAACTCTGCCTTAAGACAACACTAACACTAACCCTAACCCTAACCCTAACCCTAACCTCTAAGGCAGCCTTGACCCTATCTCTTACCTTTTTTGCTAATCTAACCCATGTGTAAAGGCAGGGTTCCCCAATTGGCAGTCCACTTGGCAAATTTTATCAGGGGCAGTGGCCCTTGGCTTTCTGCTGCTGGTGGAATTTGGCCCTCAGGGAATGATTATTGGGGAACCCCATTTTGGACCCTACAAACCTCTGACCTTTAAGACCCTAGACATAACAGACTCCTCTCAGGTATGATCTGAAACTCTACTAATGTATGACAGTAGACTTTGTCCTTTTTGGCCTGTTTCACAGACCTCCCTCCCTCCCTGACCTTGAACAGTCTCTGGCCGTGTTCCGTCACGCTCCGTCGGCCAGGACCACACACACTGTGTCATCGCTGGACGGCTTCCACGGAGCCCAGTTTCAGCCATGTCTGTGACAGGTCGGTGCTCTGCGGTGGGCTGTCATCCGTGGCGTGAGTCGTATGCCTTGCTGTCACAGAGAGGGCTTGGGGGGGGGCCAGATGAAGCACCTACCTGAGCATGCATTCTGTGTATTCTCTCCAATGTCACTGGCAACTTTAACAGACAGCATTTTCACGCAAAAAAGAATTTCTGTCCTTTTTCTGTTATATATAGAACTATTCTTGCGGCAATGTGTTGGGATTCATTTTTGGCAGACTGCAGGACAGAGTCACGTTCCCATGGGGCAAATGGCAAACCTGCTGTATTTTTCCTAAATTTAGATAATGGAGTGGATCCACTGGGAGTCGAACCCAGGACCTCACCCTTCCAATGCACACATTCTCCCCCTGATTTCCGACCCCGACTGCATGCCCAACTCCCTTATAAAATATACAAGACTCCCAGTTCACCGCAATGAAACAAGCAGGTCGGTATACGGGCATGATTTAGGTTGTACTGTAGGAACAGTATTTTCCCATGAAGTGTGTTACACTAGCAGCTCGTTATACATTAATCGGTGATGCAGGCGACAGCTCTAAGGAAGTGAAGGGGTTTGTTTTGAGTCGAGGGAGGGGACAGGAGCTACGTGACTGCAGAGCTCATTCAGACACATCTTGATGGGCAACTGACTGAGGGGTGAGGAAACTAAGCATTGCAGTGTTTCCTAACAGCCAGACACTGGTCACTGGCCACTGGCCACAGCCTTGTAGGCCTCATTAAAATCCCTGGACCCTTTTCCATCCCTCAGATTTGTATATACTAAGCAGCAACACCAGTCATTG
Organism: Hippopotamyrus pictus; assembly: GCA_026781145.1. Classification (NCBI taxonomy): domain Eukaryota; kingdom Metazoa; phylum Chordata; class Actinopteri; order Osteoglossiformes; family Mormyridae; genus Hippopotamyrus; species Hippopotamyrus pictus. The sequence continues at coordinate 4,676,956 of JAODLC010000050.1, forward strand.
TTCAGATGATGTATTTATGGGTTTTTATCTGTTGTTATCACTCCTTTGAACAAGCCCAGCTTCAGTGTTTTGGAGCATTTTATTATCACCTGATCTTGACTGGCGTCCATTTAAGCTGCTCCCCCCTCCCCCACCCCCCACCATGAGTACTCACCACCCGCTGTGACATAGTGCACAATAAGTTTCTAAATACACTGCATAATCAGACGTTACATTTTTAAAAGACTTCTCCATAAAGGAAATTATGATTATGAGTGCTTTTCATGCACAGAATAAATTGATGCATTTACTTGTGATAATCATACATCTCGAAATGTCTACAAAAAAATGTCCTGTACTGGGTCAGGTACGTGTATCAAACTGCTTTGAATCTAACAAACCTTTTTGTAATTTTCTACCTTAGTGCATAATGGAATAAATGTGAATTAGACCAGCAAAAAATAGGATAAAAGAGTCTGCCAATACATAAAAAATGTAAATCTTTAAGATGCAGTTTTCTGCCTTCTGTAAAATGGCTGTGTGTTTTACAGTTATGGAGTTACAGCAGAATGTGAATTCTGTAGTTTCAAAGAACACACATGAACAGATTAGCATATGTCTGTGCCTTTGCCCCAACTGCCCCCCCCCCCC
>JAODLC010000050.1:4677685-4693000 GCA_026781145.1 Hippopotamyrus pictus
CCCCCCCCCCCCCCCACCAGTTTACATTCTTTGGATGTTGCAGCATCTAGTTCAAATGGACTAGTATTGAGGATGGGAAATCATAAGTTGATGTGACATGTGAGAACATGGGCGATCATGAGGAGATATAACACAGCAGAACAAGAGAGATCATGAGGAGATATAACACAAGAGAACAAGAGAGATCATGAGGACATACAACACAACAGAACAAGAGAGATCATGAAGAGATATAATACAGCAGATCAAGAGAGATCATGAGGAGATACAACAGAACAAGAGGGATCATGAGGAGATATAACACAAGAGAACAAGAGAGATCATGAGGAGATACAACACAACAGAACAAGAGAGATCATGAGGAGATACAACAGAACAAGAGGGATCATGAGGAGATATAACACAACAGGTTAAGAGAGGTCTTGAGGAGATACCTGTATAATAAAGCAGATCAAGAGAGATCATGAGGAGATACAACAGAACAAGAGAGATCATGAGGAGATACAACAGAACAAGAGAGATCATGAGGAAATATAATACAGCAGATCAAGGGAGATCATGAGGATATACAATAGAACAAGAGGGATCATGAGGAGATATAACACAACAGAATAAGAGAGGTCTTAAGGAGATATAAAAGAAGATTAGAGATCATGAGGAGATATAACACAATAGAATAAGAGAGATCGTGAGGAGATACAACAGAACAAGAGAGATCATGAGGAGATACAACACAACAGAACAAGAGAGATCATGAGGAGATATAAAAGAAGATGAGAGATCATGATGAGATATAAAACAACAGAATAAGAGAGATCATGAGGAGATACAACAGAACAAGAGAGATCATGAGGAGATACAACAGAACAAGAGAAATCATGAGGAGATACAACACAACAGAACAAGAGAGATCTTGAGGAGATAGAAAAGAACATAGGAGGTCATGAGAAAATGTATTAAAAACACAGACAAAATCAGCTGCTGCTCTTACTCCAAGTTCTAAAGTCTCATAAATGCCTCTGGCAGGAAGCCAGCAAGCTGGGACAATAATGACTTGCTCTAAGCTGTAGCTAATCCACTCACATTACGGAATCACACTGGGATTGTCCATTCTTTACAGCCCTCGCCTTCCCATCTGTCAGTGTTACCATATGCCAGCCGGAGAGAAGTTTACAGCCTCATGCTGGTCCCCTTCTATGAGGCACTTCCACAGCTCTGCTCCAGCACTGTTAGCTCCAAGCTACTGTGCAAACAGCCCTATTACTGGGCTCTTAGGTGCCTAAGGAAGCACTTCAAAGCCCCACATCAGAGCTGCCTGGCTGAAGGTCACCTCTAAGCCCGAGAACCAAAATTACCTATGGATCAAAATCACCACCACCATCATTATACAAACTAGGCTGCATGGCCAGTTTTGTAAACATGAAAAAATATATAACATGACTACATTCGTGTGGTATTGACACCGAGAGGCAGCAAGGCTCAGACCTCTCGCCAGTCTCTGAGCGGGTTTGCTTCTTCCTACATCCACACAGGCTTATTCTGGATACTCTTGTTTCACCTTCCAGTCGGAAATCATGCGGCTGGATGCATCTTCTTGAAATTGCTGATCATCGCATGCACGTGTTGGTTCTAGATGGACGTGCCACCCAGGCTGTCGCCTGTCTCGTGCCCCGGACATCCTGTCATAGGCACCATGCTGTACTGTAACACTGTGTTTCCCAGTCTAGTCCTTGGGGACCCATACAATTTGAAGTGCTTTATTGAGACAAAGACAAAATAACAAAGGCACTATAGGTTATACAAATAATTAGATTCTGTATTTACAAATGGAAGCATAAACATAACATTGTGTCCATCCCAAACAAATGGAAACAATTAGTGAAACTTAAAAGAGCTAATGTATATATGAAACAATGTGCACGAAAATGTAGGACAAATCGCGTCTCTTGTCAGTTCAAAACAGGACACAGCATTTTATGTTCCAGAGCGGGATGATCCTACATTATGAGGGACAGCTGGCAACCTTATGCTCTTCACATGGACTTGGCTAGTGAGTATGATGGTGCAAACGGATAACTGATATGTCTAATATAAAATCACTAGTCAGAGGTGACAACTGTAAGGATTACAGGGATTAGTGGTCTTCACCCAGATGCCTGTACAGACCACAGCAGTCAGCCACTGGGTCCAGTTCGGGTCACCTCCACAGAAACCCCACTCATTCACTCTCTCTCTCACTTCCTCCCTCCCTCACTCTCTCTCTCCATCTTTCTCCCCCTCCCTCTCTCTCTCCCTCTCTTTCTCTCTCTCTCTCTCTCCTTCTCTCTCCATATGCTCCTAATCCCCAGACTGTAACACTCACAGCTGCTTCTTAATCACCTTCTTACTGTCCTTTCAGACCAGTTGAGTGGAGCAGCAGGAAGCAGGTGAGGGGGGCCACGTCGCCCCCATGTTGCCGTGACTCTGACCACATGGACCCCCCCTCCCCCCGCCCCCACAGCTGGCTGACAGTGTGACCTGATCACCACTGGAGGGCAGCATTAAGGGAATCAGGCACTGTGTCTCTAATAAGCCTTTACTTTTTGATCAATACATAATCCATATATGTTATTTTATAGTTTTGATATCTTTATCATTATTCTAAAATGTAATGAACAGTATAAATAAACCTTGCTATGGGTAGGTGTGTTGAAACATTTGACTGGTACTGTAAATTTAAGTGTAAATTTCATGTGTATATTGCCTTGAAATTGTCTTGCATGTTGTATACTACACTGGGGCACCAATCTCCTTTTTAATATACTTGGCCAATAAAGATCTGTCTGCTTCTAATTCTGATTCAGAGTTTGCCTTTGTGAACCCCTAGGCTCTCTCTCTGAAATGGAAAGTGTCTTGGTGAGGCTTTGTGGAGAGCACTAGGCTCAGGAAGGACCATGGAGCTTGAGTTCTTCGTGGAGAGTGGCCAGTAGCCAGCTCAACACCGATAAGCTTGTCACTGAACATCTATCACCTTCACCAACATCAATATCAAAATATCAAAAAAATATCAAAAAAAAAATAACAAACCCCAAATGTTTATGGAATGCATGTGAATATTTATACATTAATATGCAGAATGCATTCATGTACATAAACATAAATCTGGATGACTGTTTTTATCCCACTCATACAACTGGTATGTTCATCCGAAATTTTCGATCCCTGTCAAATGGTCGTAATATTCTCATGAAAACTTTACATGAGTAATTGATCTTGAAAAACACAAAAGCAAATACATATGTATTAGAAAGCTATATTTAGTTAATCATGTCAAAACTGAACTGTTTAGTTTGCAGGGCAAACCCTGGCAAGAATCCAGAAGGGCTTGTCTGGTCCATGCTTGTTTGGCGTGGAAGGCACTGCTGGGACACGCTGCTGTTGGTCTGTCAGGAGTCAGGGGAGCGCTTGTACCAGAGAGCCAGGGGTGGGTTTGAGTGACAGTGGAAGACACGCCAGGCAAACCTCCAACAGCTACCCTGGCTGGGTCTCCTCAGTCTTTCTGTGGAACACTGACTGGCAGGAGGAGCTGCTGTAGGAGCCGGACTTCACGCATGAGCTAATTAGCCTAGCCACGCAGGCACGTCCCAGGAAAATAGCTTCAGCAGCCAGGCCCCCGGATAAATAATGCAGGTAGCCGTGTTGCGCTGGCTGTGCGGTACGTAGACGTGTGCTACCTCGACGTGGTCACGCATCCTGCTCAAAACCCTGTAAAACAGAGTCCTGCATGTGTTTGTGTGGTGGGGGGCTGCAACAGCTGTGCTGGACCTGCAGCAACAAATAACAATGGCTATGATGGTGGCAGGAAGTTACCCTGTCATGACAGTGTCATCGAGGGGCTTTGTCACACTGCATGCTGCCAGAGCTTTCACTGTACGATGGGCACCAGGCTGCTACAGTTTCTCTGTAGCTTTAAGCTCCTCTTACAGTAATGCTGGCCATGACCCCCAGGCATCAAACTCTCAGGCAGTCATGCAACACAGATGGGGGTCAACCTGAAATGAAGTCGTACCCCAATGGGTAGGATCAATGTGTGGAGTTCATTTCCTAAAGTCAACACGCTGTCCAAATTCAGGGGTCAAAAGCAGAACATCAAATCAGGTGCCAACAGATTACAGGGGACAATCCCAAAAAAAAATCCCAAACAAGAAGCCAGCAAAAGACAGAGAAAGCCTCAACAAAAAGCTAAGGCTTTGTCTGCATCCCAAGCATGAGACACAAGGCTTTGCATACAAGCTTGTCTCCAGAAGTTTTAAATAATCACAGGTAATATGGAACAGGTGTACGTTCAAGGATCCAGGCTATTTACAGTTTTTTCCAATTGCTAACACACTAAAATCTAATGTAAAGCTCAAATGCAAAAACTGACACTCAGAGAGCAAAATCTCTCCTCACATTTGTAATACTCAAAACACAAATCACACCTTTGAACACAATAAGCACTTTCCTACAGAAAACACAGGAATCTGACACTAAGACACTTTTAGCCATTTCCAAACACACCCATTCAGAAAGCCACACCCATGTACCCAATAGGCTAACACAAACAGCACCTGGTCAAGCACCTGACTGCTTATTAGTTAACTCAGCAATCAGAATGTGAGAACTATACAGATTTACCAACACTAAAGAACAATGAAGGAGAGGAAGAGACATTAGAGGTAGAGGACGCGTAAGAGGAAGAGATAGAGGTAGAGGTGCACAGAGAGGTGAACGAGGACAAAGAAAAAGAAGACAAGCACTTTCTAATGAAATTCGGGCAACATTAGTCGACCATGTTATAAATCATGGATTGACAATAAGAGAGGCTGGACAGAGGGTCCAACCCAACTTGAGTCGATTTACTGTTGACTCTGTCATCCGGACATTTAGGCTTGAGAACAGGTATGTAACCATAGTAATGTAACACTCGCTCTGTATATATATAGTACTTCAATGTATCTATGTATATTGTATATACAGTAGGCTAATACTATACAGTAAAATGAAACATGCATTCTATATTTACAGTATTCATGTATGTGTTCTTTACTTGTACAATTCTACTGCATAATCTTCATTAGAAACAAGAGAGGCTACATACCAATATATACATTGTTGTCTTCTCCAAGGACTGAGAGACAAGTAGGACGTGGTGGAAGAGGTCGGATGTTCACAGAGGCACAGGAGGTAGAGATCATAAACATGGTTTTAGTGAATAATGCCATAAGACATTCAAAGACACATCGTGAGGGACGACAGTTTTTGGCAACAATAGGCAAGTTGCTTTGTCTAACCCTTGCTCGTGTTCCCAGCGACACCAAGTACGAATGAAACAGATATACTGGGTGCCTTTTGAGAGGAACTCCGAAAGAGTCAAAGAACTGAGGCCCGATTATGTGCAGGTAACTATTAGACTACAGGACGTTACATATAATGCTGCATTTCTCCAGTACTGATCATAAACCTAAACCACTGCTTAAGTAGTCTTTTTTGTTTTTAGACAGTGCTGGAAATGGATTCAAATGTGATCCCACATGAGTTTATTTTTATTTATGAGGCTGGTTTCAACCTTACCAGAACCAGAAGAATTGGAAGAAACATGCAGTAATTGGTCACAGAGCTATTGTGAATGTTCCTGCAGATGTGGGGAAAACATCACAATGTGTGCTGCCATCACAGGACACGGAGTTCTACACCACCATGCCATTCTTGGTCCATACAACACAGGGTTCAATCTGACATTTCTGGACAGATTGCGAGACATCTTACAACAGGCAAACCACATAGACGATGTAGGGCAGCAGCACAGATATGCTGTAGTGTGGGACAATGTGACTTTTCATCGTGCAGCCACGGTGCAAAATTGGTTTGCCAACAACCCACATTTTACCGTGGTTTACCTTCCCCCTTATTCTCCATTTCTGATCCCCATAGAAGAGTTCTTTTCAGCGTGGCGGTGGAAGGTCTATGATCATCAACCCCATGTGCGTGAGGGGTTTCTACAAGCAATGGAGGAGACATGTGAGGAAACTGACATAGGAGCTACCCAGGGATGGATAAGACACTCCGGACGCTTCTTTCCTCGCTGGCTTGCAAGAGAAGATATCGCATGTGAAGTGGAGGAGGTGCTGTGCCCAGATCCACGGAGGCGACGCGACGCCACATAATCTTGTTTCGTTGTTCATTTGTTTTTTCACTTGCACGTTTCTCATTCTGTTCCCCAAAGGTTTAGAATTTGCTGAATTGTACAGTAACATGGATTTTGTTGGTTTTTCTGTTGCAAATTGTAGCTAAATAAATGATTTGTTTGAATCTAATTTATTTCTGCACATATGTCTCTGCGTCCAATTCTCAGTATTCGCAGTTCTGACAGTCCCTAAAGAGATGAAAGTGTTTTGGATTTTACATAGCGGTGTTTGGTTGGTTGGAAGAAAAATTTAGACATGGGGAAGAAATGTTTACTATTTGGGGCAAAAGTTTGGTTTTGATAAGTGTTTATATAGTTTTGACTGCAGAGCTTCATTTTGCAGGAGGTGTTTTGCTCTTTTGGTGAGGTGTTTTGTGAATTGTGCTAAATGATTTGCAAAAATGAGCCTTCTTGTCAAACTTGTGCTTTAGCAATTGGAAAAAACTGTAATATGGCTTTTGTCAATTGCTATGACACATCTCACGAAACATATTTAACATTCTCACAACTATAAGAGCACTTCTCAAAACAAATCATTCACATGGCACAACAGTAAGGTAAAGCTATAGAAGGGCATGACTCACCCAAAACAATCAACTCATGTCTCAAAAGCAAATGATTCCCCCAATGAATTAGCCAGTGCCGCTAAAACGAAGAGTACAACCTGCATTGTTTTAACAATGAGAGTCAAAACACTTATATATTGCCAAAAGTGGTAGCTTAATGGTTAGGGAAGTGCTTGTAATTGAAAGATTACAGGTTCGAATCCCCGACCGGCAAGACACTACTGAGGTACCCTGAGCAAGGCACTGCTCCCCAGGCACTGAATTAGCTGCCCCCTGCTATGTCACATTGTCACATATGGGTTAAATGCAGTGGACACATTTCATTGTTGTGCACTGTATGCTGTGGTGTGTCAACAATGACCACTGATCCCTAAATTCTAACATGTCAGTGTATGTATGTTCACAAGTTAACAATTCTGAATGACAGTCGTTTCCCACTTTTTCATTGTCGATGTCTTCTTTAGCAAACTGATATTTATTCATGTCAGACAACAATTTCAGCATTGGAAGGTATTACATTACAGTATGTACCGTTCACCGGAAAACACTGTGCACTTTTAAGATCTCGAGACAGAGTACAATAACAAACAAAAGTGACATTGCACTGTATAACACAAAAACAACAAAATGGTAATACAAGAACAACTAAATGGCAATAAATTCATGTACTGTGGGAACCAAAAATAGAGCATTGCCGTATCACTGCAATTTCTGGAATATTTTTAGCCATTTTGAAAGCTTGGTGAACTGTTTTGCATAGACTTGGGTGTAAAAATTATTGCAATGTTTCTGAATTGCTAAAACACATTTCCTTAAATCCTCAAACTACTTCACGAAACCTTTGGCTCTTCTTGCAAAACCAATCGCCTCAAAACAGTTTTGCCTGTGCTCATAACCAAACAACGTCTTCAGATCATACACAAAGCAGTCAAAATACAACACAAGTGAGCAGTCACTGCACACTACATCAAAAAATGGAAAACACTGTATTCAGGGCATATAACTCCAGGAGAAATGTTAATTGTTTACAATGTAGTAAATGCACTTCGCATCTTCAAAAAAAGCTAAGAAAAAGATTTCATAACTCAACGGATTCTGCATTCACTGTACATAAAGTAAAAATGAAGTACTGGAAAAGACAGAATTTTCCATACTGTAAATGTGACTACATAGGTCACAACCCATAATGCACTGTCAATGGGACAAAATCGTAGGACTGTAGACATGTGATTAGTCATTGGGCTTCATCACGTTTTCAGGCTGGGTCAGACCACAGCACTTCACCTACATCCCGTGCTATATTCCCCCTCACCAGGCAACGGGGGAAGAACCCTCCCGTGAGCCGAATCCAGCCTTGACACGACTCCACACCTATGTCACCACAAGCCAATTCCATGGCCTGCAGGACATTTACCCGTGTGTAGGGATGTCTGTCTTATACCTTCCATTGCCATGTAGAGAAAAACTCCTCTATCGGGGTGAGGAAAAGGGAGTACGGTGGAAGGTACATGCTGATAAATTGCTCGTTGATGTTGTATCATTCTCTTATCTGATCAGCATGGTGAGAATTGACATTGTCAGTTTGACACTGTGGTTGAAGTGGCTCCCCATTGATTCGGTGAAGCGCTTTGGGCGTCTTGAAAAGCGCTATAGAAATGTAACATTCATTCATTCGCCGTCCCAAACTATAACATAGGTAGGATGCTTGTTCAGCTCATGATCCTGTCGCTCAAGTTCAAACCAGACATCTTGAAGACCACAAAGAAATGAAAGAAGATGCTGAGTGTTATATGGCCCCAGTATGACATGATGGTATAGAATCATGGTGTAGATGATATAGAACCCCACGGTTGCTTATGGGCAGCATATAATGTCACATTGCCACCACGCTGGCCTGGGACTTCAACAATGGCCCCTGTAATGACCATGCCTTTGTGAGGCTGAATCCTGCTTCATCCACAAAAAAAATTTATTCATGGGGTCCATCCATTGCATCTAATTCAAGCATACTCTAAATGTAGAAATAGATATATTTTTTTACGTTAACGCTACAGAAAGACAGACCTATGCTGTAGAGAACATTACTGTATATGCATTCTTGATTTACATACATTGCACATACTGTGATGTCATTGAGTTTGACAGTAGTGTGTGTACAGTGATATTATACTGTAAAAATCTGGACTACTGTAAATGTGTCTGACTGCACACACAATGAAAGCAGCTCTTTGACTCTTTCTGGGTTGCGCTCAATGGGCACTCGGTACACCAGCTTCATGCGCACCCTGTCGCATTGGAGGACACGGTCGATGGTGGAAAAGCTGATGCTGTTTCTGTCTCGCTCCCATCATCGTCATGTCATGGACAAGAACAAGGTCTATGACAAGAACTCGAATTTCATCAAAAATTACTCTTCTTTGTCTTGCTATTCCTCATCCTCCTCCTTGCCTCCCACCTCTTCCTCCTCATAACCCACCTCTTACTCAGCATGTCTGATAGTTTCTGTCCATTGTTGATATGAACCATCATCAATCTACGTGCACTCTGAGCTGTGTTGGTTGTGTCATAATTTTAAACAAGTGTGATCAATTTTGAGTCATTGTTTTTAATTTATGTCAGCTGTGCTTTATTTGAGTTTACCTTTTGCCATTTCAGGTCACCATTATGCATCACAAGTGCAATGTAGTGCAAAATGTGTTTTATTGCATGAGAATGTGTTTAGAGTTTTGCAAAAAGGGTCAATGAGATCAGCAAATTGTGTTTCACTGGATGAAAATTGTTTATGGTATTGTCAAAAGAGTGAATGATTCAATAAATGAGTTCAGGCCACTGAGCTTTTGGTTTAGAGAATGGGGTTTAGTGTTCTAGTAATTCAGAAAAACTGTAAAATGGGAAACTACATAATTCATTTTGACAAAAAAGATACAACTTGTTTTGCAAATGTTAATTGGCATTTGAGAAATGTGCCAAAGCAATCAAGAAAAACTGCAGTACTTAGGTGAGGCTGATCGCTCGTCATTCCCTGCTGTGGGATGCGAGGTTTAAGAAGTTGTGACACTGTCTTTTGTAGGAGGTGTGGGATCTCTGTGCTCCGGTGGTGCCATGCATTAACCCTGGAAGACGAGCACATCCCGTCCACAGATGGGAGGTCAAGAGAACTGCACTGAAGGAACCTGACAAAAAAAGGCTTCAGATCCTTTCATCAGCTTCAAATCGTCCCTTCAAATCCACCGCCGCGTCTCCTGCACTTTTTAAAGGTCCTTTTGCTCACCTTGGCGTGGCTGATTGTGATGATATCTTCCCTAAGAACGTGGCCATGGTAGCAGCCAGAGAGGAATGTCCTGACGAATGAAATTAAAGTGCTTCCAATCACAGGCACAGAGACCGGACTCCGCCCCGACGCCACATTTATTCTCAGCCAAAAGGCGGAGAAGCGCTATGCGCCCAGCTGGCCCGGTTGCTGCCGTTCCTGTTGCCGAGTCGGCCTCAGGGTGAAGATAACAGGACTAGCGTCTCTGTCAGGGCAGCCAGGCCCTGCTTTCCTCCCAGTCTGCCTCCCCATTGGGCTTTGGGAGCAGCGCTTGCAAATTCCCACAAATATTTTTCATGCTGTGTACAATTTGTACATAACCATGAAACCAACATAAATATTCATGGGGTTTATTCCGCATCATCTTCTTCTAATCAAATACTTCCAGCAGGGTCCATGAGTTTCATTGTGAATCCTGTAATTAAAACTACAGCATGCGTGTAGGAGTGAAAATAATCTGCAGTGTGACCTCCGGGGGCTGCTGGCTATTGTACGGAGTGCACCGTGTGACACGTCATATAGTGCTATAGTGTGTGATAGTGCGTGATGGCATGTGATAGTCTGTGATAGTGTATGAAAATGTGTGACAGCGCGTGATAGTGAGTGGTAGTGCGTGATAGCGTGCGATGGTGTGTGAAAATATGTGAGAACATGTGATAGTGCATGTAATTGTGTGACAGCATGTGACTTTGTGTAAGACTTTCAGGGGGTCAACACATCAACAGGAACAGACACATACGAGTGTGTATGTTCAGCTGTGTGTGTGTGAGTGTTGTGTTGAAGCGCTTGTGTGAATGTGAACAGGGGTTGGTGTGTGTGTGTGTGCATGCTTAGGATTATATTTGTATTACATTGTGGGGACCACATGTCCTGCACAATGTGATAAAAACCTGTTATTTTGATGCTGAGGGGACACTGCTATAAAAGAAGACACTTGGGTGTATTGAGTGTTTTTACATCTGATATACACCGGCATGTGTGTCTTGAAGCTGCAGTATTATGCTTCCATCGATTTCATGAAAAAATTGTTGCTAATTAGAATGCAAATATATGCGCACGACTCCTTGAGAAATCCAATCAGGCTGTCACCTCACCAGGGGGTGTGATTATGAAGTCTTTATGAAGTCTCCATGTGAAAGGAGATCTATCCACAGATGAGCAGACTTTCACGTGACCAACCGGACAACTGCAATCGTATTAAAACATTTTTAACATATCTATGGATCGTTTTGGAGACGAACTTATTACGATTGTGTGGTATGGTGAAAAACCATGTATCTGCCTATATCAGCACCTCTAAATGTGTGTGAATATTTAAACATACTGGATGCCAGTACGGGCTTCAAAGATAAAAAAAAAAAAAAATTAGTAAGTAAGTATTGCACAATTCTGCATAATTTTCTATATGTCAGCTTCCATTGCATTAATAAAATTCAGTATGAAATCCTCCTAGTCCTGACCATTTCCACATAATTATTAGCTCTTGCTAATCGTCTTTTAACATTTAATATTAGTTAAATGCTTAACCTTCAACTATAAACACCTAATTCATAACAGTACTACCACCATGAAGACAGTATAGGATATTAATACTGTAAATTCAATAATACATACTACTACATACTATTATATTACCACTGCAACTGCTGTGTGTATAATACTATACCACAATGAATATAGTATCATACAAGATTATTTCAGTATTACTGTATACTATCAGTATAAATGCAGTACTGCACATGAACACATGACATGGTAAATGAGCACTGACATACTGATGGTGAGAGTCACAGAGCCATACGGCATTGTCTCTCACAAGAAATCCAGAATATTCCCCTTCCCTGTCAGCCTTACCCTTCACCCACAATGCCATCAGGTTGTCACAATGGAAAGAGATACTGTAGATTCCAGGTTTTGTTAGCAAGAAAGGTTAAAGAGATGAAGATCTGAGCCACATGATATGGAGAGAAAAGGGAGAGCATGAAGCCAAACTGCGGTCACTGAGGCAGACCTCTGCAGGGAGGTCAGCCTCAGTGAAATCCCCCGAACTCCTGAGCGGCGGAGATTTCGGCTTTGTGTCTGCAGCGAAAAGTCAGGCTGCAGCAAGGGACAAAGCGTTGGTATTGTGTGTCCTGAATCCCTGTGGCTTAAAGAAGAAAGTCTTTTATCTGGTGTCCAATTAATCTAATACTGCTTTTAATTATGAGAAAAGAAAAAGGTAAAAGTGAATTTCATATGTGTGTTTCACGCCCTTGGCGTCACTGTCAGAACGCCTTGTCCAGAGAAAGCAATGTGTGTGAATATGCAAGCAGGGGAAATCAATGGCAAGGCCTCCACAAAATTAAATTATCAACAGAATGCAGGACTGTACATTAATTTATCAAACAAAATGAACATGCTTTCATTTGTTGCATCAGAATCCATTTTAAATCTGGGCTTTGTTTTTAGCCCTGATGTATCTGAGCCGATTGTTTCTATAAAAGTCATGCTAGAGCTCCCCCTACTGGAAGCTTATTCACCAGATGGTGTGATTGGGTTGTGTGGGCACACTGTTACCAAGCAGCATATCAAAACATCAGGTAGAGCTGCATGGAACGTGTGCATTAGCGTCTTGCTCCAAACTAGAGAATCCATGTAGGTCTTAATAAAGGCTGACTCACTGAAACCAGCACAGGTATGATGTTCACAGTGATGGTGTAAAGTGCTATTGACCTTCTCCTTGAACTCCTTTAATGGGTTTTTATTAAGGGGTCCAAATATGTGTAATATAAGACTTTGTATGTTATCCTCAGCCTTATTCAACTTTCCAGGACCTGAAGAAGCCCATCAAGTCCAAGTCCACCCAGCCTAATGAGACCACCTCAATCTGACTTCATGAATGGATCCAGTCCTCAATCCTCACCCAGCAAGATGTTTTTCTCTCTGCCATCATTTCCAGTTGCTTTCAGATTTCTGACTGAATGAAGATGAAAGAAGATTTCTTAGTGTGCAATCACCTATAGCACAAAGCTCATCTTCATAGAGTCCTGCCAGCTTTCAGTCCGAAAGGTAGCCTTGCATAACAAGCAATGGGAACAAGAACATCCATGGATTAATATGGTATCATCTCACAACATTTTAAAGACAATGCCAAACCATATCATCAACATTTTAATTAGCACAGTGTTTCTCAAACTTTTCCTCTGAAGACACCTCAAAAAACATCTCATAGACCCCACAGTAAATTTCAACAAGTGAACAGGCTGCCCCATATGCCAAATTTTGTCATGGATTGCTAATGCTAAAAGTTGGGGTGGGTACTGATGAAAATGATCTCATGCTCCAAGGTTTGAGAACCACTGACTTAGGGTGCTGTCTCAGTTCACATAGCTAGACCTGTGGTTTTCTTGTCTAAGCTTTATCCAGAAAGTTTCTTGTCCACAGGTCTTACACTCATCTCTGATCAGCATGATTTAGGATGTTTCATTCATCTCTGATCTGGGTGATTTGGGATGTTTCACTCATCTCTGATCTGGGTTATTCTGGATGTTTCACTCATCTCTGATCTGGTTGATTTGGGATGTTTCACTCATCTCTGATCTGGGTTATTCTGGATGTTTCACTCATCTCTGATCTGGGTGATTCGGGATGTTTCACTCATCTCTGATCTGGGTTATTCTGGATGTTTCACTCATCTCTGATCTGGTTGATTCGGGATGTTTCACTCATCTCTGATCTGGGTTATTCTGGATGTTTCACTCATCTCTGATCTGGGTGATTCGGGATGTTTCACTCATCTCTGATCTGGGTTATTCTGGATGTTTCACTCATCTCTGGTCAGTATGATTCAGGTTATTTCATTCATTTCTGATCAGTATGATTCCGGATGTTTCACTCATCTCTCATTTGGATGATTCAGGGTGTTTCACTCATCTCTGAACTGTATGATTTGTCCTGGTTTTGTGTAACTCAGTTTTTTCAGTCGCCTCTCATCTGTATGGCTCAGGATGTGTCACTTTTGTTTGATCTGTATGTGATGTGTACAATTCTATCTTTTGATTACCAACAATTATTTTATCTATCTAGACTTTTAGCTCACATTTACACCTGTATACTTGGCGGGAAATGCAGGCACATTGTGTGGCATAAGAGCAGACCCTTTTTTCTGATTTTCTGATCACAATTGCAGGTCCTCCACCACTATGCTATCTGCAGACAGGCATAGAGAACAGCAGCCAACAGCAAGAGCCCAAGTGGGCTTTGTAATGGCGGCTTTGTAATGCCTTTGTTGGATGCCTGACGTCTCCTATTTCATGTCATTACTCTTTTACAAGGGCTGCTTTCATTATGAAACCATATGTTTGGTAATCAGGAAAGCTGTGGGTACCATCCTTATATGACGTGGGTCGGCTAAATTATTAAAAAGGAAGCGGGGCCTGGTCCTGATATGGCAGCTAGCCCAGTCCTGCTCCACTTCCTCCTCCCTACAGCCCTCCATAGCCACACACGGCAACTTCAAACGACTCGCACGTGCATTTAGTGTAATGAACAATGCTTTAATTGAGAGATCCTAATTACCCAATTTAAAGATAATTAATATGATGCTAATTAGCATATGCAAATTGGATGTTGTATAATTGAGCATCTCTGTTTCGAATTAGCAAGCTTTAGGAGGAATCAACATGCGAAAGGTACAAAGGCTCCATTACTTTTGATGTCCCTTCACCACTGCTAATCATTCCCATAAAAAGTCTGCATTCTTACAGATGTGTCCTGTGGGACCATGATTCAAAAACGTATTTCGATTTCCTGACACTTTTTAGACACAAGAGATCATTTCATTTCATTTACCAGGGTCTAAGCACTAGATAATAATTAATAAAGGCAAATAAGAATCCTGTTTTCATGCAAGCCCACGTACACGTAACTCTCTTTGTCATGCGTGATATAACAGTTGGGTTCTTGGAATTATATAATAATGTACTGTAACTGTTGAAATAAATTAAACAATGCAGTGTCTGTTGGCTAATAGCCGTAATCATTGTGTTAAAAAAAGGGTCAGACATTATTTCCAATGTCCTACTGTCCTCATATCATCTAAAGCTCCAGGGGATTTATGTGACGGTCCAGATAGCCACACAGGATGCCAGCGTTCCAGAGCTCTCCCTGAGACAACGGCCAACCCTCAATGCAGGGGGTTGGGGGAGCAAGATCAAACAGCTGCTATACTCCTAGAGACTCACTGACACCCCCCC
>JAODLC010000050.1:4697825-4720155 GCA_026781145.1 Hippopotamyrus pictus
AAACAAAGCATGGTGTCCACACATGCTACACACACGTTATGCACGCACGCATGTTCCACACATGTCACACACACAATACACACATTTTATACACACATACACAGCAGGGATTCTGGGAGGTATTCTCTACCCAATAATGATTCAATGCAGAAATATTTTTTTTTGCAATTCGTTGACAGTGAGTTAGAAGAGAAGGTTCTGGATGGAGGTTTATTGTTTAGATATAAAGCCTACGGATTTACACGTAGCATGTGCGACTGACTTGACTTTCTCTGCTGCCCCCTGGAGGATGGGCTCCCCCTTTGTTTCTGGTTCCTCCCAAAGTGTCTTCCTCCTAGGGAGTTTTTCCTTGCCCCTGTCGCCTCTGGCTTGCTCACTGGGCGCTTTGGTTCAGGATAATGTAAAGTGACAATGTGATGTTGTGAAAATACAGATAAAATTGAATTGAATTGAATATTAGCCTTGGTATCTTCAAACAGAAGCTTCAATGAAACAACAAACGTATCACAGAATGTCACAGTAGAATGAAACACAGAAGTTTGAGAGCACCAGGTGTGCTCAATGCTACAAAAGAGACTCTGTGGGTTCGAATCCTGTTGCCAGGAGAATAACAAATCCAAACAATGCTAACTAGTACAAACATAAATGTGAGTTAAAATAGATAACTTAATAAAACATCTTTTCATTGGCCAATTAGATGTGAAACACTAATAATAGTAAGAGGATGATGGGCATATTCCTTCTATAATAAAAAGTCACAATCGAGTCAGAAAGTGGACATACACGGTTTTCATCAGACAGCGATGATATCTCTGCTGAGCAAGACCCTTAAGCTCGAGAACCGCTCCAGGAATGTTTGATTCTGTCTGACACTGTGCTCAGACTCCAACGTCTGCTCAGTGTCTGTGTGGCTCATAGGGGGAGTATGACGGGACGTGTCAAATGTAAAGATCGAAAATAAAAGGAACAAAATCTGGGTAAGACCGGGATAGAGACACCACCTACCAAGCTTCCAGATATTTTACATCAGCTGCCTTTTCATAACTATCTTCCATCCCCCATTCACCTTTACAAGTTTCTGACAAAGTAAATTTGCCTGCAAAATGAAAGCAGTGAGTGTTTTGTTCCTGAGGACGGGTGTGCATGAGTGTAAGTGCGCGTGATTTGTATGCAGCAATTGGCATTCTGGCTGATGGAAATAGGAGCAGCAAGTGAATTTTAACCTGAGCTTGTGGGGAGACAGTGACCAAAAGAGCGTGACAGAGCGACATCTCGGAGACCGCCTACTATCATGTGTCACCACATTCAAACAGTCCGGAAACTTCATATCCCTGAGACTGGCAAACCCTGCCCGGGGTACGAGGGCTCCAGCGTGTGCTGCTGTCATATCGAGGCTGCCTGCTCATTCATCAGGAGTGGGACAGATGGAACCTTCTGACAAGCGACTTGATTCGCTTCCAGCCAGGCGTGTGTCTCCTGCTCTGTGCTTCCCAGAGATTTCTGGCCCGCACGCTGAAAGTTCCCCTTCCCCTCTACCTGATTTGAATGCGATGCATTGTTTATATAGCGCCTTTCACGAAACAGTCAGCCCGAGGCACTGCAAGTGCGCGGAGGTCATTACAACATCATACGAAACGGTGCATGAAACAGGGGGAAGGTGATAGAAGACGGGAAAAATGCCAGAAGACAGCAGAGGAGAGGAACCAAAAAATGGTGAGTAAGGAGAAAAATACCTCTTGGGGGTCCAAGGTCGACCGGCTGCACAACCCCCCCCCCCCCCCCCCCAGCCTCCAGGTGTGCTAACACTACAGAATACAAAGGAAATATGTCTTCTTTAGTAACAGTAAGGCATATACTGTGGTCAAAGTCAGAGTCCATCAGTGAGCCAGTTCTCCAAGCTTCCCCTACAAGATCCTGCATGCCGGCCACGGCTGTGAAGATAGGAGCATGGGGTCGACCCCCGTTTCATGTAATTATCGCTGGGCAGCATCTGCTCGCGCTCTCGGCCTATGCCTCAGTCTTCCTCAGGAAAGCGCTTTATAAGACGTGGCCCACTAACCCATTCAGTTGTGTAATTTATCAAGACAACGTGCAGATGCAGAGGGATGTGCAGGGCCCGCGGTATGGTGCCATTTACCGCGTAAAATTGCACATAATGCATTTTGAATGGGCGATTCGGGGAGCGCATGCATATTTAAGAAATGGAGCGGCATGAAAAATGTATCCCGAGCCGAAAACGCAGCTACGGTGAGCCTGAAGGTGAGGTCGGCCTTGCAGCTTAAGGGGAGAGATGATAGCATCACGGAAAAGCAGGGAATGCGGGAATAATGTGGGAAACGCCAGCAGGAGACACTCCGAACAAGCTCTGGTATTCCCATTCGAACAACAACGGAATGTTACTGCTGTAACTCTGGGAACGATTCAGCTGTTTCCGTAGCACGGTATCTGAAAGCTAAAATCACACCGTGAATGGAAGCTCAGTCTTACCTCGATATGGCAACTACATAGGAATAATGTAACAAGATTTCGGGCTCAACAGAGCTCAAAGTGGAAAGTTTCCTGTAGAAACTGTCTGCTGAGTCTTTTTCTACAAAGAACTGAAAGGGATTCACAGCCTGACTTCACTGTAACCCTGGATCCTTGGGATAGATGGAGCGTGAAACCAGCTAGATTAAACTCATCATCTATCATTGGATGACTTTATCCCATTGTGTCCAATTACGTACTTTTATTGAATTTTCTAAAATATAGTAAATTTGACAGGAAACAGGGACCTGGAATGGCACAGAACTACAAACTAATGACCGCCGCTCAAACAACGTTTCTGTGGACAGAACAATATGCTTGATAAATGAGGGTGTCACTGAAAGGCCGGACGGGGCATGTCGTGACCCCGGGGTCAGAGAGCCAACCTCCCCCCAGATGCCCCAACGGCGGAGCCCGACTCAGGAGGTACAGCCCAACAAAGAAGGAGCCTCTTTGTTGTGCTTGGTTCAAGAAAGGGGGTCCTGGTTCATTCGTTGGTGGAGAGTAAATGAACCTGATAAGTCAGCCCTACTACAAGTATAAAGGCTGCCATAACCCCATCTCCAAACAGCTTTATAAATGTCACGGTCCTTGATTTAGCGCCTGCCCTTAATTCTGCACATTGCTGCTCTGCCGCTTTGCAGCGGATCAGTTTCACGCTGTTTTATAATAAGGAGAACGTATAGTTTACGTCACAGGACAGCTGATCGTTTTATAGTCATCACATAAATACCTCTATGGTACAGAGTCCTACTCCTACTTTAATGTTTGTGAGTATCTTTGTCTTGTTTTGTTTTGTCTAATACTGTTGGATGTTAAATGTTACTGACCGGATGGTGTGAGTATGGATTCCGATGTGCTTAAGAGGCAAATAGAGGTTCTTGAATCTCGAAGGAGTCCTAGAGAAGAAGCACATCCACGCTGAGCATCGGTGACGTTGCTGTCCGGGGGGGCAGCTCTCACTGCACCCCGCATTTGGCGCTACCTTAACAGCCCAATGAACACAAATCTCGGGGGTTTAACTCAGGAGTAGGACCTGCTTACCTTGTCTGCAGATTATGAAGTGGAACGACCATTAGACTGTACAATGAATCAGCCTATGGGGGGGGGCACCCACTGTCTGAATGGACCAGAACCACTTAGGCACATTCACAGAACATTCATTCATTCAGTGTACAACCCACTGTGCAATACAATTTATTTCTGCGCAGGAATTCAATGCAATACTTTACTAATGCAATACTAATGCATCCGTGTGTGTTTGGAGGGGGGGTTTAGGCCGATTTGGGCCTCTATCAATGTTTAACCCAAACCCATGGCTTAGAGTAAATGTGAGGGAGGTCACCACTATGCTTTTCAGATGCTATTTTTCTATCCTTTTAGTATCGTCTAGCAATTACTGCCTGAGCTATTAAAAAAAGACTTTTGAGATCTATGAAAAACATCCACTGATCAGTTGCTGCAGACAATGTACATGAGATTGTCATCTATTAACCCTCCTTACAGCTCATCTAAATCTATTCAGTGTGACAACAGACATCTTCATCGGCGTTGTGAGTGTAATAGTATTCCGTACATACTAGCTCAATTAACTGTGTGTCTAAAGAGAGACAACGTCCGCATGAACAGAAATCCCGAGATTGTCTTATGAAACATGGACATGGACAGTCCTAATTCGTTATGAAGTGTCAGAACCCGGTCATGTTTCCATTAAAATACAGGCAAGCACAGAGATAGCAGTGACAGGCAGGCGAATGACCCGCCCATCACTGCTGAATCATGTGACCCTGGAGGAAACGAAGCCTGCTCACGCCTTCAGGAGAGCTGACAGAAAGCAGGGATTGTTTTCAGGATGCAGCTCTTATCCTTTTCTAAGTGGAGACATTATCATTTCGAGCTGTGCAACCTGAAAGCGTATTAATATGCGTTTACATCTGTCTCGTATTAATATTCATGCCCGAATCCACATCGCTACACAAAGCCAATTTTCTGGCCATCTGGGTTAGGGCTGGTGGAGGTAATGATGAATACATTTTATTTGCGAGCTGAGGAAACATCATGAATCTCTCCCCTTTGTCTCTTTGAGTGTTTGCTTTTAGGCCCGAAGATTTTAATTGTGAAAAACATGGAGGTTGAAAGCCATTAGTGTCTCAGAGCTCATCTCCTCTTCACAATCTGTGTAGGGCTGTAGGAGATCGGGGCTGGGAATTAATTAAGAATCCGGTGGTGAAACACTCTGAATAGTAACGAGAAATGAGGGCGGCGATAGCAGGCAGACTTTAGGCTGAGGTTTGTGATTATATTGAACAAGATTAATTGCGAGTAAATCAGAGGAATGGCCATGACATCCAAAACGACCTTGCAGAGATCTTTTGGATAACCCCTTCAAAAGCTTTCAGCCCCGAAGCACAGCAGACCTTCTGAAATCGATACTTTTCCAAAATATTTTACATAAAAAAAGGAACACTCGGGGAAAGATGGTTTCAACAATGACTCCTGATCTCTTCCTGATATGCACACATACTGTATTAACTGCATTTTATGGGTATAAACCAGATTAAAACAAGCATTTTTTTTTATTTAAAACCCATCTGAAATTGAAGCTAAAAAACTTCCTTCACTGAATGTGTTAAACAAAGCATATTATTTGTTGCTGTTTGCACCGTTTCTGTAATGCGATATATTAATTTTCGGAGACTGTAATGACGTGAACATTTCTCTAGTGTTCTATAGTCCTGCTGTTAAGCCTGAAACATGAACCATGTCAGCCGTGTTTATAAGACCATGTAAAATGAAGGTCATGATGCATTTCATAGGGACCTCGGCCTCTAACACCTTAGATATCGATGCCAGGATTACAAATTAGAGTCTCTCTGGAGGAGAGGCAGCGATTCAGAATGTCGGCTTTGCGTCTCATTTACTGTGGCGGTTTCCTCCGTCCATCCCTGATGCGGCAGTCGGGGACTTGAGGGACAACTGACCGTGTGTCATTGTGCTGTGAGTGTCACCGTGTCACATCGCCGACAGACGGCCCCTTAAGCAGACAGATGGACTCAGTGGGTTCAGTCTTGTATCTGTGAGCAGAAGGTTGCTGGTTTGAATCCCAAGGCCAGCAGGCTAAGGTTGTTCTTGGGTCCCTTAAGCAAGACCTTCATGCCTGCATGCTGGCTGACCCAGTGCTGTGATCCCACCCAAACCTGCATTTGCTTGTATACATGTCTCATAGAGAGCAAGATGGGACTCGTGAAAAGATATCAACATGATCAGAAATGTCTTCTCAGCTTTGGGTCTTGTTTTTCTTCCAGTTCATAATGCCGTCACGGTAGAGGAATTCTACCTCCCCTTTGCAGATCTACAGGTGCTACCTGACCGGAGGGAGTTCCACGAAGCAAGATTTCTGAGTTAGCTGACTTAACTTAAGCTAGAAGTGATGATTGTCCAATAGGAATGCTCCTTACCTAGACTATTATTGGACAGTCGTGACTTCTAGCTTCAGTTAAGCCAGCTGAGAAATCATGTTTGTGGAACACTGCCCAGCAGAGACAAGGTAAGACTTTGGTAATCCCTGGGGGAAATTCTTGAAGTGACATGTGGCCAATAGAGATAGCAAACAGATAACATTGGTGTTATTAGAATCATGCTGGAACCAACCAAGCTAACCAGCCCAGGAAAAAATTGTAATGACTCTGATGTGATTCAATGATGCAACCTTCTGATCTGGAGTCAGACACGCTACCATTGCACAATGAGGATCTCCTGTCACTGAAATCCCCGTTACCAGCAAGTACTGAAAACCACACATGTGCTTAAGCCCTTCCTGTTCTCCTCACCATGTCATTTTCTCCAGAGGATCAAGCTGTTTGACCGTCCTGTCTGGGGGATGCTCGACCCAGGATCCCCCCTCTGCTTTCCAAGAAAACCAATTCATTTCTCACTGACCAAATCTGTGACGACTTAGGCTGGGTCTCTAGAAACATCCACGTCACTCACATGCTGTCCTTTAGGCTTCTAAGATGGTTCTTCTAATACCCTTTGGCACCACCTGACTATCTTAAGTAAAGATTTACATTTACTTTCATTTAGCAGACGCTTTTGGTCAAAGCAACATGCAAGTGAGCCAAACAGCACATTTTACAAACATACAACTGTCAAGCAGTCGACTAGGCATGAGTGCAGCTAGGCTGAGCTTCCAGTGAATGTCCAGTTACAGATGTAAGCAGGACTGGAGCTGGAGCAACTCTGCAACTTCCATCAAAGTAAAAACCTCAATGACCAGAGTGCAAGAAATGTACAGATGTTTTACATTCAGGGTGGATACTCGCCACTTCCTCCTTTTCATGTGCCGTCCTACATTGCTGCCTGGAATATCTTTGCATTGTGGAATCAGCTCAGGCTCATGCAGTCCTGAGAGGTTTCAGTCTAATTAACAGAGGCGACCGGTCAGCTCAGCTGCAAACATCCACAGTCCCAGAGACAGCGAGAGGGTCGCATTAACACCAGCCCTCACCAGCAGGAACGCTCAGGGCAGGAGTAGAACCTCCCTCCCTCCCCAGAATATGTGGTTGCCAAACTGTCGGACCGGAGCATTTCCCCCCTCTGATATAACCTGTCAGTGTGGTGCAGCAGCTCCAGAGCACGAAGTGCAGAGATCCGTACGGGTGCAGCCCATTTCCTGTTAATTGGTGTTGTTATAATAACACCATCTGCTCTTAAAAAAGTCAGATGCCGTCTCCAGGAACGTGGCTCGTCACGGCAGACGTTCACTCAGGCTCCGGGCAGAGATGAGCGCCAAGCGGGGAATGTGGCTCTGGATTGTTTACAACAATAAAACGTGATGAAGAAGACAGAGATGAGCAGAGTTTCTCGTAATAATTCAGTATCTGTTCCAAACCAGCCGGCTGGACGGACGAGCTGCTCCCGGCTCCTCATGCTTCCTCCGTGAGTCACGTTTTTATCGATGCCTATGGGGGTCAAACTATCTGCGGCACTGGCCAGTCACTGTCAGCCAAAAGTACAGATGGACCGTCCATCACAGTCCCTCTTCCTGTTGCTGCGGAAATCGATGCAAAGGGAGGCTGGCAGCGTGACGCTTGAGACCCTCCTCAAAGCCATTCTTCAGTGAACGCCGGCTTCCCACGATACGTTTCTACAGAGTCGCCGATGACCCGACTCGCCCAGGTGTGGGTCACCTCCCTACAGGACCAGCGAGACTCTTTTAGCCGAGACCAGGAACTGACCCAAAATGCACATCACTCGTAACTTTCAGGAAATTCACTTTACCTGTTTATTTGTACTCCTTGGCTCTAATTGTCAAATACCTGCATTTAACCACTATTCTGTATTGATGCCTTCTCCTTTTCAAAGATATCAACATTCAGAGGTCTCAAGTCCTCATATGTGTCAAAGCTTATATTTAACTGATGTCACACAAGGTGCTGTACTGTAGAAGGGAAAACAGGACGATTTACTGTGTTATTTACAGACAGAGCAAGAGGAAATATTTTTCCCCATGCACTAATCCCGCATCTTTTATGTGCTGCAAAGAAGCATGTGATAGAAAGAGCCTGCCACCCAGTGGAGCACACGTGTAACTACACCCATTATTGTGCTTGTGCTCTGGAGGGCTATCCACCCAATCTACCTTAATGCTCCAAATAAAAATATTAAAGATATCATTTTGTACCAAAATTAATATTTAAAAACTATGAATTAAAATGGAAATCTCACTGTACCCATCTGTAATTCTCTTGTTAAATGGCAAAGCAGGAATACACATTTTTCAGTAATTTCAGTGCACCTTGTCAATCAAAACAAAACCTCATAATTACTCTAAACTGCACAAGGTCCCTCAGAACGAAACCAGTGTGCGGCGAAATTGATAATATGAAGTGAATCTGTTTTACATTTTACACTGTCCTGCTATCCCGCTGAGAGCCAGCATTTCGCAAATCAAGGGCTTTATGCTTCAGAAGCATCACGCCTGAGAACGGCTTACGGAGGATCCATGCGCTTTGATTCTGCTGATGATCCATGTTAAGCTGGAGTGCTGGAGAGGTGATACCAAATCAACCCACGGGGTAAATAAAAAACGCCCTGTTACCCTTAGGATCCTCTCACGTCCGTCACAGATGAACTCACCTGCTCTGAGGCAGGAAAACCCAACCATCCAAGGTCTCTGGTCGAGCCGAAGAGACTGACCGCACTCTGCACGCAGCGCTGCTTCTGTGTCTCTCCCTGTGCCATGATTGCTGCGCATGATTAAGCATGATAATTAAGGGCTTCAGACATCTTCCACACAGCTGCTGCTGACACTCATGCCTTTGAAACAGGGGAGTGAATTACTCTGCCTCCCCATTCATTTCAATCATCACGAACTCTGCTTCAAACAAACTAAATGAATACAGCTGTTAATTGGCTGTGTTTACTGCGTCCTCATTACAGTAAATGTAAAACGACAGTTCAGGCCGGCCTGATCTTACAATTTCTTCTAAGCCTGTGTTTGAAAGTAGCAACAAACATGAAATGCCTTTAAGTCATGATTAAATTTACTTTGTTGATATTGTTACGCAGAAAAGCATACTGAGGCAGCATTTCTTAGCCAGTACTTTTGTTGCCTCACACCTCCAGGGTTGTGGGTTCAAATCCCACCCCTGCTTTTAGTGTTAGTCTGTGCTCCCAGTGCCAACTGGGTGTCATCCAGTTTCCATTAGGGTGACCATACGTTCCCAGACCTGTCCTCTTTTTTTGGACCTAAAACACCTGAAATGTCTGAGATCCATTTTTGTTTCATGTTGACATTTCCTTTCTACAGTCGGAACACTTCCTGTGTGCATATATGCCTGGACGCCTATCTTCACATCTTGCTCCCACCAGATGTCCAAAGACACACAGTTAGCCAAACTGCTGCCTCAAAATTGTCCATTGTGTGTGTGTGTGTGTGGGGGGGGTCATGTATATTACATTGTGTGGTTCAAATGTCCTCATCGTGTGATAGAAACATGTTATTTTGACATTGAGGGGCCATCTTTTTGGTCCCTACAAGGGGAAACTAAATTTTCTAAAAATCTGACTGTAATCAAAAAACTAAAAATGGTAAAAGAGTTAAGGTTAAGGTTAAGGCTGACTAGGGGTTAAGGTTGTCTTTGATGGAATTATGGTTTTTCCCATAGAAATGAATGGAATAGGTGTTCCCCACAAACATATCAGTACAAACACTGTGGTGTGTGTGTGTGTGTGTGTATGTGGTGTGTGTTTTCTCAAAAGATTTCCGACAAAGCCTAATTACCTCCTACTCGATTATGAACAAATGCACATACTGTGAAAGAGGTGAAAAGTCTCAGTCAACAGACTTGTGGTAAAAAATGCTTTGTAATTATTTTATGTCATCATCCGGAAAGAGTTCAATTCATGGCGAACTCATGGAAATGGGAATGTTCAACCAAAAAACATCTATACCTAAAATAATGAGGCAGACGTCTTCAGTACCAGTCACTTACAATAATCAATCAATCACTCATTCCAACATGTTAAGAATACTGGTCCACCTAATGTTTCCCTCTGTGGAGTATAATAGAGTAGAGAATGGTTCTGAAAATCAGCAGATTAATTAATTTTATTAATCAGCCATACAATAAAAATAACTGTTTTCTTTACAATAACGATAAATCAAGACTAAAAACACGCACACATGAAATATTGGTAACCGTAGGAAAGACTGCATTTAAACAGAGAAATCGGAAATGTGCTTTATGGATACACAAACACACAACCGAGTGTAGATATTGCACGTTCACAGCGCCTCTGTGCGCTTGCTGCGTGCGCGGCTCGCGGGATCCCGATGAACGCCGAGCGCCTGACTTCCGGTTTTCCTGGAAGGAAGTGGGACTGACCCCCGCGTCTCCATGGAGACGGCTCCATAGCTGCTGCGCTACAGCTAACCGGGCTAACCGGGCAAACTGCCCCCTGCGCGTTATGTTTCAGCTATCGTATTTATATTGTATTTAGGAGCCATGAGTCGCACTCCTGACGCCAGGACCAGGTAATAGCTTCGCATGATAGGCGGCTAACCGCGCAGCTAACGGCGATGGTTAGCGGAGTCTCCTCCGTTAGCTTGCTGGCTAGCTGGCTACTGCCTGCTGAAAAAAACAACTCAAAACGTCAGATAGATATTGTAGGTATTATTTACTATGAAAAATATTCGTGTTGAAGTGCGCTGCAATTTCTTAGCTATATACAGGCAGCCTCGTCCTCCTCTCGCTCCCGCCAATCTCCCTGCATGCAGATGGCGGTCGCGGTGCGTCGTGAAGCCCGGAAGGGTTGCTGGTCACTTTTGGATCAGTGCTCGATGGCCGACAGCGTGTATGTGTGTCCCCCATGCCTGTAGAGATGGCCAGACGAGGCAGATCCAGGAGAACATCACCAACGTGGAGAAGCACTTTGGGGAGCTCTGCCAGCTGTTCGCCGCTTATGTCCGCAAAACGGCCCGTCTGCGGGACAAGGCGGACCTGCTGGTCCGAGAGGTCAGCCTGTACGCGGACACGGAGACCCCCAGTTTGAAGAGCGGTCTGAAACTGTTTGCAGACCAGCTTGCCAAAATTCAGGATTATCGCCAAGCAGAGGTACACATCAGTCCTTACTCTTATTCTGACCAGAGCCACATGTTTAATAGATTATAGTTTTGAGACCATTTTTTGCACTTGTCTATCTTTTTATGTATATATGTAGTGCAGGGGAACATAATTTTGTGCCACTATATCTTATGTGACTGTATGCGGTTGGTGACAGTAAAGGCCCACTTGACTTAACATGAGATGATTCTCCACTCCTTGTAAAGCACATCATGATTAATGTGCCGTTGTAACCATGTACACTCCGCAGGTGGAACGGCTGGAGGTGAAAGTGATCGAGCCTTTAAAGAGCTACGGCACTGTGGTAAAGCTGAAGAGGGTAAGGAAAGCCTGCACCCCAAGATCAGCATTTAGAGGCCGTGTCTGAGGGTGTTAGTGCCCTGATTCATTTGCGCCCAACAGGAAGATCTGAAAAACACGCAGAATGCCAGGACCCGAGAGGCCAAGCAGATGGAGCAGCTGGAGAGGATGAGGCAGAGGAGGCCCTCGGACAGACAGGTCATCGTATCCTCTGCCCAAGCGTCCCGCGGCGTGTCACCTCAACACTTAGCCATCAGCTTGATTCTTATTGATCCTGGAACTCAGAGCATTGTGCTAACAACATAATGGTCATGAGTTCAAATCCCAGAGAGCACACACCATTTTTGGCATTACGCTTTAAAAACCACTATACTAATATTGGCGGTAATTTTTATAAATAATCAAAGAATGTTGCCGATATTATGCATTGGAAGATTAAATAAGTAACTGGAGTAACTGGAATAAAGTTCTGCAGTCTCTAAAAATTGGAAGTGTTTCCACAATTTTGGCCATTAGCGTAAACTGTAACCATTCCGTCTACTATAAGTTGCTTTGGATAAAAACATCAGATAAATGATTCTGATTTTACCTTGGTCTCCACTTTTGTCATCTGTTGCCCTCTTTACACTTTTGAACCTAATATAACAATAGTGTATGTTTCTAAGATTAAGAAAAATGTCTTAACTGTGGATCAAAGGTGGCTCCTTAACAGCTCTTCAGTCTCAGGTCAGTCCTGGAGGATGTAATTCATTTCAAACTGGTGATGTATTCAACTTCAAAGTTTCCAGAATCTTCCACTGTTGTGTGTCAGGGCTGCGGTGTTAAGCAGTAAGGGCCTGTTCAGGACTTTACGCCGACATTCACTGCAGAGTACAACGTCACATTATGCTGAGGAATTAGTGTGAGATCCTCTTCTGGGAAAGCCCACCTGTCGACAGAGTTGTTTGCTCAGAATGGGGGATTGACGTGGTGCTTGTGATTCGAGGTAGGCAGAAAGTGAACTCCAGAGGGCTACGATGGACGCCACACGCACGACGCGCCAACTGGAGGAGACCATAGATGAGTTTGAGAAGCAGAAGATACGTGATATCAAGGTGGGCATCAAGGTCCATCTGATTGATCTTATTTAATGTGGTTGGAACACTGGTACATTTACAACGCGCTACATGCAATATAACTACTTAAACAAAATTAAGGGGGTTGAAGATCTGTCATTATATGTCATGCAGAGCATCCTTGGACAGTTCATCACCATTGAGATGGCCTTCCATGCGAAGGCCTTGGAGGTTTTCACTACCGCATACCAGCACATACAGAACATTGATGAGGAGGAGGACCTGGAGGTGAGCACTCTGTAGCACTCCTCACATGCCTGGGAATGCACAGGGCCACGTCAGTGTCACAGGTCACAGAAAGGTAGAATGTTACACTGCACACCCACAATGCAGTCGGGATATTTTACTCACTGCATGTAGTGACAAGCAGGTATGGCCAGAGCTCATCTCTTCACACCATGTTGACTTCAGGGGGTCTTTCAGTGCAGATTTCTGCTGCTATTCATTTTGGGGTCCTATGTCACTTGGTAAAGGCTCTCAAAGTTTCTCGAAATCACCATTGACACCTTTTCATAGAGAAGGAAGCAGAAGAACATAACGTCTGTTGGATAAATGAAGGAACAAGCACATTACTGGATGACGTTCCAGTTAAGCACACAGCAGACACTCTGTCAAAAATCCAGGGAGACATTGGGAATGCAGCATGGGTGGCAAGCATCAGAACAGACAAAGGCCAAACCCCCCCCTTATGAATACACGCAGACACTCACACTCCACATGTTGGTAGCTGAGCTTGGACTATGGAGCATATGAATGACATGATACCTACATCCCATTAAGTGCCTTGCGTGACTGTCCAGAGTTTGCACATTTCCTGAGATACGTCATCCAAGACTGTGAGACCCACTGTGCTGTGATCAAAGCCTTCCTTTATCTTTCTGTGACCGGCCCATGTGTCTTTGGGGTGTCCCTACAGTCACCTTTCTGCTCTTTACAGTTCAGCTAAAGCTTACTTTGGGGCTGTCTGACCTTTCGTCACCTTCTCCAGGTCTTCAGGAGTCTCCTGCACCCCCCGGACTACTCGACCCGCTTGGATATCGTACGTGCCAATACCAGAAGCTCTCTGAACCACACCACGTCCAGCCTGGGCAAATCGGGAACGCTGCAGGTCAGCCGAGTGCAGGGGTGTCACGTTACCGATAGCTGCCAGCCAGAGTGTTAAACCGTTACACGGTGGACGCATTGTGGTCTCCTATTTCAGACCAGTACTACACTTTAGTCAACATAATTCAGATATATTATGTGTAGAGTCCAGGGTTGGGGCCATTCCGGAATGCATTCATCAACTCCAGTCCAAATCAGGAAATGGAACTGGAGTTGGGATTGGAAAACAAAAAATGGGGAACAGAATTGGAATTGAATTTGAATTTCAAGGGGATTTAAATTCTTACTCTAGTTCCATTTCCTGATTTTGATTGGAATTGATGAATGCATTCTGGAATGGCCCCAACCCTGGTCGAGTCATACACTGAGGTGACATATCGCTCTCAAGGTGGCGCAGTGGTTAAGCATTGTTGCCTCACACCACGTGTCTCCGCCGTGGCTCCGTATGTGTGGAGTTTGCATGTTCTCCCCGTGTCGTTGTGGGGTTTCCTACAGGTACTCTGGTGTCCCCCAACAATCCAAAAACATTCTAAGATGAATTCAAGCAAATTCCCCATAGGAATGAATTTGTGTGTGATTGGTGTGTGTACCCGGTGATGGGTTGGTGCCCCATCCTGGGTTTATTCCCTGCCTCTAGGGTAGGCTCCGGACCCCCGTGACCCTGATTAGGACAAGCAGTTATGGATGGATGGATGGATGGATGGTCGGTCACAGTGAGAATGAAAAGTAATAAATATCTGAAATGAAATAATACAAATATTGAGACATATAAGTATAATATTAACAATTTTAAAAAATACAGTTAACCAGTGATGGACAAATTAAGCTCTATGAACCATTTGCTGTCTTTTTTGACCCCATTAGATGGTGCTCTTAGTTTGCTTTGAGGCATGCTTTGAACACCTTTAATGAATAGAGAGCGCCACCTAGTGAGATCAGAAAATACATTAAATGGTTCATGAAGCTTCATTTGCCCATTACTGCAGTTACCTATCTTATAGTTGGGGAAAGATTGTGCAAATATGGCAAAGAACCGAATGAGCAATAAAAAAATATGTGCAATAAACAAAGAGTGTATTTATTTAAGTTTAGAACCAGAGTTACAGTATTAGACATTTCTATGGCTTTGAGGCCTCCTACCAGACAGCAGTGGAGCATAGAGAGGGGTGTGATGTGGTCCTGATCATGCCAGTGGCTACAGTGACTATTGTAAATGTCTAACAGAGAAGGCAGAACGGTCCTAGCAATCTTCTCTGATATTTGAAGTCCTCTCCGTCTCACTTCTCCAGGGGTCAGGGTTAGGGCACCTCCCAACCCAGTGAGACCCATCTCAGGTGCAGTTCATCCTGCAGATATGGCTCTGCTGAACATCGAGTCGATGCCTGCGGCGCATGCATATCCCAGAGCCCCTCTATTCTGTTTTTAAACCTAATTAATTACTGCCTAATTTACCATAGCAACCGGGGACTCCAAACAGAAGCATGAAAAGAGAAGAGGAAGATGATGAGGATGACGACGAGGAAGATCTAGAAGACGTCACAGAAGATGAAAACTGACTTAATGTTCAAAGTGCCATTTTGAAGCCATTTTATACTTGTATTCTGACTGTATTACTGAATAATTTTACATGGT
Source organism: Hippopotamyrus pictus (assembly GCA_026781145.1). Taxonomy (NCBI): domain Eukaryota; kingdom Metazoa; phylum Chordata; class Actinopteri; order Osteoglossiformes; family Mormyridae; genus Hippopotamyrus; species Hippopotamyrus pictus. The sequence continues at coordinate 4,713,130 of JAODLC010000050.1, forward strand.
ATTATACATGTGAATCGATTTGATAAACCGTATATTGTTATAAAGTGAGGCTGATTGTATAATAAACATTTCATAGCTGAGACCTATAAATTGTCACTCCATTTAGTCTCTGATGGCACTTAAAGTTTAAGCCGCGGGTACAGTGTCAGAGAAAACAAAGGAAGGGCCTCCTGTTTCTCTGTCACGTTGTTACCATAGGTTCTGCTTCAGTGGTTCTGGGCAGCTCTGCTCTCACACCTCTTGGGTCACGGGTTCGATTCCTCCATGTTTGCATGGGTTTTTTTTTTTTCTCCTGGTTCCAAAGAGTTGGCAGCCAGTTGTAGAAAGTGGTTGGCTTTCAAAACTGAATTACCAGTTTTCGATTACAGTACAACATCTGCTGTGTGTCAGTGCAAAGTACTGCTAATTAATTCAGTCTGATTTTTTCTCATGGTTATTAGTGTGTGTAAGGGAAGGTGTTGGGGTTCCTCATCGGAGCAGAAACTTGGAGTCTGTGACAGGATAATAAATCCTTTATTTGCCATTTGCCCAAGTTATAAGTACAGGTACTCATTTTTCTTTGCCTGCCTCCTTTTGCCCTCCATAGCTGGGGGGGGAGGGTGTTTCAGCGCAGGGTCAGCTAATGCAGTCCCCCTGGAGTTGGGGGTTCGGGGCCTTGCTCAAGGGCACACAGACATGTAACTGTTCTGTGAAGGCTGGGGCTTGAACCAGCAACCTTCCAATCACAGGCACAGACTTGGCCCACTGAGCCACTCACCGCCTCTAAGGGTGGGCTTCAGTGAAGAAGAAGTGAAGGCTGAGTGCCCGGTGGGCTTTGGGTACAAAGTAATCCTGGTCAATACAAGGCTGCAGGGACATCCCAGAGGCAGGGACATCCCAGGACTCCTGTGTCCTACCACAGTCCAAAGACATGCATTTAGGCACAGTGTGAGTGTATGTGTACATGCCCTGTGATGGACTAGCATCCCACCCAGAAGGCACCGCATCTTTGTACTCTGTGTTGCCTGAGATATGTTCCAGGGACCTTCTGCAACCCGAACCAGCATAATTGGTTGGAAGATTTATGGACATTCCCTGACTGCATGGCTTTGGACAGAAGACCTTATTATTCTGAGGTTAGCACTGTGATCCAAAACTACACAGCAAGCTCATCCATTCTGACCGTTTTGGACCTGTGCAGGGATCACTCTCACAGTGTATGCTTTTACTTCAACAAAGGTGCTCCTGCATCTTCAAACCTATAATCTTTGGTTAAGCAGAGAAGAAGTAGTGCACAGACTGAACACCTACAGATAGCGTACAGACAATATAAAGGCCATCCATGATACTAACTAGGATAAGGTGTTACAAGATGGATGGATGGATGACAGATAAAGACAACCTCCCAAAATATAAACTTTAATGTCTTTTTGGTGCAATGTAAATTTTAGAGATCGTTACCAGCTGGCTCCACAGAGCTTTATTTAGAAGGGTGTTTTCATGCATTTTACCCTGTGTGGATGATGAACGTGGCAGCGTTTGATATTTTCACATGAGACACAACGAGACTATTTTGTCATTCTTTGACAGGTGACAGCCAAGTGGAGCAGACAGAAACATCTAAACACAGCGCAGTCGAATCTGTCAGCTTCTGCTCTGTGGGTGTGCTGCACAAAAAGCGAAGGGGAAGGAAGATGGTGAACTGTCCTCGTTCGATGCCCGCAGGTTTTATGTTTAAAGAAACATCCCTTTTGGAGTATGTAGCTACTGGAGTGTCCATATTGTCCTGAATCATATGAATTAGCCTTGCTGCTTAGCTCTGTATCCTTAGATTTGTGATGGCAGAATGACTGTCTGTGCATCTCCTGGTGATCACACGAGGACGAGGCCAGTAGGAAGACCCTAATGGAGGGAGGCGTCCATCTATGTGCGGAAGGATGGTACATAACCTGAAAAAAACATCAGTGTGCAGGAAGTCCCCAGACTTATGGACAACTCATACTTATGAACGGACATATGGGACCAAAGATGCGGCACACCAGACAGATGACACCATACAAGACTAGAAGGGCAGAATCACAGAACGGCACAACTAGGGGTACAGAACTGGCAAGGGCAGGACCAGGGACCAGAAAGACAATAGGAGACACCAAAAACCCAGCAAACTCGAGCACTGGATGGACAGGTATAAGGACACTACTTTATGAAGGTCATTGTTCATCGGCCTAAGATACAGTTCAGTACTGTATGTAGATACCTTTAATATCACTGTATAATAATTATTATGGGCTGTATTACTATTTTTCTAACATCTACAAATTTGACTTAAAGACAGACTTAGGAAACACATGTCATTCATAATCTGGGCACTGCCTGTATTACAGGTGAGAAGTTTCAGGCAGTAAGCCTGATGTATCAGGACACAAACGGTGTGATGTTCACCTCACCAGCTGGACCCAAGGTGTACAATGCAATTTGGGATGTTACGGCAAGTTGTGATGGTTTTGCAGATAATTAGACATCCGTGTCTGAACCCCCAAAGACAGAATGGTAGAAGCTCCCAGCAGCTCTAAAAATTTCCAAGCCTTCAAAGGTAAGGATCTGACCTCCATAAGATCCTCACTGCTAGCCCCTGTGTACATATTTTGATCTATAAACTTGCAAATGAGATTGAGCAGCTTGTGTACAGAGACTCATTATTTACAAATGAGTGGTCTGTCATGTCAGGAGCAGAGATTTATGACTGAGAACAGGAACATTGATTTTAATGGAAAAAATAACACGTGGTGTATATAACTGCATGGTAATTTACTGGCACACAGGTGGGACACACTGGCGCTAACTGTGATCTCATTTTTTGCAGCATTCGGACCTGGTTTTAATGAGAGACATTAAAGCCTCTAGATGCCGTATTTACTCATGTTGCTGAGTCTCTCCAGCTACAATCTGCAGGGCTTCTGAACCAAACATCCACATTTCAGATCTTTCCTAATTGTTAGTGCTGCAGTAAAGAGAGAGACGCAAGTCAGTTCAAATGCTGAACGTGCATTTGGTGGTAACTGGTCCATGCTCAACCAATATTTTCTCTCTGCAAATGTTAGTTTCTTCTGGGCAGGTGACAGGGCTCTGGAAGTCCAGAGACATTTACATGGCATTTGTGCAGATCGCAGAAGGAAAAATGATTAGAGGATGTGGGTCCAAGCAGAGCAGATGGGATCAACCAGTCAGATGTCTTGGTCCTGCCTCCTCTACAACCTGATTGGTTATCTCCATTTTTCATTTTGCTCTCAGAACATATTTTTGTGTAAGTAGAACTCCCACAAGCGTGCAACACCACCTTTAGCGGTCATCGTAACTCATGGTTCATTTGGAAATTCATAATTCAAGAGCAAGTGCCCCAAATTGTTAGTCTTACGGAGCCTGGCTCTATCTGACTCTAGGTCTCCATAGACCAGCCTGGGAGCTGAATCCTTTTCACACATCACCTTTGGCTTAGACCTGCAGGTTCTGCTGCTCTCGCTGCACAGATGCATCAGTCATTGGTGTGAATCCCAGTATAAGCTCCACCCTCCTCTTTTCTACACAGCCAATCAAACACAGGACCATTTGAACTTCTGCATTTTAATCACATTCATATCATTAGCATTCAATTACGATAGCATGCGAGTACTATTTAAGGCTTTGGGGAGATGCTTTGGTACTAATAGGACCATCCTGTTGTGCTCACAGCATCTTCATCATGTCATGCATCTCCCGCCGTCAACGCTGTATTCACACCACTAATTATCAGAGGTGACCGACTCCCTCTCCCATGGCCCCTGACACCCATAGCCCCCCTCACTGAAATTCCTAACGTTTAATTCCCACACGGTGGCACCATTAACTTGCTGATCTCAGAGGCTGTGATGCAGCGCCGGTCCTGACATGTGATTTGATGTAGGTAGGTGCCATTCTCTTGATAACGCTGAAAGATGGCACCAAAGCCATGATGTGAGCATCGAGAGCCAATGAGGAGAGGCGTAACATAAGAGCGTTTTGACTGATTGAATAGCTGACACAATGTTGCTTTCTGAATCATAAGAATCACAATCACAAAGATCTTTATTGGCCAAGTATATTAAACATGCAAAGAATCTTACATGAAGGCCTGAATGCTGTCCTCAGGAACGTGAGGCTCTGACACAGGCACTGGGGGTGTCTCTATCATAAAATCAAAAGCTACTTCCCATCACAAAGCTTGTCAACTTGGCTCCTCTCACTAGCGAGATGGCAGCTACATTCCTCAAGCAAGAAGCACGCTGCTATTTAAAGGTACCTGAAGAGATAGGTAGTCCGTTGTTTCACAACACTGGAAGATCACAATGTGACAGCAGAAGTGAACTGATATAACCTATTGTGTTCAATTTACATCAAGCAGATTCTAGGAACGAATTAGAATTTTGATTTGGAAAAACCATGTCTATTTTATAATTCTGCTAATCTCAAAACTCAGATTTGGCAATAGTTTGACAATAACATTTTAATTTTTTTTAGTTTTTAATTCATCTTTGGTTGCACTTCATTAGAAGACACCAAGGAAACTGACAAATATGCCAGTGCTTTGGCTACTTTCAGTGTTTTAATTTGTAAGTCAGAAGGTGGCAGAACACAAAGGGTGGAGGTGAAGCGAGGCAGCCGCAGGTCATGGAATGTGTACAAAACACAGTGCTGAAAACATGCTATTTGTTTTTAAGAATAAATCTAAACAAACAAAGGGTGTGGAATTGCGTGAAAATTGGTTTGTAAATAAAAATGCATCATTTAAAAACTTTTTGTTATTGGTGTCGCATTTTGAAGGTGGTGTCAAAGGTGGAGTGCACCAGAAACACCAGTTTGCTAACCCTAACCCTAACCCTAATCCTAATTCTAACCCTAAACCTAACCCTAATCCTAGCCTCAGTTTGCTAACCCTAACCCTAATTTGGGGCCTTAGACTGATACAACAGGCTCTTAGAAAGTAGGAAATATGCTAGTAAAACATGCTAAACTGTGGTTTCTCATCCTACGGGGGCGCAGAACAGTCATGAAAACACATGTTGAAGCCAGAAAATGCAAGAGTTTCTCTAACCCTAACCGTATAGCCTCAGTTTGCTAACCCTAACCCTAATTTGGGGTCTTAGGCTGATACAACAGGCTGTTGTATCAGGAAATATGCTACTTAAGCATGCTAAACTGTGGTTTCCCATCCCAAAGGGTCGCAGAACTGTCATAAAATCACAGTTTGAAGCCTGAAAATGCCAGACTTTATCTAACCCTAAACCTAGTCATAGACTGCTAACCCTAACCGTAATTTTGGGCCTTAGGGTGATACAACAGGCTGTTGGAAAGTACGAAATATGCTACTAAAACATGCTAAACTGTAGTTTCTCATCCTTCGGGGGCGCATAACAGTCATAAAAACACATGTTGAAGCCTGGAGATGCCAGACTTTTTCTAACCCTAACCCTAGCCTCAGTTTGCTGCTAACCCTAACCCTAATTTGGGGCCTTAGGCTGATACAACAGGCTGTTGGAAAGTAGGAAATATGCTACTTAAGCATGCTAAACTGTGGTTTCCCATCCTCAAGGGTCGCAGAACTGTCATAAAAACATAATTTGAAGCCTGAAAATCCAAAACTTTTTCTAACCCTAACCCTAGCCTCAGACTGCTAACCCTAACCTTAATTTGGGGCCTTAGGGTGATACAACAGGCTGTTGGAAAGTAGGAAATATGCTACTAAAACATGCCAAACTGTGGTTTCCTATCCTAAATGGTCGCGGACCTGCAGGACAGATAGAGGGACGAAAAGGACAGGGATTGAGACACAGGAGGCTGAAACAGAGGGCATGCAGGTCTGGACAAAATAAAGGGACCACAGCACAACTGCTTGTTTCATTCATTTCTCAGTTTACAGTCAACAATATATATTTTTTGCAATCTGCAGCCTGGGTCTTCCCTGTTTCTCATAAATGAAGGGCTTCTTCCTTGCTTTATGTGACTTCAGTCCTAGGAGCCCGATATGAACTGTCCTAGCAGTGCGCTTCACACCACTTAATATTCCCCATTCCTTTTGAAGGTCACTTGATGTCATCGTAGGATTCATGAGAAACTGTCGTATAAGTTCACGGTCATCTCTGGCATTAGAAAGTCGTCACCTTGTTCTTGCAAGCTGCTGTCCCAGATATTTTTTAAAGACTGTATGAAGTTTCGATAAAAAACCAAGGAACAGATGGAAACAGAGAGTGATCGGTCCCTTCCACTCTTCGCTATTTACTCACCCTGGTGACTTAGAGCTTCTTGGATCCCAGTCAGACATGGAAGTTTAACTAAAGTCACCAACTGGGACATGTCTCCTTCAGAACAAGCAGGTGAAGAGTAGCTTTGGGGCCAGCCCCTCTGGGACAGCAAGGCACGTCTGTCCCCCGTCACATGGACAGCGAGGCACGTCTGTCCCCCGTCATATACACAGGGACAGGGAGGCACGTCTGTTCCCCGTCACATGGACAGCGAGGCACGTCTGTCCCCCGTCACATGGACAGCGAGGCACGTCTGTCCCCCGTCACATGGACAGCGAGGCACGTCTGTCCCTCGTCATATGCACGGGTGAAGCAGCCAGAGTTCAGGGCAGAAGATGCACGGTTTCCAAAAATAACCTTGCATTTAGGATGCTGCCTTGGCATATCCCTGGTCGGCATAATTGGCAGCAGTTACTGCCATCTGAAAACAATGTGTCAGTATTTATCCAATCTGATAAGCACAGTGACCATGGAGATTTACGCTATTAGTCAGTTCCATTAATGTCAAACCAAGCTTTACATAAACATGACAACGGACTTTCTGCTTCCTGACAGAGCAGCCGGCCTTACCCAGCGGAACACACATGGCCTTTACAGACAAAATGCAAACACTGGTGGTCTACAGTGCGAAAGTGGCCTTTCATATACAGCCACGGGAAAAATTAAGAGACCACAGCACAATTTTTGTTGTACTCATTTCTCGATTTATGGGTGCGTGTCTGTGGGGAAAAAA
>JAODLC010000050.1:4736322-4749299 GCA_026781145.1 Hippopotamyrus pictus
GCCCAATTTAATGTATAACTTTATATATTTAAGGGCCCCTGTGAAGTGCTGCCCCCCCTGAATCTGCCAGGGTATCCATAGTTCCTATTGCGCCCCCTGCCCAGTAACAAACTGGTCTTTTGCCCTCTGCATCCTGGGATAGTATCCAACTGCCCTGCAAACCACTGCCAGATACACAGCTGTAGGACTGACGCATGGATACAGTGAGATAATGTATAATACAAACAAAGCATTTTAAGATACACTTAGAGAAGCATGGATTTTGTTTTAAAAGTGATGACATGTGAGGTGACAGATGCCTTACCTTAGATCGCACTTAGATAGCTGTTCTTTTTACGTAAGTTTCCCAATGGCAAGTGCACCCTGCCGGCAAGGTTAGGGTTAATCTGCTCGGGGATCCACCCCACGGTGTTTATTATGATAGCTGCCGATCCCTCAAGGAGGTGCAATTTGTCTCCATGCCAAATGAGCCTGGCAGTACAATAACTGTTACCTAATGGGAACGATCAGTGCTGGGCATTTCAGGTGCAGAAACTGACTGTGACTCTTTATGCTCATCTGGTTGGTAGAAACAAAATCTTGGTCAGGATTTATAGCATCTGGGCCTGAAATGCCCAACACTGATTACCACAGAATGAAAAGGAAATGAATGAAATTCAAAAGAGTGAGACCCACGGCCATTTCAGGTCAAGGGGAGATTTTGTTTTTAACATCAGGTCCACTGCGGTGAGGTAGGACTCGTTAATTTCTACATAGGTCTTATTTGGGAACGTCATACCAACAGAGACAGGAGGATATTCTGAACCTACAGGCTCTGATGGTAAATGAATGTAGTTCCTCCACCCTGGGATCCGGATTCCCTAAAAGATACCTACAGGAATATGACATGAGAGAGAGCGGTAAGGACCATGCACTGATTACAGCTCATTGCTGCACACATCACATGACAACTCACCTCAGGGGTGAGAACCTGACTGCAGCCATGTGGCAGGTGATACCTCAGCATCACACTAGACCCAATGGACCAGTGTGAGGTTTTTCCAGTGGCTGGAGTGCCAATCCTGCCACCAACCCACTGGTTATTCCCTGTAAGTTGGAGGACCTCCTTATAGGGCTGGATGTAGATTAACGTCACACCCAGGATGAAGCAATTGCAGGTTAAGGGCCTTACTCACGGGCACAATGGAGAAGAATCACTCTGGACATTCACAGGATATGACATGATATGACATGAGGCAGCACATAAAATACAAACATCATACGTAACGTCCAGAATCAGATAAACATCTTACATGTAAAACATGCATTGGGTCTGCTGCATTTACATATCTGACACTCAGTTCATTGATAGTTAATACTGGAGATTAATCTTTGTTTTTAATAGGGTTAGAAAATAAATATTATTGTATGGTTTTGTATGGAGGCATCAGTCTCAATCCCTACATCTAAAAACCCAGTATTAATATAAAAATATACTTTTTTGCATTTTGCACTTATCAGTCACAAAATAGTTATTTTCCTATCATTTAAATTAAGTTTTAAGTTCTCTCAGTGTTGATTTGAGTGCTGACTTAATTTTACTAATGAGCCTTTTGATCTACTGAGGGAATGAAATCCTTTTATGAAGAGTATGAAGAATTCAGAGCCCACAAACATGAAAGTAATTATATTGTAAATAACTAAGGACAGTGCAGTTTGTAAAGTTAACAGCATGCTAAAGTTGGATGAAGCGAAGGACATGAGTAACATTTTTAGCTAGTTCAGTGATGTGATCGTCATACTCGACTCGCTTGGAAATCATATTAGTCACATTTTAAAACTGAAATGCTTTTGTACATGCTGATAATGAGCCCAAATGGTCACTGACATTCAAAAGGTCCTAATCTTTGAAGTGCACATTGAAAGGACAAAATTAGACACATATTGTTCCAAGATGAGTGTTGACTGAACGTGAGAGCAGCCTGCAAATTGAGCAGAGCAGCGGCGACACAGCGGGGCTGCCCAACAGGAAATGAGGCGACGCGAAGGTCAGCCAATCGTGTAAGAGGACACTGCCTATTGTCCCAGCACAACAAACATCACTCCGTCACTCTGATTCGAGGGTCGGGAGAGAAAAGGTACCAGCAGCTTCACTTAGAGATAATGTGAGAGCATAAATACTGCCGTCACAACACCAGCAGATGAAAGGTCACAATGAGGGACATCCACATCTCCTCCTGGCTGCTTAACAGCGACTTCTCTGCCGGTCTACAAGCTGATCGAGCCCGGCATGCCACGTATCTCCCACATGCTGCCTGCCCAGCGCCCATCGTGCCGGCATGCAGCCCATCCCACCAGGAGACGCACTTAAATGCAGCAGACTCTTATCAGCGGTGCCACATTCACACATGCGCGACTCTTTAGGTTCACACAAAGGTGCCCCACGATGCACACAAATTACACCCTGCAGCCAAATATGAGCCCGCAGTGGGTCCCGGTGGCTTTGAACAATGCACTAATGATATGCAAATCTTTGGTGTTCCCCAGATTTTTTTTTTGCAGGGCTTTGAAGTACGATTAGGATGTTTTTTTTCTAATTATGCTTATAGCTAGCAGGTATCAAAATGCAAAACCGAGAACATAATCTTTTATTTTTGCAACTGCTTTTCCATCATTTGTTATAATTAGAACCTAATAATCTACATATGTATTGATACATGCAATTATTACATTTTTCTTCATTCATCTGATGCTTTGTTCTATTTATGTGTGCTCCCTGGGATTCAAACCCACAACCTTTGCAATGTTAGCATGATGTGCTATTCATTGATCTAGAGGAACTGAACCACAAATGTTGAAGGAAACACTAGAAATGGACCCTTATTGGCATGATTGCTGCTAAATACGCCCCTCGATGCTGATCTTATACTTTACGGGAGAAAACTACTATGATAACCTGGGTACAATAGTTACACGTAGTCTTTACTCAGTTTTTCTGCTCTTCCAGTGTATAATGTATTCCTGTAAACATTACAGCTTTTAACGGCATCTATGATATCAACCTTCCATCCATTTTCTGTACCTGCCTGTCCTATTCAGGGTAGTGGGGTCTGGAGCCTATGGGCACAAAGCAGGGAACAACCCAGGATGGGGAACCAACCAATCACAGGGCACAAGGCAGGGAACAACCCAGGGTGGGGAACCAACCAATCACAGGGCATAAGGCAGGGAACAACCCAGGATGGGAAACCAACCCATCACAAGGCACATTCACACACCTATGGGCAATTTGCTAACTCTGAGCAGCTACAACACTTAGAACCAGGAGAACATTATTAATTAGAACATTAATGATGACAACATGCAAACTTTAAACAAGCAGCCCCAGCAGACTTGAACCCTGGTCCCAGAAGTGTGAGGCGATACCGCTAACCACAACACCCCAGATATCAACATACGAAACACATTTTCTGGTCCGGGCTGTAGGACCAGAACACAGTCCCAGGCAGCACAGGGTACAAGGCTGGGAGACTCACTGGACATGATGCCAGTCCACCACAGGGCACACAGTCATACTCTATGTGCAATTTAGAGATGCCAATTAAAGGAACTGCATGTCTTTGAATAGCAGGAGCGAAGACAGGCATTACAGACAGAACATGCCAACTCCACACACACACACACACACACAGAGGAGGTGGGATTCAAGCACACCAGGTGTGACCCTGAGCCATCTTGGTGTCAAATATCGGCAGGAGCTGGGTGAAAAACCATCTCCGCTTATGTAGAAAAATGCCAGAAAAGGCTCTGGGGGGAAGAGCGCTTAATGTCTTAACCAGAACAGCCGCACGGCAGCATTTAGACGGCCGTGGTTCAAAGGTCAGCTGGTTAAGAAAAGCCGTTTTCCTCAGGCATCCACTGAGAGCGATCAAACAGATACGGGCTGTATTAAGCACCCAGTGGAGGTGTCTGAGGCGTCGTCAGGACTGTGCGACGCGCGTGAGCCCATCCGTCGACACCTCGGCAGAGCCCAATCCGTCGCTACGGTAATAACTGAGGCGGTACAGCGTTTTCTGCTGCTGATCCGCCGTAAACACGCTGCAGATTTCTCACGTACCTTTTCATCCATCCTCAGGAGGACGAGTAATTTAGAAAGATGACATCGGCTGTGTGGTCCCTAATTGGAACATGACCTTGAGGGTCACACGTTTCCCTTTGCCGTGATAATTAAGCTGCATCACTGCCTCCATCTCCCTCGCAGAGTGAAACAGACACGGCAGATCAGACCGGCCTCCCTTTCCAGGCTAAAGTGCGACTCCAAAGGTGTTACTCACATACGAAACCCAGTTGGTGCGAAAAGAATGTCAAGAGGTGACCCAAACAGCAGCACGTCAGCTCAAATTTACGGTGACATTTTCAGATCAGAAGTGATTTAATACAAAAGATATCAAGTATGATGGACAGTGCAAATGGCTTGCTTTGTTTTATTTCACTTCCGAGGTACTTCAGGGTAAAAACCCCTTTGAATAGGCATGTGTTTTCAAAGGCTATATTTATGATTCATTTACCAGATTCCCTGCAAGACAGCCTCGGTGAGCAAATCTGTATTTCCATTACTGCAATCATTCTCCAGGAGTTGAGAGTCATTCGAATCAGCGATTACTCAGGTTGCACCCCAGGTTAATGCCCACCATGTAACTACGTTGTGAGTAAGCGTCACACCCCAGGGAATACAGTCTTCCTGGCTCCCACACAGAAGTCACCTCCTGTGTGTTGTACTTAAAGGGACATGGTCAGTCTGTTAGACACCTGATCGTTGAGGCGTATGTCCTGCAAGCTGATGAATGTGCGCTCACATGCAAACTTTGTTTAAACTTATTGTTCGCATAAGGGAGAGCATGCACCTCAGAATTTTTAAGGATTATATGAATAAGCCTTAGGGACATGCAATAATTACATCAATTCTGCACATGCACTAGAAACACCACAGTTACAGAAGCGTTACTCTCCATTACTCAGATTACTCAATACTCAGGACATCAACCACGTCTGCAATACAGAGAACTCAGTGATTTTCGCAAGCTTACATTTTTAGGGTTACTCTTCTACTCCATTGCCTGTCCATCCATCTTATAACCTCTACACCTCTGTGCCTGTGGTCAGAAGGTTGCCAGTTCGAGTCCCGGCCTTGGCTGAGTAGTCACATGTCCCTAGGCCCTTGAGCGAGGCCCTTAACCCCCAGCTCCATGGGTGGCGCTGCAGGTAGCTGCCCTTCGCTGCCAAGCTTGCTCTCCCCTACATATGTGTCTGGGTGTCGTGGAGAGGTGGAAAGAGAATTGCCCCCATGGGGATCACTTAAGTGTCATTATTATTGTTATCCTGGTCAGGATCAGAAGAGGGCCTAGAGCCTTTCCCATGCAGCACAAGGCTGGGGGACAGTGGCACCAGCAGCATTTAATGTCAGGGTACATATTGTTTGTTCTTGCATCCATCCATCCATCCATCCATCCATCTTCTGTAACCTCTTGTCCTATTCAGAGTGACTGGGGGTTCCAGAGTCTATCCCAGAGGCTATAGGCACAAGGCAGGGAATTACGCAGGACGGGGCATCAACCCAGTGCAGGTTGTTTCGTCTTGTTAAAAACAATATGTAATACAAAATAATAACAAAGGCAGAAAAGTATCACAATCTTGATTCTGAGTGAAAAATTCATATTTAAAAATACTGCTGCGCTTCTGTTGTACACATAACAAAAAAAAAAGCACATAATGTCTAAACGGGGTCTAATAGGGGTACACATAATGCGTGCAGGTGTACAGCTGCAGGCGTCCATGCTGGGGGACACTCTGGATAGGATTCCAGTCCATCACAGTGTATATATCTAGTTTCAAGTTTTATTGTTGCATGTATTTGGAGGATTCTTGTGCTACATTTTCAGGGGAGAGGACAGGCACACAGAGGGACAGAACAAACAGTGCAATACAAGACAAGACAGGGCAACGTAAGAACAAGCAAACTATAAATAAATAATGGATGATGCAATGGGGATAAGTGTGTCCAAATAACCACAAAGATAGAAAGGTACTGGCTTGGTGCAGAAGTGAAATATTAACAACAGAGTGCAATACAATGCAGCGGGTGAATATATACAACTACTCACAACCATACACCTTGAGCAATTCAGAGATGCAAATTAGCCTAATGCATATCACTGTTTTGGGGTACAAGACTAGATCGGAGCCCAACAACCAGAATATTTGCCAAGGTATTTCATTCAGTCTGTTGTTATTATGTGTTATGTTTAGTGTCATACCGTTTCAGATGTTCAGTTTACTAACTCTAGAATCACACCAAAACAACTATATCTATACTGTCAAAGCTAGCAAACTGAAGTCTGTTTCTTGCTACACGGAAATGGGAAAATCAAACATGTTTGTTCACCACTTTCCTGAAATATCACAGCATTAAAATGCACACCCACACTAAGTATTCATTCAAAGCACTAAGTACAAATGTGATTGACTAGATATACACTCTGACATTCATTAATCTTTCTCTTTGGCGGAGTACGGGAGAGGGAGTTTCTGACTAAGCTGAACACTCAGCTTAAATTTACATTTAAAAGAAAATTAAGTTAAAATCACTGAATCCCATCTGGTTAAAACTCTTCAAATATGGCAGGATGTTCCTTATGTTGATTTTTCACACGGGTTTTCATTGATATGGTTATATATTTTTATAAGCATGTAAATTTAAGGTGTTAATGTAAACTCTTTTAAATATTATGGAAGATCTGCAGAATCCCACTCGGGTAACCAATACAGTATTATAACTTATGCGATCACAAGCTCCATTCTTTCAGGCTGGGTTACCGGAGCTCCAACAGAAGTTGCTTACCCTGGGTTCAGCTGCTGCAGGCTAGACCACGAGTGCTTCACAGTGAAAAGTGGCAGAAGCCACAGAGAGCGTATCTACTAGACCAGACAGTAGCGTCTGGAGATGTACCACTCCAGTTACCGCAAAATATGACGATGAGCTGCAGACTGATTACAACTTTCACGTTGACATTCTCTAAGAGTCAGAGAGATGAATATAAGAACCGTAACCGTAAATACGGCAGAACAAACGAAACCGTAGACGAATTGATCATAACACATTAAGCGGAGTTCGTAATCAGCTTAATGATAAAGATTTGACAATTTGTTTGTAAAATAACGAATTTATTGATGAAGGTGATCTCGGTCGTGAGGACACTGCAGTACTCCCTCTCATGTTTGGCTTTCTAGACAAGAGTTATGTTCTTTTGAAAAACATTTACACCTACAGGAGACTGTAAATTACTATCTGGTGAGGCTTTTTTTACTCAGAATATTAATGTCATAAAAATCACATGACACCTGCATGACATAATTCTCCATTATAAAACCGTCTCTGCAGCGCCTGACAAACACGCCTCAGGGACTGTCATTTCCGTGGTACTCCACGTCAACTTCTGCTCATTGTTAACTCTTTCATTAGTCAATAAAATCGTGAATTTATTTGACGTATTACGTATCATAAAATATCAGTTCTATTTGATTTTTTCCCAACAAGGAACATGAGATCATTATGAGAGCGCTTTATGAGACGCCTTTAATTGTAAGCCGTCAGGGCGAGCTGTCCCTCCTGCTTTCATGCTCCCGAATCACCGCAGCCCTGCCGATCTGGTCGATCCTTCTCTTCTCCACGATCAGATCCTCTAGACTCTGAAACTCCAGCACCTGGCTCTTTTTCTCGGGCAGTTTCACTTTTAACCGGTACGGCTGCTTTCCGATTCTGATTTCGCCTCCCGTTTTGAACTCCCGCTTACCGAACCGGCACCAGGCGGCGAAGCACTCGGAGTTTCTCCAGCTCAGCTCCCGGTCTCTGGCCCCGACCTGCTCCATTGCGTTCCGAACCACCACGTCGGGGTGGAAAGCTTTGTATTTATAAAGCTCATTCACAATTCTCCCCCCTTTGCCATGGCTGGCATCAGTCAAATAACTATTTTTAATCTCGCCTCTGTGCAAATGGACCACCTTGAGGTCCCCCACGTACACCACCCAGTGCGGGAACTGGCTAGTGGCCACGAACTCCACCAAGTCGCCCGGCCTGCACTTGTTGGACAGATTCTCTGGGGAAGACGTTACCATGTCCGTGCTTTTAAGGTTCTTCTCGTAGATACATTCGTTTCGGTTATAAATTGCATATTCCAGCTCATTGCTTTTATCGTAAAGCGTTGCGTCCTGTACCTGGTCCTTCTCTCTTCCATCAACAGTATCCTCCAGCTCCTCGTCATCGTTTGAGAAGATGTAGGAGACCCCGATCCGTGAGGCGTCCTCTTCAGTGTCCATCCCGTTCGGGTCCGCAGTCGGAACTTCTGCGTAACTTAAATGAGTCAGTTTTTCGACTTGATTCCCCATCCTATTGTATGTTTTAAACGTACAGAACCACCTGTTATGGGGAGGGCCGAAACCTTCCGAAATTCAACTAATTTCACGATGCTCCGGGTTTCCAATCCATTTACCGCCGGCGCTGGTTTTTGTAAAGAATCTGGCTGGTCCGATGAAGAAACGGTGCAGGACAGGAGTCACCGTTCAAGAGTGATGCTGCGCGGAGACTCCCGCACGTCCAACTAATTCAACGCGACTCAAACATGTGTTCCTTTTCACATCCATCTCGGCATAACAAAGTTGCAAAAATGCAATAACAAATGCGTCTATTTAACTTACCAGAAATGGTATGCAATTACGTACAAATCGGCCAACGTTAGCGTGTTTATTTAAATAAATAAATAAATAAATAAATAAATAACAGCTCTCTCCACGGACGGCTTACCCGTATTGTCGAGAAGGGCAGTTTCCCGCAGCGAAGCTTTGATTGTGCGGCTGCGGGGAGCAGAGGGGACCGGACCCAGAGCCGCCGCCACCGCCGTGCAGGAGCCTCACTCCCCGTTTAAAGCAGCAGCGCGCATTTTCCCTCCCTCCGTACTGACAACCGACATGCAGGAGATCGCTGAGCTCAGTGATCCAGATGAGGCATTAGTGATTTTATAATTATGGGTCATTGTCTCTAATGTTCAGCGAAAATTTCAGAGCACCCCACCGGGGTCTCAAGCAGTGCCATCTGTGACCAGTGAAAATACTGGCGGGTCCCAGCTCGCGTTTCCAGGTAGACAGGGCAAAGATTTAGGGATTGATTGGGGGCTACTGCAAACGGCTCTTTAACATTTTTCTTAAGGTGGGGGGGCCCGGCAGCATTTTAAATAAAGGAGCATTTTGGATGCGGTGCTATTAAATAAATGTTTGCGTTATCTGAAACGCTTGAAGACAATTATTCAGTAACTCCTGACCGCCTTACAGCCTCCTCCTGCTGAAATAAACGTGCCTTTAAACACTAGTTTTGCACTAGCATCCTGTCCACTTTACTCGTGTTTAGGGCTGCTCGCTGCATGGTGTCCTGACTGCTTCGATCCGCAGCTCCACTCCCGCAGCGTGATTGAGACAGTCAGGGACTATGCAAATCGTGATGATGCCGATCCTCACGGCTGTACTGGTCGCTTATTGCTGTTTTATATACTTTCCAAGATTTGAGCTGGGCCAGGATAGCATGTCTGAGCCGCATGACCACATATATAGGTAGGATTTCCAGAGCTCCAGCGAAAAGCGGCTTAGCCCTTAGCGGACGCGGCCGTGGGACCGGCCAGACTTCATCCTCTTCGATTCCTCGGCGAACAAGCGCGCAGGCAGCAGCACTATCTCGTTTTTAATGACCTCCCGTGACAGCTGGCCAGGGCGCCAGTGTGTGAGAGCGCAAGTCCCTCCGCCCACCTGGGGGAACGTGTCAGCCAGGCTTCATATGGCAGTTTGCCAGTCTCGTGTGCCAACATATCTATACAAAGTGCAATTCACAGCAATATTTCATCTCATAAATGCAAAATCGTGACTCAGATGCAGACAACCTGGTGAGGTGGATTCAAGACAACATGACTAGTTAATCCATCCATCCATCCATCATCAATACCGCTTAATCCATCTGGGTCGCGGGGAAGCTGGAGCCAATAACTAGTTAATCACAAAGTGAATTTCCTGCAAATCATAACTAACATTAGGAAAGGCATGAACCCTTCCCCCTCCTGAGATGTGGGGATTCACACTTACTACACTGCATTGAGTCTGACCCTGCTTCCTCCGTTCAGCTCCAGATTGCTCCGATTACAAACTTGAGCGTGGAAGTTATGTGGAGCGTTGAGCGACGGCGAAAGTCGCTGAGAGAGAGCATCACAGGTTCACTGCCATGAGAGTGTGGAGGCAGCAGCAGATGATCAGCCCTTGGTGGCCTGATCTCCACCTGTTATTCTCCAACCCCCAGTAGGGTTTGCGGGCCTAGAATAAATCCAGCCCTCGTCTCTACTGATTCCTTTCCAAATCCATTTCTGGTGCCTGTCAAAGAAAACATAACCATTAGTCAATGCTACAAGCACCCTGCCAGTTGTCACACTCAGAAAAAGGGAAACAATTTGTATCGCTGCTTGTCACTGGGCCTTTTTCCTCGTGGGTCTAGCAATTGTACCCTTAGCTGTAGGTAATTGTAACTTGTAAGGTACAGATATGGACTCTGAGGAACATTTCTGTACCATTGATGGTACATTAATGCTGTTTGTACCTTTGTGATCGTCTAAAATTGATGGAGGCTCTGATCGGGGGTCTTGAGAGACTGAGCGATGAGACTGAGTGTCTGGGATTGCGAATGTCCTGGATAAGACCCAAGATCCAGGCCTTTAGTGACTTCTTAGGCACTGGGAGAGCATGGGGGGTCATGAGGTCACTGGAAAGGGGTGTGTGGTGCTCCTGATGTCTTTGTAAGAGGATGAAGGTCCGAGTCTTTAGAGGCCTGGGGCTCACAGTCTTGCTGCATGGCTGTGAGACATGGATGGTATCCAGTGAGCTGAGACTGGACTCCTTCAGTACTTTGTCTCTTTGGAGAATCCTTGGGTACCGTTGGTCTGACTTTGTGCCGAATGAGCGGTTGCTCAGGGAGTCCCGAATGAGGCGCATTACCTGCATGGTGAGGGAGCGTCAGTTACGGCACTACGGCCATGTGGCGTGTTTCCCTGAGGGTGATCCGGCTCGCAGGATCCTCACTGCTGAGGACCCGAGCGGCTGGACCAGGCCGAGGGGACGCCCACGTGACACCAGGCTGCGGCAGATGGATGGCGATTTCCGGAGGGTGGGACTGGACCATGTGTCTGCCTGGGGAGTCACCAGCCGGGATCCAGAGGAGTTTTGCCGTGTGGTGGATGCGGCAACACACTGCATCAGCGCATGCTCCCCAACCTGACCAGACCTGTACCTTTGGGATGTTCCTCAGAGTCCATTTCTGTACCTTAAAAGGTACAATTACAGGGGTTCAGCCCCAGTAACAAGCAAAGGTACACATTTTTACCCTTTTTTCTGAGGGTGCCGGTCATAATTAGTGGTTCTGTTCGGGACATGTATACAGACTTGATGCAACCTTTGTGAGTTGATACAGCTAGAGAAAGTGAGGTTTAGCAAAACTTTGTCCACTGTGCAACGCTGAGCTGCCACCTTGTGGCAGAAAGGCATTACATTCGTCTTCAGCGAGAGTCAGAGGGCAGCAGCAAACAGCGGACCTGTTGTTTTAATCAAATGCGGACAATGAGGTACATTCCAGGGATACTCTACAGTTTGCTTTTTCTCATCTCTCTCCCTCTCCTACCTCAGTGCAGCTGTTCAGCTCCCTAAGACACATGGCAGTTAGGCCATCCTGGGAAAACAGGCTGGGGGCAGCCAACATCAAACGAGCGGGAGCGCTTACGAGAGGCAAGCACTGCAAACAGCCGCAGCTAATCTGCAGCGTCCCCCGGAAGGAACCACCGCTTGGACAGAAATCAGCCAGTCGTATCAGATGCCGCAGAGGACACCAGGCGTAGAATGTGGACACAGAGGGTTTCATTCCATAATCATAGTACGGGGCACAATTAAATCATGTAATGAAATCTCGCTCGGTAATGAAATCAAGTGGGTCTCCTTGAGGGTGTTCTTGTGGGAACGACATGGAGCTGATACAGCTTGATATGCGAAAAAACAGCTGTGTAATCCACAAAAGCGTGACAATATAGGACAGGTACGGGAAGGGACAGGACCACACTGCGATCTGAAATTGGAGGTAGTTTTCAGAGGAACCCTCAACGGAAGATGGGGCAGAATAATGGCGGTATTCAGGAAAAATGCGAGCTTATGTATGATTGCAGAGTCCCCTGTTGTACAGGTAACTAATTTGTGACCAAGACGGTTGGGTTCCTAATAAACATGAGCAGCACATGGCATTGAAAGGTATGCAGACAGCCGTCATGTCAGAAGGAAGCACGGGGTAAGGCATCAACATGTATGTTAAGCCAGCGTGCACACATGCCAAACGTAGCCGGTGTGCAGTTAGCCGACAGCTGTGCATCACACTGCCGTCTCCCCTCCTCCAGCCCAGACCCCCCACGGCCACATCGGCCTGTGATGTCGTCACTAAAGCGATGGTAGATCAGGAATTCCCTCAGAGCACGGATCCACAATGAGAGCACAGGGAGGCCTTTCTGGGGTCGGCACATCACAAATTTATTCATATCTTTTGTTTTACATAGTAAATCTGTGATCGCACATTTCTGGAAGGAGGAATGTCACAGCTGTACCATTTAATTACAGTGGTAATATTCACAGTCCCGACAAACACACTACAACAAAATTTTCTAAAAAGCAGACCAACATTACAAATCTACAGGTGATTAGTCCTCTAACACTGTGACAGGTGGTGCGATGCAGAGGCAAGGGGAGCTTCTGGATTGAAGGAGGGGAGGATCAGGAGGCCAGTTTGCTGATAAGGCTGGCAAAGGCATGTCAGCTACTGGAAACTCCAGAATCAGAGACAGCCTGAATGGCCTCATCAGTGTGGAAGCTGAGTGCTGTGT
>JAODLC010000050.1:4754805-4770847 GCA_026781145.1 Hippopotamyrus pictus
GAAGTAGGCAATTGTTTCGCCGGTGGGTGTTTTTACATCGCAAACTGCGATGCGATACCGGCTATTTCGAACCCTGATGCATCAACTAGATCCAACGATCGATTTGAAAATTCCCACCAATGAAATCATTTTCTCCTGCTGCGCCCCACTAGATTGGTTGTATGCAAGTATAAAGAAGTATTCAGATAACCTTTCAGATAATGACAGGCTTTTCCATGAGCATCCAGCCCAGCTGAGATGCTGCAGCATAGCAAAACAAGTTCTCCAGTCAACAGCCATGATCATTTGTACAAGTACTGGTACACAGGAATTCTGTCCCCCATCTCACTCTCCTATGAGAGTATGACTACTCTGCTGCCCATGGCAACCGGCGACCTACCAATCATAGACAGAGTCTTAACCTGCAGGGCCACACACTGCCCCACAACACAACACCAGACAAACAGGATCCGTCAACAAGCACAGGACCTCTACGGGCTCCCACGCAGAGCCTCACCTGGGGCGTGCAGCTGCTGATTGGTCGGATTTCGTTGCTAAGCGGTGCCATGGAGACAAGCAGCTTGTAGTTCTTGTTGAGCACACGGCTGCAGGTGGCCGGGTCAAGGCCCAGCAGGCTCTCGCATCGGAGGAGGTCCAAGGGCAGGCCTAAGGGACACAGACAGCAGCCTGAGGCTAGCAGGTTTAACCCTGTGCTTACAGAAACCGTGTTACATCGTGGGATTTCTCTCACGTATGCATTGCCATCCATCGTCCCAGAGGTGTGAGGCAACAGTGCTGAACCACAATACTGTCCTCTATACATTTCCAAAAAGTAAATCAGTCTTACTATCACGTAATCTGAACATGCAAAGAGACGCTGAACCTCAGTATCAATTTTAACACATACTATACTATGCAAAAGTCTTAGGCAGTCAAAGAAAACGATGTTTCAATTATCTTGTTGTGTGTCGCTGTAAAACAATTACGCTGCTCAGTGTGTCTTCTTAGCCATTACAAGATCAACAAGATGGTGGCGTGCATAGACGCAGCGACCCGGAGCTCTCCCTCAGTTAGCAGCTATAGAAATATTGTTTAAAAAAAAAAAAAAATTGTACCGTTTTGAGTGCTAGACACCATGTTCTGATGTTAAAAACCCTGGTGGCTACGTACCGATATTTGGTAGCTCGGGGTCAGAAGTCAGCTCCTTGTTGTAGCGCAGAAACAGTATGGTATTCCTGAGAGTTAGTGCGTGGTCAAAGTAGCGCTGGGCCTCCCCTTCCGCCGTGCTCTCCACCTGCAAAGAGGCGGATTCGGTCACCCCAGGGAGATTCGGGCCCCCGGCAGCCACACCGCCAAAGACTCAGCCTTGCCTTCTCAAGCTCCATCAGGAAGCTGTCCAGGGTTTCGTCAGAAAGCTTCCCCACTTCAAACATGGTGACAGCATGACTTTTAAGGTTCTATGGAAGACAGAATCCATTATCAGTTGTGTACAAGGGGATTAAAAATATACACATCTATATAGTGTCACAGAGAGACAGACAGAGAGACAGACAGAGAGCTAGCGAGCTGTGTCTCTGTCAAGGTCAAGCACGGCGACACCCCCCCTCTCCACTCACAGGCGAGAGGTTCCCCATCATGAGGAAGGCCGTGAGAGTGGAGTCAAACAGGAAGGCGATCCGCTTGGTGGGACCGGTAGGGATGTTTAAGCTGCTGACGCTGGCAGAGTCTGTAAAAGCAGACAGACGGGTTCAGAGCAGAAGTCTTTGGGTTCAGCCTCACATCTAACAGGCTTATTGTCTGCAAGCTTAGAAAAGAAATGTTTAGAAATGGAGCTGCTGGAGTTTAAGCTAGCAACCAAGGCAGACGTTACAGCAAAGCCTACGAAGAAAGGCCAGAGGATTCAGATTACAGGGATCCACCCCGATGCTCAGCTCCCACCTTGATCCTCCAGGCTGGTGGTGTCCGTGTCTGTGGTGGAGGATCCAGCCTCCATGACAGGACTCCCTCCTTCCCACGAAAGCAGCATCTTCTGCGGGTCCATCGTAGTTCTGCAAGGGGAAGCTAACACTCTATCGGCCGTGATGCTGAACGTGAGCTTCACGCTGAGCTCCTGTCGCGCATACACGTGACCTACTGCCTACATGACGTGCTTCTTTTCCATTTTTCACTGTCAGCCTCGACTTGCATTGTTGTTTCAGTACACCGACTCGTACTTAGTTACTAATGGTCACCAACTGAATGACAATCACCACCCAGTTCATGTTCGTAAGTTCCATGGTGCCATGGTAAAAGTCACGCAAACATATTTTTATGCATTTAAATGCAACTGGGGTAACTGGGGTCAGCGTGTGTCTGTAATCAGAAGGTCACCGGTTCAAGCAAGGCCCTTAACCCCCAGCTCCCTGGGCGCCCCCACAGGTGACTGCCCTTTGCGGACAGCTTACTCTACAAAGAGCAAGTTGAGGGAGGCGTAAAAACAATTTCCCCACGGGGATCAATAAAGTATCTATTATTATTATTATTATTATTATTATTATTAACTGAACTGTATCCTGTGTATGGATCGGGACTGCACTTAATTAGGTAAGCAGCTGAGAAGCATTGGGGCAGCTGGCACTATCTGCATGAAGCAGGCAGTTTCAGAAGTCTGCATTACATTAGAGAAAGAGAAAATGCTCAAACTCACACTTCCAAAGGGAGAAGCATTACAAAACAGTCCCAAAACGCCTCACCTTGAGGGAGCTTTAGGTCCCTTAGGAGGAAATGACCTGAAATAACCTTTGGAACTCAATTAAGGACTTAATTACCTTAAGGAGGGTGGCACACTGGCTCAGTAGTCATTACTGTCTCACACCTCCACCGCCAAGGGTTCAAATCTCTGCATGCTCTGCATGTTTCCGCCCACACAATCCAAAAGCATGTATTTAGGCTACCCTGCATCTAACCTGTCCAGCAAAGGACTGGAGTCACATCCAGCATGTACGTTAGCTTTGTACTCTGTGCTGCCCGGGATACACATCAGGTAGTCAGAATATGGATGGATAAATTAAAATAAGCAAAATGTAGGCAATCAATTAAGAAATAAAGTACCCTAACCGTAGGAACTCAATAAATATGAATAGTCGGTCAATGGTGATACCCATAATGCAACAGAAATGGCTTAGTAGCGATGTTTCTGAACTTTTAAGGTGACACCATACACTTGGAGAAAGTGCAGAGCTGTCATTGGAGCAGCAGACGGTCAGGTGACCTACTTGAGCCTGTTAACACAAGGGACGTTCCTCCAGGAGAGGTGAAGCTGGTCCTGACTGATCACCTGACCCTTCTTCACGGCAAAGCCCAGGCGGCAGTACATGGACACGGCGTTCTGGACAAGGAGAGGAACACGAATCCATGAAGGAGAGCCAGCCAGAGAGCAGCGTGAGACAGGCCCACTTTATTGCGCTTACTAAGCAGCGTTTCATTTGATCTGAATGTACATTCACTGCATATTTCATACAATCTTTTCCGTAACTCTGCAATAAATCCTGAATCCAAACGAACCACGCAACATAACAATTGTAGTCTGTAATTAAGACAAGTGAATTCAGCTGGAAGGAGGCCACAGACCCACGCCAAGTACCACAGGCGGAGCGGCCTCCTTTGCAACCCTGCAGTGTAGATGTTTGCTGTGTGAAAACTGTTATGAGTCGTCACATAATGGGAGGCTTTACGGAGAGCAAGGGAGGCTCAGCAGTAGCCAGAAGATATGTGGGCTCACACAGCCGGCGGTAACAGCATCGTTCAGTTACAGGGACGGCTTCCAGGGCTCGCAGTACATACCTTCACCAGACCCAGGTCGATTTCCAGCACGTTAGCCAACTGAAATGAGGAGGAGAGGAATCAGTTGGGAACAGACTCCATGAACGGTGACTGTGAACATAAAGCATCACGCGACTCACCTCTGACACATTAGTCTGCTCGTCGATAGACACAAAGATCTTATAGAGCAGCGTCTCGAAGTAATCCCCCTGGACCCTGTTCATCACAAACCCCTCCAGAGGTGGGACTAGGAAAGAGGTAGAAGGACAGGGCTGCGAGTGAAAACGGACATCGGAGACGCCGCGATGTAAGCTGGGCAAGTGAAGTGAAGCAGGAGTGATAATAGACTTTCGCTCATTCAGTTACTATGACCAACATTACGTGCAAGTTCAGGTCCAAAAAGTCCGTAGTGGGACTGGCTTTTGGGCGGCAAACATTAAGGCACAAGTCAAACGGAAGGGAAAAGCACACATTTAATATGAACAATAAGCAAAGCATTTTACACACCTTTTACCTACAGATGTCTGCAACACTCAGTTACAGAAACCCTTTAATTCTAAAACAATGTACATGCTAAATGCGCACAAAAAAAAAAAAATCTCACCTGAAATGCAGCTGTCATCCGATATGGGAACATCTAGGTATATGTAGCCTCGGTTGTACAAACCTTTTAAGAAAGAAAAAGCAGCCTGTCTGAATCGCATTTCAGCCGGTCATGCGAGTTTTCAACATTTATATAACGTGTCGACGGCATTTATTTACAAACGAGGCACTTACACACAACCAACCACTACCACCCATATCCTGGATAGAGAAAGACGGATTCTGGGTGCAGGGAATAAAGAGAATCCCAAACGGAAAGTACGGGGGGGGGGGCGGCAGGCAGAAAGCTGGGGGCGCGCTGCATAGGGGGCCCGTCAGGGGAACAGAGTCCGCTACCTATCTGTAGCCGGAACCCATTCAAGCCGCTGACTCATCTGGTGAAAACAGGCGACAGCGTGTGCGACAGCCTCCCCAGGACAGAGGAGTGGGGCGGCCAGGTGCTCCCTGACAGCGTCTCTGACAGGTACATGTAGAAGGTTCTAAGGAGACTCGCTGGAGTCCGATGCGGGAGGCAGGAAGAAAAGCTTCTCCCATTTGACTCGCGTCGCCGCTCAGGTTTAAAGCCGAAAGCGGAGACAGGCAAGCGCGGTCGGCCACGCGGAACCCAGCGGCCTGGGAATGGGCTGGCAGGCCGGTCACCTGACACCCGGACTACGCAGAAACAGTCAGCCAGACTGACGCCACGCCCACGGACTCACTCAGCACCACGTTGTACTCCATGGAGCCGGCTAGCTGTGGACCGGCGTCTATCATCTTGTCGATGGCCTTCTTCTCTGCCGGGGAGCAGATCTGGGGGGGGGCGTTGACATATATCAGCAGTGAGAAGAGCGAGTTTAAAAGTGCTGTGAAAAGGTTCCAAAAGCTGAGACAGGGCATGAGCGAGGTACCTGGGTCATGTTTCACCTTGTCTCGTTCATGACAGACAAAGCCTCGCTGCAGATGTGAATGACCCATTCATTTATGGCTGTTCGGGGTGAACACACACTGAACACCTGAAGACCACTGACCAGGTGGGAACCACATCATTCAGAAGCGCCTTACCCTGATATCATCCTCCGTGATGTAGCCTGTCTGCACCACCCACCATGGCTCCACAGCTATCTCCACAGGTTTTGAGGGCAGCAGGTCCCGCGCGGATTTCCTGCGGAAAAATTTCTGGGGGGAGACAGGAGGTGCTGGTGAGCCAAGACCCATGACCTATGACTTATGACCTACGACCCACAGACACAACCTTCAGGCCTCATAGGCAGAGCCTCGATTAGTTTCCCTGAAAAATTAAAGCTTCATCTTAAAAAAAAAAATAAACACATAAGGTCACTTTGCTTTTTGCTTGGCATTTGTTACAGCACAAAGAAGTTTTTGATAACTTCAATCTCTTTTCAGCTGCACTAGTCATACTGTAGTGCCTAGAAAGAGCACACAATAGTGAAGTCAGACGTCAGTGAGGTGTGGACAGCACCTCTGGGAGATTCTTACTTTGGAAGACCTGCACTGGTTCATCAGGTCGATGTACTGGTTCCTGCCGATTCCCAGAAGCCTGAGACCTGAAAGCGGATCGCAGGACAGTTGTGAGCAAGGAAGAATTCGAAGGCGTGTTCTGTGGTGACACGTCTGGTTTGACATCATCATCACTCCAGGAATTCAACAGCACAATGGGAGGATGGCTGGCGTAAGGGAAAGTGGGCAGGGCCTTGGGTTCAAGCGGTGGACTGGCACGGGCATATGGTCAGCCAATGCCCTTGGTATACACTATGGGTACAGAGCACAGAGGAAGGTACAGATTACACAATACCTGTGGGAGGACAGAGCATCTGTACACAGTACAATATGGGTACATAGTTCAAAGTTCATAGTAAACAGGAGAGTAAAGGACCCTAGTACAGATTACACTGAACAGGGCACAGGGAACAGGGCACAGGGAACAGGGCACAGGGAACAGGATTCTTCCCAGAAATACTTACAGTCAGCAGCAGTGAAGTTAGGAAGCGAGTCGTAGCTCTTCTCGCTGTTCATGATGTCCTGTCGAAGGAAAGGAGAGACCATCACTGAAGATCCCCCCCACCGTACAGTAGGTATCTCCACCCAGCCTACATACTCCTGGCCCCAGGAACCTACCTCCATGATTCCAATGTAGTAGGAGAAAGGGGTGACCCTGAGGCCCTTAACCATGATGTCCGACAGGTGGTAGGGATAGAGCATGAGGTGCTCTCGGCTGTACTTCAGGAGCTCCTCGTAATACTTCCTCTCATCCTTCTTCACATGCCTCACTGGACAGGAAAAAAAAGGTTGCGGCCATCAGGGGGACGGTCTCACTCATCTCCACATATCACCAATTTCAGACTTTTAATCTTTGTTTAAAAGTTGAAAGGTGTCCTTCCAGATTACTACGACCACAGAACAAGCCGTCCATCTTTCCACCGCCTAACCCTGTCCTGACAGCATAGGGCAAACGCTGGGAAGACTAGGACCAATTAGCTTAACCGTAAGTCTTTGGATGGAGGAAGGAAACCAGTGCAACATGGAAAGAACATACAAACCGCAGTAACACAGAGAGGAGGTCAGATCTGAGCATCCAACCCAGGAGCTGTGTAGCAATAGGGCTCCCCGCTGAGTCACTATGCCATCCATTAACAGAATCATAATATACTAAAATACCTAGGTGAAGCAGGGGGATCAGAAATAGTTTTAGAAAAACATTTCATTTGAACCATTAACCTGTTAGCACAGCTTGGTTTTTTTCTGGAATAATTCAGCCAGTACCTCCTGGGACTTAATCCTGAAACTTAGCTACACATCCAGCTCACCAACTGAACTTCTGGCTGGAAAATACACTGTACCATCACCACAATGCAGGGCAAACTCAACAGGAATCTAAGGTGGATACAACAATTCAAAAGCTACAGATATGCTGGGAAAAAAATCACTAGATTATTTAACATCCTAAACCCCTCGCAGTCACTTCTCCAAACTGTATGGCAGGCTACCAAATTTAATAAATGAAAAGCAGTTTACAAAGCTTCCAGTTAGAACTGGACATTTTTATGGGAAGCTTTTATTGAAATTGCCATTAAAGACTTTCATTCTTGTGGCCACGAGTCCCGCTCTGACTGTCCTTCCTAGCCACATTAACAGAACTCTTTTCCGTAAAGGTCGCAAACAAGTACCGACAGTTCAAAGCTAGTTCCTCGGATGACAGATGAATACTTTCTAAAAGACAGAGACATCGGGCACAGTGGACTCACCCAGGTTATTGCGAAAGCGCAGCTGGTTTCGAATACTGTACAGCAGGACATGCTTCTCATATTCGCGCTGTGAGTTTCCCAAACTCTGACCAACACCACAAAAGGAAGAATTTATGTGTTAGTCACGCAGCTGATCGTAAAAGGGGACACAAAAGTACATTTAAATGCAGCCAATCTGCTTTAAGACCAGCTGCAAACACTAGCATGGTACACATTTTGCTAATCACCACTGACTAGTTAGCTGGTCATATATCAAAATAATTAAGTGGGCTTAAGCTCACTGATTGCGTATGTCTGTCAAATGGTTAGGTGGGGTGGCTTTAATGAGTTTCCAGTGTGGAATCGTCACCTGGTCAAAGACATCAGCTAAATAACAAAAGAATGATAATGGGACAACAGATCATTTCAGTAAAAAGATGACACTTTTTGGCAGATAGCCTACTCAAAGGTAATGAGCTCTGGTCATTTAACCCACAATTGCTCCAGAGACTGGCTGATCCTGCTTTCAGAAATGTTGCTTTGGATGATTATGCACCAGTAACAGCAACACTGTCAAAGATGATGCCCTGGTAAAGGGTGTAAAAGGTGACACACTGGAAAGTTAACACACAGGAAGATGTGGCATACGAGTAGATGCCACACACTGGTAAAAGTAATGTTCATACACCAGTAAAGGTGACACACTGGCAAAGGCAATGCTATAAAAAGCTAACACCCTGGCAATGTTGGCACACCGATAAAGATGACTCACTGTAAAGCATTGGTAATGTTGGCACACTACGGTGATACACTAGTAAGCAGTGCTGTGATGCTCGGATCAAGGTAATGCTCTACATGGTAACGCGCAGTACCGAAGAAAAAGGCGGCAGACTTTAAAAGGTGACACTGCATCTGTCAGACATTCACAAGAGAACCGTGCTTATTAAAAAGACACGCTTTAGTTGACGGACAGGACCCGATACCTGGCGGACGTTGGCCGGCAGCTTGCTCCAGGGGTAATTCTGCCTGATGTGAAACTCTACGTCCGTGTTCATAGCGACCTTCCGTCGAACCGCTGAAAGCTACGGCAACGAACCGGGCTCCGGGCAAGACTGAGGCCACCTTGCGCCCCGACGCAACCTACGCTCCCAGTTAGTCCTGTGTTAAAATATAATTTTACTGTGCTGTGCAGCGAAATGTCGGCTTCCCTACTTCCTTATTGTATTTTGGAGATACTCGGCGAACCGCGTCGACGTCACTTCCGCCGCCGCAGCTGTGGCTCTGACGTCATGCGCCTCGGGGCGGCTGGCGCGGGAGCGGCGGGAGGATGGCGTTATAAGCTGCGCCAAGAGCCTGAGCGAGAGTGGGATAAGCGGCTGAAAGATAAGATAAAGGCGCAAATATACATAGAATTTTCTAAGGATCAAAAAGTGTGTCTTCTAAAAAGTGTAATTATAAAGAGAGGTAGAATCTCTCAAAAAAGATAGAGGAGTACTTTTTGTAATTTACTTTCTGAGTCCATGAAGAAAAAAATCTATCAGTGCATGGTGTCTTCTTTTTCACATATTGCTTAATTCTAGGTAATAACATCCCCTAAAAATGGATCAACTGTCAATTATTTGAAATACGAACAAAGTAAAATGATTTTGCTGCATTTGTTACATTGTTATCCCTTGGTGAGACACCACAGATAAAAGCCAAACAAATTAAATCTAAGAGGTTAATGCTCCATCTGCCATAATGGGACATCATAGATTCAGGTAAGTGTATATAAATTATGTCTTCCAGGGAGAGACCCCTTGATTACCAGAAGACTTGCATTTCAACGGAGAGACCAAGAACCTCACTGTCCCTGTCATAGACTAGCTGTGTTGCAAAGGAACAGGACTTTCTGTGTCACAGAAATGTCTCAGGGAAGTCCCCAATACAGAGCCATGTGCTACAGCAGTATAGATGCATCTGACTATTTTGTAGTCTAGTCTAGATTGAGTCAGATATCAAATGTTCCACGTTTTCCAGAATGTGTGGTGCGCACATATGTGCACCAGCCGTGGTCATCAGGAGCAGAAGCTACATCATCAGTAGCAGGTACAGTGTTGTTCTCTTAGCCAATGAAAATCCTATTAAATCAAAGGCTTTGAACCACAAACTCTCAATTTCCATTTAAGATGAAGACTGTCACTTGTTTAACTCAACACTCACTCATTGACTACAGACCCATGACCCTGACATCAGTTATCATGTAAACCTTTGAACAGCTGATTCTCTCCCACCTGAAAGCTCTCATGGATTCACTTCTCGACCCTCAACAGTTTGCCTACCAGGCTGACAAGTCAGTGGATAAAGGTCCTGAAAATAAAATCAACCGTTTTCTCATTTGACATGTACTGGTGTAGTACTTGTGTAGGACTAACTCAAGCTTCACATTCAGACATGTTTGTAAGGTGTTTGTTCTTTTTATAGAATCACAGAAACTTCCTGGCTGTGGCGATGGCTCCGGGAAACACACAGCATCATATACAAGCTAAATTTAACGCTGCTCAAATGTGTAGAGTGGTGGCTCTGAGGTTAGGGATCTGTGGTAGCAATCGGAAGGGTGCTGGTTTGAATCTCACAAACGGCAGTAGTGGTTATACTCAATTGGGCCCTTAACTTGCAATTGCTTTATTCTGGGTGTGATGTTAATCTATGTCTGGCCCTGTAAGCAGGTCCTCCATCTTTCAGGAAAAACTTGGGTGCTGGTGGCAGGATTGGGAATAAAAACTTCCCACTATTCCATTTGAACTGGTGGAGTGCTGAGGGATCGCTAGCTGCAGTTGTGTTCTCATCTCTGTGGGGGGTGTGGCAATGTGCTGTATCAGCATGTGTTCCTTACCTAAATTGTGGCCTTTAAAAACACTGGATGCCTTATGTTTTTGGCTCAACTCTGCCCTCTGAAGGAAATTAGCTGTTATAACAGCTCAATGGAAAACATCATCAGTCCATCTTCCATAAATGCATCTTCTGTACAGTGCCAGAGAAGATGAGGTACGAGTCAGGGGACACCCTGGTAGGTGTCAGTAACAAAAAATTGAACGGGGATTATTTAACATGTTTTGAACTTCAAATTGTTGAAAGGTTGACATTTTACGTAGCTTGTAAAGTATTTCTTTCACATTATTAGTTTATCTGATGCCTTTATCCAGAGTGACATACAGTATAGGGAAGCACTGCAATTTATTTGCGCTCCCTGGGATTTGAACCCACAACCTTTGTGTTAGCGGAATGCTACATTTGGTTCAGTCATTGGTTTAATTTCAGAGTCACTCATTCCAAGGCAGAAGATAAAATGTACCAATGATCAGACATGAAGTGTGTTGTAAACCTATTGCATTGAGACTTTTTGCATACTGTGCAACAAAAGGTCAAAGATATATCCGAATTTTGGCAGGAGAGCTGTTACACTTATACAATCATACCTGTGAAACGGGACACATCCACGAGGTGAGAGATTGCTGGCGCTAATCCCGGGCACCATTTGGGCCAGGAATGTATTGCTAGTCCCACAGGACACTGCTAACCGTCATGGATTTGGGCCTTAATGTTAAGTGCTGCTCTGACACAAATGCAAGATCGAGGAGGAAAAGTCGAGGCTTAATGTTAAACAAGAAGAGGCAGAAGGTATGCGAGAAAAAGATCCAGTAGCGATGACTCACTTCGGATGGTTCTTTATTCGCCCACGAGGTTCTGTGTCCTAAACATTCATTCATTCATTGCAGTTGTGTCAAACAGTGCATGAGGGGGGTAAAAGCATTAGGACCAGACCCATTTCTTTCAGGAAGTCGGAGCTTCAGGTACAAGTGCCGTGGAAGATAAGAGTTATCATACCGTTTTAAAAAGTCAAATGAAAAAGCAGGTCGATAAATGAAAATACAAAGATTACAAACTCTCAGAAGTAAATAGCAATGTAAATAAAAAGTATAATCTATATCTGTACTTCACTCCCAATGTGGGAACATTTACATTTGAATAAGATGCACTTTCATATGTGCTGAAATAATTGAATTCAAAGAAGTGTCTGAATGTGAACCAGTCTAACAGAGATTAAACTTAAAATTGATGCGGTATCAAATGAAAAAAAGCATGAATTGAAAGGATGTCAGGACATGTAGCCCCCCATGAATCCAAAAAAGATTTCACATCCTAGGGTTGGAAACAGATTTTGGTCCACATGGAGCTCTTACTGCATTTGTGCTTCAGGCAAACTGTCGAAGCAGGTTTGCTATGGACTCAGGGGAGCTGGAGAGTTCCAGAACCTCGACCCCTTCTAGGAGCAAGTCTTCAGCAACCATCAGCTGTCCCTCCCTCTATACAGCTGTGTTTATTGCCATAAAAGGACCCTAAAAAGCCATAGGAAGAAGATGAACTGGTCACAGACCAGTAACCCGACATGAGTAGCTAATTAAAGTCAATGTGTGTTGCGCACACACACACACACACACACACACACACACACACACACAGAGAGAGAGAGAGAGAGAGAGAGATAACATGTATGAAGAGGGAAAGGGAACACTGCTCTCCACCACTGGTCCAATACATCCAAAGTATTAACAGAAACAACAGGATCTAATTTAAAAACAAAGAAGTGTTCTGCCAAAAACCAAGATCACACAACTGAGAAAGTGCAACATTAATATTATAATCATTATTAATAAAAATATACTCAAAATTTTAGCTCAAAGAAACACTGTACAAACACACAGCAGAGACAGTAACACTGATGTCTGCTCCCGCTGGTGTCTCGAGAGGTTCAAGACACGTAGAGACCCGACTGAATGTAGTTGATAGACAATCACGCCAGGTCAAAACACCATTCAGAGAACATCTTTTGGCACTGACCAAACCATTAAGGAAGAGAGGGGGGGAAAAAAGCAACCACCCACTCCATGCTCTTTCACACACTACTGTATATAATCACAACAAAGTGTGGCCATGGTGGTGGTGCATTGTGGGTACCCATCCTGACCCTGAAGAAGCAGGACGGAACGCTGAAACTAGCTTTGGCTAACTCATCAGGAAAAGAAGAGTGCTGCGTTTAAATTTCAGACAAATTTCCAAATTGTACACACAAAAGGTCCTCAATAGAAATTAAAATTCAATAATAAAAATATTCTGACAGATTTTCAATAGGCAAAACCTGCATCACCTAAGTAAATGCCTCATTCTTCTCTCCTCAGATTTAACCACTTAGAAATAATAAAAAATCAGAGCTTCTTACTGGAGCTCTAGGCTGCTGGGATGTGTATAATCAGCCCCCTACTGAGTGGGACAGCCCACTTTTCCTGAGATGGGGTCCCCACAAGGCAGGGCAGGGTCCTCCCCCACATCACTCATGTACCTCTGCCCCCTAGTGGGACAAATGCATTACACACTGGTGAAGAACACAGAGCTACGTTATTCTGCCAGCTGGAAAACGAGCACGCAACTACAATTACACCCATAGCATTGAAAACCCTGTCACTGTGCTGCATTGATTCAATCCTCAGCCTGTGTCCTGTGACTTCACTGTAACACCTGTTGGAGTCTCCCCCCCCCCCGCCCCCACCCAAATCTAGTCTCCTGAGAGATGACATCCAGCATCTACACCTCACTGATCGTTCTCTCAGATGGGCAGTAGCTGGCAGAGTCGGCTGGCGACACATAGAGCGAGTGCGTCTTGCGATTGAGCCGTGCACGTTTGGTAGCCAGCGACAGGCTGCGCTTGCTCGATGAGATGATCTCCGAGATGAACTTCTTGCAGTCTACGCAAACCTCCATGACACTCCAATCCTCCGTCAGTTCCTTGGGAAGCTCCAGGTCGTCATGGGATGTCTTTGAGCCATGCCTGGACAACCTTGCAGAAGTGGACACGGCGCAGTGTCAGCAGAGGTGATACACAAAATCATCTGGTTGGCAGTTCCTCACCAGTGGGGCACTGTTTTCCCAACAGGTCCACAGTACCTGGAAACCGTGCGGTGGAAGCTGTGCCGACTGCTATGGGCCTTCTCAGGTTTCGGGGTGGCTTGGCCTTTGGCCAGGGTGCTGGGCCCCAAGGAATAGATGGGCAGACTGGCATAGGGCTTGGAAGGAAGCCGCATCTAGGGGACAATGTTGGCATTGTTGGCAGAGCATCACATGTCAATCTGAAGGCGAATATCGTCAAAGGTGGAAAAACCTACCTTTTTACAGCACTGAGAGCATACAGGCCTGAAGGATAGGAAACAGGAAGTGGATATTACCCAATTATCCTACTGCTAAGAACTGTGAGAAAGTCCCAGTATGCATCCTTGACATAAATACAAAATTGTTCTGTAAAACCAGTGACTTTGGAATGATGTATCTGACCTCCCATTGTGTGTTTGAAATTCAATATAAAACTTTTTTTTCTCTCTAGGTTACTAAAATCTCATCGTAAACAGCCTTCCTGAGAAATGTTGAACATCATGTCTGTTTTTTCAAAGTTTTTGGGATCTTCTGGATTAAAGTATTACTGGATTATAGTTCGATGTACTCTGGGGTGTTGAAGTCCAGAGGAAGGGCATTCGTTACCTTTTGCAAAACTGACATGTGTAGGACCAAGTGAAGAAGGAGAACCTCTTGGTTCGGCAGGAGAAGCAGAGCTGCGGGAGGTAAGGAAGTGTGTTCATAAGGCACCTGACCCACCTTCACAGCATCCACATCCGTGATCATCATCTTGTGTTTTTGGAAGAACATTAGAGTAGTGTTTCTACGAGAACTGTGACGCCAGACAGATGACACTGACCTTCCCTTTCTTGAGTGCGTTGTAAACGTCCCTGTACTGCTGGAATTTCTCCAACTCGGCCTTAACCAGTACCTGCCGGATGTGCATCACCTCCTCCACTGTGAGGGACAGGCATTCCACTGGGAAGCAGAACTCCTCCTGCAACGACACATAACCGTGGCAACCCCTCCAGCCAGACAAGAACCTTGGCAAAGGTTCAGATAGATTTCAGGGGCAGACAGCGACGAAGACCAAAGCACAAAGACATACTTGAGGGCTGCATACACACTCGTATCCTGGAGACAATATATTGAGCAAAAGGGGGATTGGGAAGCAGAGAAGGGAAGATGTTTTCAGACTTTTCTGACTATTGCGGGCAACTTCAGCCCTTGCAGAATGAGGTATGATTGTTGGATGTGAACCCAGACAAGCTTCACAAAGATGTTCCTTGTGTTAGCTCTATTAGCAGGGTGGCCTACAGAGTGCAACACAGCCAAGCTTGTGTTCTTGCAGTTGACAGTAGACTATGGCACAGAGATGAGGTAATTGAAAGGCGAGGGCCGTGTACCTTTAGGCTACCAAACACAGTGTTGACCTACTTTTCTGTTAAGGATGCCTACTCTCTCACACTCACCTCCAGAGTCCGTTCATCAGGATCCCCACATTATAGTGCATTTCCGATAGTTCTGTTTGTGAGAGCTACGTACCAACGACTTCGAGCTCTGCCGTGTTGGCGGCACGAACTGGCGGACACTGGTGGGGGTCTCCTTCTCAATGGAGTGTCGCCTCTGCTGCTTGGGGCGTCTCTCTGGTTGGGGGGTTGACGAAATAGGCAGGAACATGGGCGGAGCTTGGGGGCGCAGGGGAGAACGATACAACAGTCACAATGCAAGCAGGAACCGGGGCAGAGTTCAGGTCGGCGTCTCGGTTCTGGGGGACGGAGGGACACGGACATACTCTTTCTGCCCTTGGACTCGGGGGATGTTTCATCCATCAAGGATGTGGACGCACTCGAGCTGCTGGCTGACTTGCGTCCTGTAAAATCCTCCTGAAGAGTAAGGAGAATCCAGTGCTAAATAACCCCACACACAGTGACTATATAGTCAGTCTACACTCCCACCTCACCACCTTCACCATCCTTAATAAAGATGTGTTTTTTTATTTATTTATGTATTTATTTTAATCAACACTGTAGACGCCAAATCCCAAGCGACTGGCGAGTTTCGCACACACCTCTGAGTCGGAGCTGTCAAGTTCTGCCAGCGTGGGAGCTTTCAACAGCCTCTTCCTCTGGGACAGTGCCTGAGCCCTCGCCAGGCCCCTCTCCTCACTCTCGACTTGCAGGGTCCCGTTGGTCAGAGCCAGGGTACTGATGGCCGTCCTCCTGGGGGCCTCGGGGGTGTATGAATCTGTGACCAAAGGCATCACAGCACACCTGGGCTTCAAGCACTACAGAGCATGATGAGGATACCAAACAGCTCCCAAAAACCCCAAGCCCTTCGCAGCTGCAGGTTTTGTAAAAGTGCATTGAAATTAAATGTCTCAAATTCAGATTTTACAAAAATCTCCTTAACCCCATATCATATATTTTGTACTTTATTATACACTCACCTAAAGGATTATTAGGAACACCATACTAATACGGTGTTTGACCCCCTTTCGCCTTCAGAACTGC
>JAODLC010000050.1:4770947-4799379 GCA_026781145.1 Hippopotamyrus pictus
TGATTGGTTGATTAGATAATTGCATTAATGAGAAATTGAACAGGTGTTCCTAATAATCCTTTAGGTGAGTGTATATATTTACACACATCTTTATTTATTTATTTATTTATTTATTTTCTTCCCTCAAAGCCCTGTGAGTGTGTGCGTGTGCGTGTGCGTGTACGTTTGGCATTAGGTTTATATTATATTGTGGGGGACATTCGGTCCTCACAATGTAATAAAAACCTGTTATTTTGACATTGTGGGGACCATTTTCCAGGTTCCCACAAAGATCAGTGAATGGAATAAAAAACTAAAAATGCCAGAAGTCTTGTGTTTTGTTTGGTTACTTACGGTTAAGGTTAGGGCTGGGTATGGGTTAAAGGTCGTCATGTTGGGATTAGAGGTTTCGCCATAGAAATGAATGGAGAGTCCCCACAAAGATATAATTACAAACCTGTGTGTGTGTGTGTGTGTGTGTGTGTGTGTGTGCGCGCGCATCTCTGCTTGAATAGCAGTGGCTTGGAACAGCATTAGACACACAGAAGCGCCCTTTCTGTTGGGTTTGCCAAAACAGGGTCTGTTCATTCACACAGACAGCTGGAAACAGCCTAGCAGATCCAGGGCATGACTGTGAGGAGGCAGAAGCATGTGACACACACTGGTTTATAAGCGCAGAAGGCCAAGAACACCACAAGGGGGAGGGAGGGTGGGACTACAGCAGCCACAAGCCGTCTGCAGATTCAGGACCTGGGGGTTCACAGTGAGACAGACCCCGACAGAGACAGACAGGCGCGGGGAGCCTGGCTGAGCAGAAGGTAGCATGTTTACCTGGGCCGCAGAGCTGAACGTGAGGAGTGCTGATGCTTTTCCCAGAACCTGAAAAACATCATCACCTCCTTTAGAGAGGATTAGAAATAACAGTGACAGCCTCATCCCTCTATACCCCAGCGCCTGACATGCAATCGTCCAGCAACATGTGGTCACAGAAGAACACGTTAGGTGAGGACAGAGATTCCATAGTAACAGGGACTGGACTACATAAATATAAATGGACCCACTGGGAAAGTAAGTCCTGAAGAGAGTAAGTTTATTTCCAAATAGGGCAACCTCTCCAGATATCTCAGTGGTCATTCCTGCAACCTTCTGACTCCCTGTAATTGACTTGCTGAAAACCCACAGGCACAGAAAGACCCTTAATGACAATGTGGTAACTAACATCACTACACCGTGAAACATGATGCGTGCAATACTGCCTTGACACATGGTGAATGGAAATAAAAACAAGCCAATGTTAAAGCAGCGGATTTACAAAAAGCGGAGGATTGAGGACTGCGAAGAAGCACAAGGTTAAAGTAATTATCTGGTAATGCGTGACAAAAATCTAGAAGGACAGATGAGAAAAATAGGAGAGAACACTGATGGCAGATCTTAAGGTCTATGAGAAGATGCAAGACAGTCAAGAAGCAACAAGGGTACAGCAGACCAACATGGAAGATGTGGCCCTCACACAGTCAACAGTCCCGTTTGAAGGTCTGTAAAAGCCCCTTTCACTAGCTTTTTTGCAATGGTCTTAAACGCATGACAAGCTCAGCGCTCTCATCTGTCGAATGAGACGCTAATGACAACAGGACTGATTGAGCAGAATGAAGCAGGCGAACAGCAGTGACAGTCTATCAGTTAGTCAGACAAAATTTAAGGGGACAGTACTAACTGGTTTGCGGGGCAAATTGTTCACAAATATGGTAATCTTACGAGATTTAATATCCATGGAATTATCCTGTCATGCAGCTGCATGTGGGAATGTGAACGCACAGCCACCCGGCTTCTCACCCAAGCGGCTCCTTCGAATCCGATCAGGGGACACCGGCCGAAGCTTCCGTTCGGTCTTGATCTCCTCCAGGATTCGTTCGTGCAGACTGCGTGGCCTTGGAGGGTGGGGCTTCAGTTTGCGAGCAGCCACCTACACACACGCGCGCGCACACACACACACAGGAGAGACGGGCAGACCGAGGGCAAAACAGCAAGCTCCGTTGCCCCCTTGGGATCGATAGTGCTGCTGAAAAAGGACATGGGGGGTGGGTAACCCTGAAAATGGGTAGCTATGACTACGGAGAATAATAGACACCATTTTAGTGGCATCATCATCAATGACAACAGAAGTGCACAAACGAGAGAAGGGTCAACTTACAGGGTTGAGAGGAGGTCTAGACCTTATGAAGTCTAAGATGACCTCGTGTGCACTCTTCTTTAACCGCGGCGGGATGTCGCCATTAACCTGATAACCAATCAGGAGAAAGCCAGGTCACACTCACAGAATCACTGATCTACCTAATCACCACGCAGTCAGACCTGCGCTTCTCATGACAATGCATCACACAAGATGTTGATTCTGCATACTGTATTTGGTTCTGTTGACCACGTGCCAAAGATGGTACGTCACGGCATTAAATAGAATGACACGCATTATTAAAAAGATGCAGTGAGCCACAGAAATTGGCGTGGTGTGTGTGTGTGTGTGTGTGTGTGTGTGTGTGTGTGTGTGTGTGTGTGTGTGTGTGTGTGTGTGTGTGTGATTCAGAGAGCACGAGCTGGATGTACCAGCAGAACAATCTCCTCACACTCAGGAGCCGAAGCTTTTCAGTATTCTCCAAACCCAGTGTGGCTATTGATAGAAACAGCAAACCACTGATATTTAGCGAGATTTAGGGCCCATCTGTCAGGTCACAGCTGATGGTGAGAACCCAGCCCGTTCAGCAGTCACATGTGATGGGTATTAACGCCATTAGACCTTTATGCATGTTTATGCATGGGAGCGTCTGCATATTTATCGCATACTTGTTATAAGAAAAACATCTAATGGATTTAAATATGCATTTATGAGCCAGATTAATGAGGGGGTGTGCAGGTTTAGACATTAGTCACTGAGGGTGTGGTTGATTGTTTGCTGGATTTGAGCAGATGGGTGAGTCTGTATTCACTCCCTTCCGCAGGTACGCACAAAAGTGCCCTGACCTTTTTACGCTACTAGACATTCCTCTTATTCACATAGTTTATCATCCAGTTATGTTAGTACAAAACCCGAAATACTTGACAATTAAGTTTAAACAACAAAAGGCCATCAATCCTATGCAAGTTGTTCACATATATGTACTTACATAGATAAGGATGCGTTTGAGGGACAAATGTATCAAGGTAGACAAGAAGTAAGAAACAATGCCCCTATAAAACTGACTTTCAGAATGTCATTATCGGTACCCTTTGCTACCAGTAACAAAATAGTTAACAGGTTCACACATTCAAAATCAAATAATTTGTGTACTGACCTGATGGAAGGTAAACACTGCTTGTAGAACCTAGGGGGTGTGTCTGCGTTCTGTCCTCAGTCATGTAACTAGCCTAACACCACCCGCAGTCCCAGACTCACCATGACTTTCCGCAGTTTGTAGCGTTTGGATCGGATGTCGTCCATCAGCATCTCATAGGGCGTGAGCTGGAACTCAAACGGTAAGGGATCGTACGTTCTCTCTTCGACCTTCTTCAGTTTGACCCCATGCCTCAGGTCCCTCATGACCTGCACCCAGAACCTGGCCTGAAGAAACAGAGGTGACCGATAGGCAGTACTGACATAAAGAGAAAGAACCCTCTCCCAGAATCCTCTGTTCTGGACCGATAAGCCCCTCCTTATACCCAATCAGCATTCTGCAGCTCTGTCAGGTCTTGGGCAGATTCCTCCATTCTCTCACCCTCCATCTTCCGCAGGTTCTGGTCATTAGAGAGAAAAACCAGGCTTGAGATGAGCCTCTGAACACCAACGTCTTCCCGTGCGGTCAAAGTCAACCATAACTCATGGAGCTTAGGAATCAAGATCTGGCTGTGAACAAATCAGGAGACCTGCAAGTAGTACAGTTTTGGATTTCCAGAGATGCCCTGCCCAGCTTCGCAGGTAAACTCCAGCTTGACGCAAGTCAAACAAACAACCTACAAAAAGCGTATGCCTTTAATAGCTGGAATGAAAGATATGGGTACATCCATGTTAATATATGGACTTTCCTCTGAACAGAATATTGAAGAGGAAATGACAGCTGTCATGGGCAAAGAATCTGATCAACCAGCTGGTTGTCATCCATCAGGTTCCTCCCAAACATCAGCCTACTGCTGCGCTTCCAAATGGAGGAAGCTACAAATGATGGAAGGAATTGGGTAATTAAAATCTAGAGATTAAAAGTCCAGACCGGGATTTTGTTTCAACCAACCAGTTGAGTACTCTGTGACTGTGTTGGCTGAAACAAACACCTGGTCTGGACTTTTACTCTCTGCACCTGAATTACCCAACGATGACGGACACATGAGAAGTACCACAAATACAGCAGTGAAGCTGAACATGGATCTGACAAACAGGAAAGTACATTGGCGACCCTGAAATTTGTCAGGTGCAGCCGCCCCAGGCAGCTGTACTGTAGGAGGAAACCACAGGACCAAGCCGAAGCTGGAGCTGAATCCACATCTCAGGTAGATAATAGCACTGATCACAGCAGACCTGCTACACTGTTCTCAGATCTGTGGATGGCATTACCATAAATATTTAAAGGCAATACAAAACTCTTCCAACTTCAGGATCATTTCTGCCTTCCTACATTCCGGGATATCAGACGTGACATCACCTTCTGATCTGTAAACGAGGGGACTCAGGAACATAGTGGTCAGTCTAGGTCTGAAGGTCGAAGACCTTGTGTGGACACCACACCTCTGCACACCCTGCAGGTTCACCTGTGTCAGAGCAACGTGACTCACCTCCTTGGCGCTCTTGATTTTGTGTAGGAACATCCGGAGCTCCTGAGTCTCAGCATAAAGGGCGCGACATACAGCTTGGTAATGACTGGGGGCGTCCGAGGGGCTGGGCAAGTGAGAGGAACAGAGCTGCCCCACAAAGGAAGCAGGTCACACATACACACCAATCGCTTCATATTTACTGATGATAACGCGGCTCGTCCAATCAGGGACGCAGGAATCCAAATCCCATCACAGATCTGTACAGAACACATTTCACAATATCTTTAATTTCATATTGGGGAGGTGTAAGCTACCTTGTATGTTGCTCTGATGGGAGGGTCATGTTAACAGGGTTTATGGTAATGATTAGTTTTGCCTGTGTTGTATAAAATTACCAGGTTCCTTTCTGCTTCTACCCACAGGAAACCAAACCGATAGCCATGTGTTAGTCAATCCCAACTGCCACCACAAAGTTCTACTACAGATAACATGGAGAAAGAATCGGTAGGGGCACAGGAAGACATACGAAGACACAATTCAATCAGAAATTTGGTTTTAGACAACTGTACAAAATCTAATCTGATCAGCAAGAAAGGAACATTGAAAATCAAAACTAAGATATCCCTGAAGTTACCAGAGGGGTGATAATGCTGCTTAGTAGAGACATTCCTGTGGAACTCATGACGCACCATGAGCAGCAGTTAGCAGACCATCAGCAGACCACCTGACATGCCTGCATTACGCTTCAGTGACTTCGGCAAGGAGGAATGCAAGAGTTGCGTAATACTGCAGCACTGCATTATGGGTAAATGAAACATGTGCCACTTCAGCTACAGAAGTCACACTCCAAATCACGAGAATACAACTGTATTTTGTCTCAGATTAGATAAGTAAAATCAAAACGATAAAAGTCAAAGGATGCGTGGGATACAGTCCTAGGAAGGTTTTCCACAAGGACAGGCACATCCACCATATCAGAGGCCCAGCTAAAGACATTTAAAGGCAATGAAGCTGAGCAAATGATGAGAGGTAAGATAATGGAAGCTAAAGCAGAAATCACAAGCAGAGTTCAGCTATGCCTACCTTCAGGACGTCCCGGTAGCCTTGGACACGACACACATTAGCAGAGTCCTCCTCATCAGCAGCTGCCTCGTAGCCCTCGTCAGGGCAGATGTCACCCTCTGCCACATTGGTCATGAGGTCAATGAGGTGCTCCAGCGGAGGACTTAACTCCCGCTCCTCGTTCTCCTTCAACCCATAGTCTAGTGCTTTGTAGATCATGATGCCCAGCGACTCGATCACCTGCGGAAGTAACGCCACACCGTTTGGACCTCCAGGCGGCATGCCAGGGCTCGCTGAATCGGTACACCAGCAGGGCTGCATTTCAAAGCAAAGTTTCATGCATCCATTACCCAGTTACCAATGGCAACCAATCTCTGAGACAGATGGTGGTTCCCTCAGAGACGGAGTCATGTTGGGGAATGTGGATGAGCTCATTCACACAGAATTGTCTGTTGTGACGCTTATCCTTAAGTAGGGCTGGGAGTTATTTCAATAAAATATTGTACTGTGATTGTGAACATGCATACAGTCAATTTATGTTCAATTTAAATATCATATCATGATATAGCTGAAACACTTGTCTTCTTGCATAATTGACAATTATAGTGCACTCATTTTTACACAAAACCTAGGGTATGAGTGTTGGCTGGCATAATTTATCAATAGACCTGTCAAATTTCTACCAGTAAAACACTTCGGTCATCAAAACAAAAAATTAAAACCACCCATTATATATTACAATTTTATAAATATGCATTTTAGAATATCGTGATGAACATCAGTATTATAAAAACTTTGTGATATTTTTAGGACGTATCACCCAGCCCT
This sequence comes from Hippopotamyrus pictus, assembly GCA_026781145.1. Lineage (NCBI taxonomy): Eukaryota > Metazoa > Chordata > Actinopteri > Osteoglossiformes > Mormyridae > Hippopotamyrus > Hippopotamyrus pictus. The sequence continues at coordinate 4,777,590 of JAODLC010000050.1, forward strand.
AGTCAAACTTCACGAGCAGCGAGCCAAAGAAAGAAACCTATAACAAAACATACTGTCTGCGTTTAGCAGTGTTATGCTCTACGACAAAAAAGGGTTTATTTTTTATATAATTCATTCATTAAAATGAGTTTACAGTTTGCAGTCCACTTAACCTGCTACCTTTTTCATGTTCCAAATCTGGAATAAGGGCAAATAAGGGCAACTCTAGGGGAATATTAAGCAAAAATGCCTCAAAGTAAAGAAATAAATTACTTGAATTATATCGTGATAATTATTGATATCGTTTGTAAAAGTAAAAAAAAAAAAAAAAACCCTGTTCTCAAGAAGTGAGAAGTGGTGTCTATGGGTGTGTGAGTGTGTGTGATGTGCATTTACACGCAACACACACTGCATTCCTGACAAGGACGAGACTTTTTTGTTGTTTAAACTGGGATTTTTAAATCAAGCACAGCCCAAGTACAGCGTAACCCAATCTTACTCTGGACACAAAAGACCCCATTTCTTGTACACACTACACCTCAGATCATACCCCATGATAGACATTATTCCATGAGGCACATCCACTTCAGAACATTTCACAGACCAAAAATACTACCCATAATTCACTTTATTTATATTAGTATGAAGCCCTGGAGCATGTTTATAAATCTAACTAAATAAGGGGAAGAGCTGGGACTTTATCTACCTGAGATGACCCCTTGGAAACACACATAAGGTCAGCAGTCACTGAACGCCTCAACCATGACAATTACTAAGAAAAACAATGCCCAGCAGAGAAGATGTTTTGGGAAACACCCTGAAGAAACTTTTTGGGAACTCTCAGTCTCTCTCAGTCTCACTCTCACTCTCTCGATTCTCCATTCATTTCTATGGGCATAACCCTAATCCCAGCTACAACTACATGAACCCCTACCCAGCCCCAACCTTAACCATAAGTAAAATAAAATACAAGACTTTTGGCTATTTTAGATTTTTTATTAAAGTCATAGATTTTTGAAACTGAATTTCCCCTTGTGGGGACTGAAAAAATGTCGAAATAAGGGTTATTACATTGTGCTTTCCTGCTTACTCTGTGTGAAGGACACCTGAGTCCAGACCCAAATTTGTGTTAATTTGATATCTGTAGAAGTAACTACTCAGCCGAACAGACCTTCCAGAAGCACACCATATTTGTTTGGCCACAAGCTTTACTTTTGCGTCTACATGGTGGATACAAGGACCGCTTTTCTTAAACATGAAAATTGTAATTTCACAGTAGATTAATCACATCGGCAAGGCACAAACACACAGGGATTCTGACACCGTTTCTGCCTCAACCTACCCTGACACACCGAGTGGAATTTGTAGTTTAAGAACCCTAACATCACAGAGCATACAGTCTACCTCAAGCACTGCGGAGAGACGTAGACCTCCAAGCGACATGCAATTTACAGACTGACCGGAAGGATCTCGCCTCGGTCTGCCAGAGACATACAGCTTCTCATGTCACCCTTCACTGGGAGGAATAGACATATCCCTATTCTCAGATCATAATTTACTACTTTACTATGAGTCAATGGGAGTTATATACACTACAGAGAGAAAAAAAACATACATATCAGGGATCAACGTTTGTGCATCATGCCACATGTTTATTTTACTGGTTCAGTAGTCAGTCAACAAATACTGAATTCAGTACAAGCACTTCTCAAAATATTATTTGAAAGTTACAATAAAACATAGATACTGGATATAACAAACAGTGCCTGCTGGATCCATTTTATTGACCTGAAAGCCAACTCGAGAAGCGAGAGGACATGCACCCCAAACCCCTAACCCAAAGCAGAGACAGGGTTGATGTTACACCATGGCAACGAAAGCAGTGGGAACATGCTGTGCTCCTGGCACACAGGCCACACCTACACCCGCTTCCCTAACCCCCCCAAATTAGCCAGCAACCTCGTGCGCAGGCTTGTGACTCACAGAAGAGCAGGAGGGAAGAGCAGCTCCTACAGAGATGCTTCTCACGTGGACGCACCACTGCTCCAAACTCGGGGATGATGCCATCACAAAATCTGCTACTAGTGAACATCGATTCATAAGAATTCTACAATAGACCACAATCAACCTTAGGTCATTTTATAGATGAGTACCAAAGATCCAGGGAATCTATCTTTCAGGAGCTAGATATACCTTCAATAGGGGCGATACCTTGCTCAGGGTACCTCAGCGGCACCTTGCTAGTCATGGATTTGAACCAGCAACCTTTCAATCACAAGCATGCTTCCCTAACCATTAGGCCACAAAAGCCCCACTGTGACCAACCATTCCTCAGACTAAAGAATCAGCAAATGCATAACAGAACTTAGGGATATAACTTCATGTCAATGTGTTGAGTGAATTGAGGAGAACAATGTAAATCGAAATAGTGAAAGACAGAGCCAGACTAAATCTCTTGGATTCTAAAACGGAGTGAACGTCAACCATGTGATGGCATCAAGCAGACAGCTAATTCCGCCAAATTCGACCCCTCACAAACCCCCCCTCCCAGGAGGAGAAAAGCCATCTTTTATATTTTAAAGACCAGTCATGTGCCCCCCCCCAACCCCGCTGCCCAAGTCTGCTGAGAGCCTAACTTAAGGAAGATCCCATTCCTTTTTGAGAGGCTGCTTGACCTCTGCGTGACCCTTTACGGCTCCGTACATTATGTAATGATGGGAAACAAAGACCTGCTATCACCGATGTGTGTTTTTAGAAGGCAGTGCCTTTAATAGCTAATCTGAGCAGTTACACAAGCAGGGAAGACCTACAGCTGCAGTCTTAATGCTGTTATCCTTGGAGATGCACATCCATGCAAATCCACATTTTAGGCTACACATCAGGAATTGCCAGAACACACACACACACACACACACACACACACCTTCCTGTGGCAGGGGACACTAGAAGGGAGGTGTTTGTGTGTATACATGCATAAGAGCACCCAAAGGGCCTTGACTGTAAGCCAGGCTTTACCAGCAATGCAACTCTGTCAAAGGGCACCTCAAAGGACCGTTACTAACATTTTAGCAGAGGTGAATAGTTCAAATCCAGAAAGAAAAAATCCTGACCAAGATTTTGTTTCAACCAACCAGTTGAGTACTTTGTGACTATTTGTACTCAACTGGTTGGCTAAAACAAAATCTTGGATTTTTACTTTCTGGACATGAACTATCCACTTCTGCATTTTATTACTTACATTAGCCGTGAACACCATGCCAGAAACGAGGGCTATATTCACAGCAAGAAAATGGACAGTAAAATAGATTGAACAATTTCAAAGGTGAAAACTTCACAAAATCAGAAATTGTTACAGACAAAGCAATCTAAATAAGCTAAGATCAGTTTTCGATACAACAAAAATCTAAAAAAATCTTGACTTTACTAAAAACTTCGGTTTAAGAGTGAGAAAAATTATATGTTTGCAGAAGGGAAGTAAAAGAAGGAACCCACCATGTTTCAGAGAAACAGATTCCTCAACACTGCTTTTAAGCTGAAAAACCACAAAAACGTTTGTTTCCAAGCTGCTTTTCACAGAGTGGTTTCATTCACACTGGATTCACACTGTGCAGTGCAGAGGCGAACCCCCACTCCCTCTTTACATGGAGTCAGAGGACGTGTGGTATGAGGGACGCAACAAGCAACTGGCCCTCAGGCTGTCTGGGCGCCACAAGAAACTCTGTCAGGGGGGCCCATCAGAGGAGGGTGGGGAGGAAAACAACACACCTACTGTTTTAATCCAGTGAGCAGAACTACACGAGAACACTGCAAGCGGTCAGCCAGCTAGGCTCACTACCGGGAACCCGCCTGCATCATGGAGCTTAACATCCAACACAAACTCAGCTCAAGCACAGGAATGTGCATTTACTTCATAAAACATTTACTTCAACGGTAGTATTTTAATGACTCCTTTGGAAAAACAGGAGACCTCATTTCAACAATCTGTCTTACAAGTGACTGACCCACTGGCTACATATACCACAGTCAGGGCAGCAAACAAGCAAAGGTCACAACTGGACTTAAAAGACCACTGGGACAGTCCAGGGGCTCATGTTTGGGGAGTAGGGATCTATGATCAGGCATCCACACCCATGGAGGAGATAAACAATTAGAGGTGGATAGTTCGGGTCCGGGGGGGCGGCATGGTGGTGCGGTGGTTAGCACTGTTGCCTCACACCTCTGGGACCCGGGTTCAAGTCTCCGCCTGGGTCACATTTGTGTGGAGTTTGCATGTGTCGTCGTGGGGTTTCCTCCGGGTACTCCGGTTTCCCCCCACAGTCCAAAGACATGCTGAGGCTAATTGGGGTTCCTAAATTGCCCTTAGGTGTGCCTGTGTGAGTGGATGGTGTGTGAGTGTGCCCTGCGATGGGCTGGCCCCCCATCCAGGGTTGTTTCCTGCCTCGTGCCCGTTGCTTCCGGGATAGGCTCCGGACCCCCTGCGACCCAGTAGGATAAGCGGGTTGGTAAATGGATGGATAGATGGATAGTTCAGGTCCAGTAAGTAAAAATCTATACCAAGATTCTGTTTCAGCCAACTGGTTAAGTATAAAGAGTCACAGAATACTCAACTGGTTGGCTGAAACAAAATCTTGGTTTGCATTTGTGCGTCACTTCCAAGAATATCAGAGAGCATCATAGTGGCGCAAAAAAAATCTAAAAACATCACCACTCAGAGTATTTTTGTCTGGACTAGAATCCACAATGAATTGGGAAACAGAAAACAACATCAACAGGGCAGTGGGTAGGCAGTTAAAACACAGAGCACAGCGATTTAATAGAAAGGCCACAAGGACAACAGAGGGGCAACGTCCAGGAGCAGAGAACATGCTGAGCCTTAAACACTCCAGGCTGGCATCAGTCTGCTCCACCCAGACGCTCAGCTCCAGGAGCGACTGAGCCATCAGGAACCTTGACCCACTTCCCAGGATTTCTCTGTCAGGACTTTAGAGACCAAATACAAAGCCACTTATCGGGGATTTATCTGTGAGCCACTACCGAAGCCAAGTCTACAGGACACCAGTGAGGTTAAATGCACGCATGGATGTATTGGGAACGATGCTGAGGAACCCATTTCTCTGAAAGCAGAGCTGCTTCTCCACTGAAGCTCCATGACTCAAACTCAAACCCTTGAGAAATGCATTGGATCGTCACTTACCTGAGCTGGTGAGCATGGCTTCCCATATTCATCTGTGAAGACACAAACAGACAGGGGTCACAGGAGTGAAAGAGCCAGGAATCCAGAGAAATTACCATTTTCAAACACCAGGCCAACTTTCCCTCCATTAGAAAGAGCTGAACACTGAACCGAACCAATCGTTACCGTTATAATCAGAAAAAAGGCACCTCTAATCAGAGGTGGAGGTTTCCGGTCCAGAGAATACAAATCCAGATCAAGATTTTGTTTCAACCAACCAGCTGAGTATAAAGAGTCACAGTCACAGAGTACTCAACTGGTTGGTTGAAACAAAATCCCGGTCTGGATTTGTACTCACTGGACCTGAAATTTCCACCTCTGCCTCTAATACACACACTCACAAACTAAACAGTGTTCAAATTTTGGTTCACCTCCACCCTTACTGCCAACACACTCCCACATCCTGCCTAAACGCAGCTGCATTCCCGCGCAGTCAAAAACTCTAATGCATCAAGCTGACGCCCTCTAGACCGACCATCCAAGGAGTTACCCCGGTAAATGTCAGAAAACATTAAATATATAAAATTGGACCTGCTGCAGCCGGCTGATGACCCTGGTCACTAAAAACCTGCCTCATGGCCAGAGGTCCACTTTCAGGAGAGGTCAGGACACTGTGACCCTTAAAAGCTGAAAAAAAAAACCGATAAAGACGTTCGGATAACCAGCAGCCTCACAACAGAGAGGCACTCAGTGACTCATGTTACATCCCCTTTGGAGAGTTCCCAGAATTCCCACCCCGATCCTGTGTGAGCCACCACTGGTTACCATGGAAACCCCCCACCAGCTGGCATCACAGTAGGGGGAGCGTAAAGGTCAAGTTTAGATACCACCAGGCCCTGGTGGTTTTACGTTCTGCTGCGATTGGCCGGTTGATCATTCTCCCAGAAGTGACGATGCATGATTAACGCTCACTCTGTTTAGTGACTCACTGGCAAACAGTTTCTGAAATGAAAACGCATTCTGATAACAAAAAATGCTTAAGGTGAGTGTAAAAAAAAAAAAAAAACACACCTACCCTTCACACCCTGAAGCACTAAAGAGACTTCAGAGCACATCATAGCCCTACAGATACACCACAAAATACACAGAAATCCCAATGAAAAGCAAAAGGCAATTACTCTGGAGGACACGGAGAAAAAGAGGGGAAATGTCTACTTTAATCATTCAGCATGGACGTTTTATTTGTAAATTTGTATCCAAAAAGCCCTGTTAACCACTTTTTAATGACTGATTGCTAAACTCAAAGCATCCATCCATCCAAAAAATGATCCATCACTCTGAAAGGAATATTCATACTCATTTGAAGCAGTGGTATAACAATGACTTGGTAGGTGGGTATATTGTTATACTGTATAATTGCGTAAATGCACTTCTCTGACTAATACACATTATTAGGTGGATATGCAGTAAATCCTTTTTTTAAGATGTGATATGCCATATAACTACATATATCCACAATTACACCTGATTTCAAGGATGCAAAGTGTGTGAATCACCACAGCATATAGACATAAAATTAGACACTGCAGACAAAGTGACAGGTTTCAGCCACACCAAGCCGGATTCTCAAAGTCTCAAAGGACCAGCAACACAGAAGAGACACTCATCATCATTAAACCAAGTAAACCTGTTACCATGATGCTTCCAGGAGGCAGAATGGAAGATCAGTGCACAGACCGACAGTAAAATTTACAATGGGCCAGCAGGTTCTGCCGCCTGCATCCAGTGTCATGTTTCAAAACGGCAAAAGCAGGCAAAGATCAAACGCCGGCTGTCAGACAAAAGGCATGAACCCTGAAACCGGATGGAGTCTAGAGCTGCGGTCACTGTGTATTGGGACCAGACTGATTCACACACCATCACTGATCAAGGAGGATGACAGCTTGGCGATAAGCAGTCACAGGTAGGACAAGAGCACAACCCCACCACATCAGACCAGGATGTAGCAGGTTTACAGCCGCCTTGTTCTGCGAGGGGAGGGAACAGAATTGCATGTGTAGTATTTACCACCTCTCCACCCTGAGCCACACCTGCCGCAGCTCACCTCAACGACTGCCTAGAAGTTCAGCAAGATGTAAGCTGCAGAATTTAAAATCCCATCCACATCAGAAGAATTTAAAATCCCATCCACATCAGAGTCATTTCATCACCACGCCATGTGTTGTGTTTATTGGTTTCTAAAAAACGATGCCTTTGAAGAATTAACGTTGAACTTAAACTGTATGTAAATTCAACATGAACTGTCTTGCTTAAACTAGTTTTGTTAGACGTCATTTTGGATTCTAGCAGGAGATTGAGCAGTTAAATTCTGCTAAGGCCTGTTTGGCAACCCAGTGACATGACTTTTTCCTCATGCCCCTTAAAAGACAACGTCCATTCCTGCTTTCTAAAGAAATCACAATCTGCGTCATACTCAATAAGCCTCTGTTATACACCTTGTTCATAAAGCTTTATCAGCAAAACAAACCTTTTCACACACTGCACTATGCGTAGAACCAATCGCGGTCTTTTCTAAACCTAACTTGTTCTCTATACACGCTGTGTAACCCGTATTTATTTGTCAAGTCTCGGCTGGGCACGGGAACGTTCCGTCCCTCACACCGATTTTGCGCGTTTTATGTTGTACGATCCGTATATAACGAGACCGCAGCATTTCTGCCTATGCAGCTCTGGTGCCTGGCCGCGGTCCCACCGAGCCTTTCATGCGTGTATAGATGCATGGAGGAGTTGGTGCATGGAGGAGGTCTGCTCAGTACTGACGCACCTGCAGCACCTTGGTATCTCAAACTGACGGTTCCGTCTTTCTGTATGCGGACATCTCCCGGACCCTCCACCCGTCCAGCAGTGTAGAGCGGCGACGCTGCCCTGCATCCCTGGTAGCACACTGCCCACGCCTGCTCCTCGTTGATCGGTTGTCCATAGAGCATCAGGATGTCCTCCAGCGGCAGCTCGCCCGCCGCATCCTCGCCGTCCGCGCTCATGTCCCCGGGACCCGCTTCTCCCCGGTCTGCAGAGACGCTGCTCAGCTGCTTGGCCATGTTGTCATTATTATAATGATTATTATAATATGTCCACTAACGGGACGGGAGGCTCATGCGCTAAACGAAACCATTGCGGAGCAGCTTCATTCAAACAGTCCCGACGCCTGGTCGCCGCCTCTTATGAGCCACGGTCATATGACGGCTTCCTTGCCTAGGTCTAAAAGCCGGCCAGGTTTGAGCTGGAAGAAGACGGATCCTTAGCTCACCACCAAATATGATCGACTGCATCGTTCACGTGTTTGCCCCTCGTCCGCTGGTAAAAATGTATAGGCAAACAATATTAAGCATATAAACCATAATTAGTAAACCTTTACGAAATGTATTGTGAAAATGCTGGGTGATCTTAAACATCGTGAATTTATTTCCTAAACTAACGCGCATGATTCGGCAGATGGGATGCAGAATATTTTTACTTGAAATGGCATGTGGCGTGATGAAATTATCATATTGTTTTAGCTTTAATTTCTCTTATACACGTGTGCATTTCTAAAGGACACCGTACTATACAATACAAGATTCACTTGTTTACTTACTATATATTCAAGTTCTTTAGTAAATACCTTGCATTTTGTATTGCATTTCATTTTAATTGGATGAGATGTTTGTAGGATGGATGAGAGTAAAGTTTGGAAAACTGTTACTGTGTGAAAATGAGCAAACAAATTATGGGCTGGAATTGGGATAGCTGGGCTTTGGTTCTAGAGCAAGAAACACATACAGCTCACATTTACCCTCACTGTCTATACAATTTATACCGCCATCCGCCTTCAGACCAGCAGCTCCTCAGAAAAACTGTAATTACCACCAGATGGCGCAACTTGATTGGAAAGATGGAATATCGCTCGTGTTTTGGAATTCACTATTCAGTTCAGCTCAATTTAATTCAAATCAGTTCAATTCAATTTATTTTTGTATAGCGCATTTTCACGACGGACAAACTCCCTCATAGGAAGAAATCAGACTCAAGGAAGTCCAAAGAAATTTCGATTGAACTGAATCGCGTCTTAATGATTAAATTTGACTTTTAAAACATTCTTCCTATGTTAGGGGTTTCTCCTCATTATGATGCCTCTGTTTTAACAGCAATTTGTGTTTTTTCAGCCTTTCGGCCATTTATATTCCTATTACACTGATTATGAGGAATGCTACACCCCCACCCTAACCCCCAAAAGACACATATGAATCCGTCACCATGCAGGGAACGCAGGCTTATGCAATGACACCAAGACACGCCATTTATTTAAACACATGGTGATTTCACAGGGTAGTTTAACTTTTATCTGACCATATACAGACTCTGCATGGTATCAAATATGTATGAGGCCAAAGAACAAATAAGGCAAAGAAGACAAAAAGTCCAATGGACATTAGCGCTAAGTGGCATTAGCACTAACAGGTTTTCTCCCCGGAGCACAGAGAAGAGCACTGATATTTCTGATGGCAGCACTGCTGTCAAGGTGCTTGTACAGCTCATTCCGGACCTCCTGCAGCTTCTTCACGTTCTTCTTGTTGGGCAGAGGCAGCATGGCGTGAAAGCTGATGTGCAGGCCGGATGTGCAGGCCGGACGGGGCGGCCTACATAATATACATGTATCAAAGTGCTTTGCAGAATATTGGAACTTGGTCACAAATCCATCTCCTTAGATATTATTACATCTCTAAGCAACGATGATGTTTTTTTTTAACCTTAACACACAAACCCTGAGCGCCGTCTTGTTGATCCAGCAAATGAATGTTTCACAGAAGTGCACCTTCAGCCACCGGACCAGTCTCTCCTGCTGACAAGAGGAGAGCAATGGCGCGTGGGACACACAAAGAATTCCTATGTACTGGAACCTGAAATGACAAATAAGTTTAAATAAAATATTAGAAAAAAAAACTACTATCTCCTTCTAAAGCTTTGCGTGAAAAGTGTAATGCATGCCAAAGTTTGTGCTGCCTCTTGACTGGACCACATCTCCACATACATACAAACTCCTTCTTGTTCATGGAGAACCAGTTATCTCCTCTCTGGTGCTGGAAGTTCCGCACCATAATCCTGGACAAACAAAAGACCATGCTTTGTTCAAGTTGCTCCTGGGAGACTTGAGTTATCACAGTTCTGGCTAGCTATTGAAAAGATCAGGGGCTAAGTCAAGCTTACCTGGGGCTTGACTTTTTGTTTTTTTTTTTTTTTTGTTCTTTTTTGAAAGAAGATTGGCACTCGGGGCTACAGACCCGCGTGATCGGACCTAACGACACCTATGCCTACACGTTCTTCCTCTCAACTTTCTGGACATTCCAGCTCACGGCATTGTAGTGCGATGCCTTGGCCTGAAGATAGGTGGCGATCTGTGTTACTTGCTGCCCAGCGCAGGAGAAAATAGACAGCCCACCAGAGGCCGAGACACCATGACACAATTTAGTAACTATGGCCAAAAGAGGCTTGCACCATCGTGGACGTGCCCCTGGAGATTCTGACTGTTGAGACTGTTTGATGGGATACTTCACCATGTCCCATTGAAACCTTGATATGTAGGTTACCAAATCCACTGGAATGAGAAGAGAGGTCACATTAAAACTGCACTCATTAACCTTACCTGAAAGTCCCTCGTTACACCAACGTGAAACTGAAAGTGAAACAATTAACACATATATACTGTATCAATTAGATTAAAATATTTGATCTAGTTAGCAAAATAAGTTTGTACTGGTTTAAATACTAATTTCAGACCCATGATCCCAACACAGTCCCTTGTAGCCAAGAGGCCTGAGGATCTCCACCGCTCTGTGGATGGTCACGCTGATGTCTCACCTCTACTGGCAAGGAGGTTCTCCTGGATGTTGTCCCAACAAGGCCATGTACTGGGCAACCTTCCTCACCACACTGCAGACAGATCGGCATCATCAGCACACAAGTACAGAGATATGCGCTCAAAACCCACAATCAGCCCAGAACAAATGACGATGCTCTAAATGCCCATGTGCTTCTTGAGAACATCCACGGTGAAGTGCCGTAAAACCACTGACAGTCTGGGGCAGTGATGACTGTGACCCTAGATAAAGTGAAAATGGATAAATCTGACTAGAAATCAAACTGCTGTGTTGGACAGTTAAGCCCCGAGACCACTTGGCCCACCCTTGGAGGATGGATGGATTGACACCAGCATTTCACAAATGACCTCTCAGCTCATCCAACAGGCCCCCCCAAGACAAATAGGCTCCTCTGGGTACACAGCAGCATCTCTCAAAATGATTATTAAGAAGATCATTATTATGAATATCACTTAGTATTGCAACAATTTTTTTGTTTTATGCCATGGATACAGGCTTCCATTGTCAGGGTCGCTGCCCTCAGTCGCTGTCCTACATGCGTTGTCCCTTTTTGGCCCACAGAAGGTCAGAGCCCAGCCTCATCCTTTGGTTTTATTTCTCTTTTTTGTTTGTTTGTTTGTTTGTTTTGTTTATTGTCTTCCATGTCTTTGCATTGTATCCCTGTATTTGGTTTTCATTGTTAATGCCTTGTTTGATTATGTTCTGCTTGTACTTCTTTATAGTCTTTTCCTGGTGCTGTTAGCCTTCTGTGTTTGTTAATGTTCCCACTTACTGCTCTTGTTAACTGTGATTTACTCCACCTGTGGCTTGTTGTTCTGCTCCTTTTTCGATTGGATGATTTTTTTGTGATGCTCCACACCTGCCCTTTGTTAGTCCTCTTTATCTGCATATTTAACTGCCTGCTTTTGTGCAGTTCCCCAGGCAGTCATTATAGTTTGTTTCTGTGTGTAGAAACTGTGGTATTTTAGCAGCTACCCAGCAGACCGCATGGTCTAATGGATAAGGTTTCTTGCTTTGGATCAGTAGATTGAGGGTTCGAGTCCCTTTGTGCTCATGTATTTTGAGCAGTGGTGGCCTAATGGTTAGGGAAGTGCATTTGTAATTTAAAGATTGCTGGTTTGAATCCCTGATGTACCACTTAGGTACCCTGAGCAAGTACTGCCCCTCAGGTGCTGAATTAGCTGCCCCCTGCTATGTCACAATGTCACATATGGGTTAAATACAAAGGACATATTTTGCTGTGGTGTGTCACCAATGATTTTCTAATTCTGGTTTGGTTACCTGTTTTTGTTTAGTCCCCGAATGATGTTTCTTATGGTGTCTTTTAGTTTATTTTTCCTGTTATTTGTCTTTAACTCCTCGTGGTCTCTTCTTCATGGTTTGCTGCTTTGTTTCCTGTTTTTCTTTAATAAAACCCTTTCCAGAGCCATAACAACATCCATAGATTACTGGCTTTGCCTGAGCGAAATGGTGCCTTTCTCCAGTTTTCGATTAACGTCTGCTTATACATCCTGTACCACGTACTGGAAAATTACCATCTGCTCTTGTCGGGCTGGTAGCGGTTTCAGGTTAATGACCCTTGTACTATCTACCTGACGTGTTCTGTTGTCTGTTACCCTGCAGAAGTCAATGGCTTTCTAAGTCCTTCATAGTCCACACACTACTGCTCAAAAGTTTGGGGTCTGTTAGAAATTTTCTTGTTTTTCATGAAAACATACATGAAATGGGTTTGAATATGAAATATAGCTAAATACATATGAAAGTTATTGACAGAATCATTTTTGAAATTAAAATAATTGTGTCCTTCAAACTTTGCTTTCATCCTCCATTTGCAGCAACTGCTGCCATATAGACCTTAGATGTTCTATATGTCAGTTTGCTGAGGTAATCTGATGAGATGCTTCCTGAATCATCTCCCACAGGTTGGATTGGCTTGTTGGCACTTCTTACATACCATTATGTCCAGCTGCTCCCATAACAGCTCAATGGAGCTGAGATCTGGTGACTCTGTTGGTCTCTCCATTATACACAGGAAATCAGATGACTGCTTCTTCCCTAAGTAGTAATTGCATAGTTTGGAGCTGTGTTTGGGTCAATTTCCTGTTCTAGGACCAAATTGGCTCCCCCTAAACGGCTTCCACAGGGTAGGGCATAGCGTTGCAAAATGGAGTGACAGCCTTCCTTCTTTAAAATCCCTTTGACCCAGTACACATCTCCCACTTTACCATCACCAGTGCAACCCCAGACTATCATTTTGCCTCCACCATGCTTGACAGATCCAGATTTGTTTATTCTCGTCAATCACATTTCATTGCAATGTTGACCCTGTGCTAACTTGCATATGACAAATAAACAAAACTGAACTGAACTGAACTGATTGTCATCCAGCATCTTTTCATTTGATCTGAAAATAATAAACCAACAACGACAGCACTATGCCGGATAGTTTCTGGTTATGATTAGATTAAGTGTGAATGTGTTATTCCACACACAATCATTAACATGTGAGGTCATGGACAGTCCTCTCATTAAGAAGAGAGACTGAAGATTATTCTTTATGGTCAAGAATGTAAGCTTTGCATTGCAGGGCTAAGCCTGATAGGCTTTATGATAATGATGCAGATAATCATAAAAATACTAGATAGCTCCATAGAATAGGTATCCTACATTGGCTTGTTGCTCCTGGCTTAAACGCCTACCCAACATAAGCTACTAGCAGTGCTGGGAGTCTGTGGAGGGAGAGTGTTAACTGTCTGGTTTATGGGATAGCAAACATAAAACACTATACAATTGCAATAATGCACTCAGTAATTTAAATAAGTCAAATGTACATTAATAAATGGTTTGTCTTGCAGGCCGGGAACTGCTTAGTGAGAACTGCATTTCAGGTTCAGAAAAGTGGACAGCAGTTCACCAGGGACAATGAGGAGGATCATGAATATAAAATGAGGAGTTATAAATAACTGCGCCTGTCTTTCACAGACATCAGCAGTCCCGCATATTACACAGACCAGAGCAGGCCTATCATGGCCAGGAGAGCAACAAGTGGTGAAAATCATACAGGACACAAGCGGTTATTTTTTTAGTTAGGTTATATTTAGTTGTTAAAGTTCACCCTAAATAGTGTTACTCTTATTTTAAATGATGCAATCATTGTTATTTTAAAACTATTTCAAAGTCTTTCTTATATCGCAGCCTTTGACGATGGAACCATGCACATTTGCCCATTGTGATGTCATCACATCATGCACCCCTCCCTCCCCATGTTAAACTCCGCTGGGGCAAATTTATCCCCCCCCCCCCCCTCACAATGTCAAGCTCTTTCCAACACCATTGTATGTGGCACATACCTAACACCGTTCTCTGCATGTGATGAATGTTTGCGTTGGCATGGATTTTGAATTCAGTCTGATTTCCTTCTGATACACCAAACGTCACCATTCTCACCGAGTTGGAAGTCAGCAAGCTCTGTGAGCGCTACTTCGGTGTTAATGATGCCTCACGGAATCCTTGACAGCACATATGTTTGCAATGTACTATTTGCATGTGCTATTTGCATGTGCTATTTGCTTCACTAGTGCATCACTTTTGACAAACGCATCTGCTAAATATGTAACATCTATCTATGATGATTTTATAAGTTACTCAGTGTTGAATTAGACAAACAGATTTTGTTGATCCCAAGTGGGAAATTTTGGCACCACAGCAGCGCTTATTAGAATAGAGTATGAGTGCAAGAACAGTACAGGGAGGTCATCTGGAGAGTAAAAGTCTATGTCCTCCGGAAGTCTCTCCTGGGAACAAATCCTACATGGGAACAAAGCAAAGAATCACTAAAAAACTTGCAGCAGCCTAGTGGTGTTTGACTTAGTACACTCAGGAGTACAGGTGCCTGGGGCAACCCATAAACACGCAACTGAAGACTACCACCTAGTGGATACAGAAGGGAACACAACAATTTTAGTTTCTACACGGGCCCACTATTTTCAATGGCTCTCATCTTACAGTATTACAGAAGCACATTAAAATCTAATTACTCACCTGAGTAGATACCATGCAAATATATACTGAAATTCCTTTGCCATTAATTATGGTAATATTTTTATCTTTGAAAACATGGACAGTATAAAAAAATGGATATTCGATGCTTAATTTCCTGACAAGGTTTTCAAGACCTTCTTTTATATCTGTTCAGTGCCATTTATTGTGGCAATAACTTTGGTTGTCAATAGTACGATTAGATCGAGCAAGTCAGTGAAGTTAGCTGGCCAGAACACGTAGAGAGCCTCTGAGTGAGCGGAGAGTGAGTACACACTAAGCCGTGACTTTAATGAGCAGACCTCACGCAGCATGGCTGAACTCCGCCCATCAGGAAGCCATCTTAGGCAGAGGCCAAAAAACAGGGCTTATTCTGTAAAGCTTAAAAAAAACTATTTTCAGTTATTTCTTAATTTGTTATTGCTACCGTATGCATGTTCTATGCATGTATAATTAACTGTACACTTGCTGACAAAAAAGAAAATAAAGAAATGAAATTGAAATTTACAATACTGAATACTCATGCTTATGAATAGGGTGGCTATTGGTAAACTGGGACAATATTTGAAATTTTACTTACTCTCTCACTTTAAAAGTATGATCCTGGTTACAAATATTAAAACGTGCAAGTATTATTGAAAGCTCAATAACTGAGCTTAAGTTACTTGAGTACAATGATATAAATGGGTGTGTGGCTTGGTAGGCTAAGCCTTTGTGCCTGTGATCAGAAGGTTGCTGGTTTGAGCCCCAGCCTTGGTAGAATATTCACATGTCCATGGGCCCTTGATCAAGGCCCATAACCCCCAGCTCCATGGGCCCTGTAGGTGGCTACCTTTCACTGTGATCCCAGGCTTGTCTAGATGTGTCTCTTAGAGATCAGGATGGGGCAGGCAAAAGCAGAACTTCACCAAAGGGATCAATACAGTATTATTCTCTTCTAGATATAGTGTATCAACCATATAAGTGTTCCAGTTCACCCTTTGTCCTACTTAACCAATATTCACCCCGAATAACATTGCAACTTTGGGCCTTTGAAGAGACAAATTAGGAGAACAGTGTGAGTTTCTGCACAGCTTTTCATGCTTATTGTCTAGTGGGGGGGGGACTCTTTATCAGGTGCTGCCAGCATTAAGCCCTTGGCCAAAGCTGTCAGTGTGAGCAGCGTGATCAGGTAGCAGCCAGCCACAGGGAGCAAGAGGCTGCCGTACTCAGTGACTGCTGTGCTGCGGCTGCTCTCTAAACCCATTTCACTTCCACCCATTCATCCATTCATCTATCCATCCATCTCCTGTAACTACTTATCAGTTATCTGAAGATGAAATAAGTTGATGCTGGGGGATTGTCCGTTTCTCCTGTTAAAAGCACAGTCTAAACAGAGGTTTAAGCTGGTGGCTCCTGGGAGTTTTACTTACTGATAAATGTTCTGAGGGCAGATGGAAAGATGATTGGTTCAGAGAGATGACCAATCAGATTGCAGAGGAAGTGGGCCCAAACAAGAAGCCTGCATCTGACTGGTTGGTCTCACCTCCTCTAGTTGCTTGGACCCACCTCCTCTACAATCTGATTGAATATCTCCCTGAACAGATAATTTTTTTTGTTCTGCCCTCAGAACATTTTTGCTGGTGGCCCTCTGCTTCAAAACCTGAGGATAAAAATTAGTTTCAAAGAGTAGATTACTAAAACTGATCTCATTCAATTTTTTTCTCTCCATATTGAACAGTACAACTTAAGAATTGATTTAAGAATTTTTAGTAGCAAGTTTTCTAACTTGGCATCTGCCAAAATTTGGACTGGGATGTTTTTGTAATTCTTATACAAACATACAAATTATACAAATTTGTATACAAATTATAATCCTCTCGTTTACAGATAGATAGATAGATAGATAGATAGATTCTCTGTAGTCTGGACATCGAAAATATTTATTTTGATATCTGAAATTAATATTTCACGTAATATAGGCCTCCATTACTGCGGATAATGAAAACCTCCTTATATAACAGCAATCAACGCCAGATTCTCATTCTTTTATACAGCGCAAAAGTTAAAATATTACACAGATTATACACATAATTTATAACTGCGCAACATCTTTAAAAACTTTGCCCTATTTTATGAACGATGAGAAATGGGGGGAGGCTCTAAAACCACATGTAAATGATTACTACGAGTCATAACTGTGTGGTTTATAGTCATGTTTAATTAGTTAAATATGACAAAGTCACACACACATTTCAGCCTTAATGCAACAGTACTATCTACCCCGGATTCCTTTGATTGTCTTTATCTCTTTGGTCCAGTCACTTTCGCCGAGACATCTTTTTCCGTGATCGCTTACTAGCCAATCAGCGTCGAGCTTCTATCTGCACGAACGAGCACTCATCGGAGTGAACGGCAGCACTAAGATGGCGGAGTGTGGCTGAGGGGGCAGCACATTAATTCCCTGCTTTTCGCGTTTTAGTCGAAATATACGGATTCGCGCCGCATTGTAGGAGGGTGAAAACGACCGAAAGGTCGTAGTTGGAGCATATTTGGCTCGATTAGGGCAGAAGTCATGACGTCTATCCACTTCGTGGTTCACCCGTTGCCTGGGACGGAGGAGCAGCTGAATGACAGGTATGTGTTGCGGGGAAGCGCCGTGAGGCGCTCTGCTGCGGGGTGTGGTAACCCACCCCAGCGCCGGTCCCTCTGTTAGCTCTGGTGCCTGTGTTCACACCAACCCGACCCGGGCGGGGCGCGACGCCGAGGCCCGGTGGGGGGGGGGGAGCCGTTAGAGAGAGCGGCCGAGGCGGACAATGCGGTTTGGGGGATGGGGAGCTAAAGCGAGGGAAGCACCGCGGGGCCAGCCCAGGACGCGGGCCCGGACGGAACGCCGACAGCCTCCCCTGCGCTTGGTCAGGGCTATCCCGCCGAAATACGGCTGCTGTCGCACGTCCAGCTCACCCTGGCTTCGGCCGAAAGAAAACGGGCCATACACTCGTTAGCCGGCTGAGGCCTTTAGCCGTGGCGCTCGGGGACCGGAAAAAGCCGAATTGGCTCCGAGAGATGCGATAAACAAGGTCACTCAAGTAGGGGCTCTGCCGGCGGGTCGAGCTACTCTTCGGTGCTGCTTTGTTCGCTTTTGACACTGGCTGGGTGGCTAGCCGCGTTTGGATGGGCTGTTCGGCCTGTCTCCATGGTGAACCCCCCTCTCAAAGCTCCATTTAGCGCATGGACGTCGGCTGGGGGTGTTCATGTCGGTAGTGATTTATGATACGCGCGTCCCTCGACACTGACGCATTTTACGGCGTTTTACTTCGTTTACGCAGCGTTTTTTGTCTTTAGGGTGTTTCAAGAGTGTGGGTAACAAGTGAAACGTCAGGACTAGCCGTGCCTCTTAATCTGGTCGCCCTCGTTGCCTTCACATAGATCGTGCTCCGGGTTTGAGATGGTACAGCAGAGGTCCACTGACGGGGATTTAAACAGGGGCTGAGCCCGAGCGCCAGAATGTGGCCACGAAGCTGAGTTCAGGAGAAACAGCGCGGGTGGGGATGGGTCAGCTGCATCCCTGTCTCTGCGCGTAGATGGAAAAATAATGTGCTACAAAAGTAGGAGATGGATGCCCGGTAACAGTTGTTTTGATTACGTGTGGCAGGTGAATATGAACCGCCTCTTCATTTGGTTCCATTGTCACCAAGTGAAATAATTTATGTTCTGCATAGTTTGGTAGGTTTGTGTGTAAATGGATGACTTGTAGTTCTCTCTTATATTGCCTGTCACTCCGAGGGGATTCTTAAATAGAACAGCTTTGCATCGTGGCCCTGCCGAGCCTGTCACTGCCTCGATTCAGTTGAAATGGTCCCAGAATAAGCAGGCATGAACCCAAAGACCTAAATAGTGCTTTTAAGGTGATGTTGCTGAATGGAG
Source organism: Hippopotamyrus pictus (assembly GCA_026781145.1). Taxonomy (NCBI): domain Eukaryota; kingdom Metazoa; phylum Chordata; class Actinopteri; order Osteoglossiformes; family Mormyridae; genus Hippopotamyrus; species Hippopotamyrus pictus. The sequence goes on from JAODLC010000050.1 coordinate 4,796,601, forward strand.
TTTGGCCTTATTGTGTAAATTCTCTGATTTTGCTGCAGGGATGATTTTTATTCATGGTATGTTTACCTTTGATAAGTCATTCATGCTATTTGTTAGGCGACAACTGGCCTGTAAGGAAGTGAAATTCAGTTGTTTGGCAGCAGGTTATAGAGTGCCTTATGCTTTGGTGTGGCTCTGTCCCCAGAGGTCCAGTGTTCTCAATTGGCACTGTAAGGGTTCCCCCTTTCTCACTGGTACCAGGCGCTGTGTTTCTGTAAGGCCGCTGGTCGTTTAGCGTCAGCGAAACCTAATTTATCTCCTACTGCGCACAGAGCAGTATCCCTGCAGGGCTGAGCAGTGTGCTTTCATCCACACACCCGCAGTCGGTCATTTGTCCACAGCTGTGCATTCTTCTGTTGTTCAGGAGAATTGATCTGAACTTCAGCCAACACAGCTCAAATGTGTGGTCTGTAAGTTTGCTGTCTAGCTTTGAAAGGAAACTCCTTTTAAAAGCAGAGTGTCTTCTGATTTTTTATTTTGCTGCACATGCACAGCTGGGTACTGATGACAATCTCCAGCTGTGATTTTTAGATGTTAGTCATATTTGTCCTTAACCCTATTCCTTCCTTCTGTTTGTTGCATTTGCTGTCAGATTACATCAGATTAAATAGGATAGTGAAAAGCAACATATGCCATCAAATATTGACCCAAAGTCCATATATCGCCATACCCGTCTCGGGCCCAGTGCCCAGAACTGTGCTCAGAACAGGGTCATCGTGTGTATGAAGACTGGAGTAAGTGCTAATCTCTTTATCTTTGATATGGATACTGGGCAGCTGCTACCTTATGGTGGCCTCTTAAGTGACTTCTCTTATGTGGCCACATGATGGTGTTGACAGCATCATTGCTGAAGCAGGCAGTATCAAAGCAGACACTGCTGCTTTAATCTAGCATAGGCTATCTCCTGTGCCCAGTATGAGAGTTCTGCTTATCTTCCCCTTTTGCATGACCTATGTAGGTTTCTCCACATTATTTTCAGTCCCTTTGAAACTAATTATAAAGACATTAACTTTAGAAGTATGGCTAAAGACAATGGGCAATTTGACGAAAAGGTGAAGGTTAAAAATGACCCAACCTCCACACTAAGCAGGGGTTGTTAACTAGAGATTGACTGATATGGGGTTTTCAATGGCTACTGCCTTTTTTGGTGGTGGTTAGAGGGGGTGATGGCCAATATTGGGCTGATTTTTATTTTAAGCAAAAAAACAACAAATGAATAGCACATCTGCTTAACCTTAAATATTGACTTAACGTTAATGACACAAAGACTCTGAATGTTAATTACACTGTAAACAAGACATGCGGCAAGTAATGAAATAAAACGATTTACCCACATCTCTTTGGCGTTTCATGATTTAGTTTCTGACAAAAGTAACAAAACCGGGTTTCCAGATTGAGATCGTTTCGGCTGTGTGGCAGTGTTTATCATAAAGTGAAAGTGATGTAAGCAGGAAGAATTAAGAAGAATTTGCCGCGTAGGTTCCCTACTGTAGGTGCTGATAAACCAAACAACACTGACAACGTGAGTGCTCTGCCAGTCATGTGTGGCCATGCCAGTCTTAAGGTGTCTCTATTCTTGGGTAGAAAAGCTGAACATAAAATTCACTGGGGAAGGGTCCTCTCCTTCTTTGAATGCGTGAAATGGATCACTTTGGTCTTCCTCACCAGTGGGTGTATTTGGTGCTCCAGCTCTTTGTGTAGAAAATACCCCTTAGGTTGACCTTAACACCAGTTACTCTGTTGGAAATGGCTGCACATACTGTGGATTTGTGAAGATGCAGACGCTCCCTTGTGCAAAAGTCAAAGGCTCCGTGTTGCTGTATAGGGACTGTGATCTATCAGCTCACCACAGAGTTGCTGGAGACTAAATGCGAACACTGGAATGGCAGTGATCTTGGCAACCCAGATGCATCACTGCTAAATCACCGCTAAATGAGATGGTGGTGTTGGGAAAGTGAAATGGGGCGGCCTGTTCTTGTACAATTTATAGAAGTATCCCCAAAATGCTGTGAGCTAGGCTTTAGCATATAAGAAGCAGCCGATGCAGCTGTGGCCCACATTACCTAGCTAGGTGAGCAATGCTGTTGCCTAGCAGCCACTCCTGTCCTGCTTAACAACTGCAACCCCCTCAAGCAAGGTGATTGCTAATCTGCTTACTGCTGTATTTTCATTAATGTGCCATTAAAACGAAGTTAACAATTAGTTTTTGACTAGGACCACTGCTCTTGGCCAGTAGATGTATTTCTGATCGTAAGTTTTAGATACTTTCTATTCCGATTCCTTTAACACTTAAACTTCATAAGCTTCTTTGTCCAGATGGCAGACAAGCCTAGACCTACACAGGGATCTGAGAGACCAACTCTAAACCACAGACCTTTCGAATAATGTTGCTCTATTCAGAGCAGAAGCTTTTTCACTATGTTGCAACTTTGAAGTTCAGTGTGTGTGTGTGAGCTCTGAGCACGTGTGTGTCTTCATAATGTTGGAAGTACAGTAATTACACATAAAATTAATGAAATTGTCAACCAGTATCTTAACCATAGGGATCAAAATGTCATTTATGAAGCTGTTTTCTAGGGCTGGGCATTGTGACCAATTCGGCGATTCGATTCTCATTTTTATGGTTTCGATTTAGATTCGATTCAATATCGATTAGCTATCAGTATTTCATTTAAAATGTTAGTTTTGCAGACATGGGATCCATATTTTGATATAAATGCTGGTAACTGAAACTCGCCTA
>JAODLC010000050.1:4799479-4811354 GCA_026781145.1 Hippopotamyrus pictus
TTTCCCGAATCGATATCGTTGCGTTAAACTGAAGATCGATTAGAATCGGAGAATCGATATTTTTTACCCAGCCCTACTGTTTTCCGTGAGCTCCGAGCTGCATTAGTCTTTACGTTGGTTATATCGTGTTCACAGCTGTGGTCGCGGTACTGACAGGCACATTTGGTTGAAACACTCTCTGTTTCTTTCTGGTTTGGTTTGAGCTAAGAGAACCAGCAGTAGGTCTATTCCCAGAAACCTCCATGACTTTAACACACAACCTCTGTACTTTTATATGAAGCATTTATAAATGGATTTGTTACTTCCTCTCAGGGAACAAGCTGTGGTTAACCTTAGTGTTGCATATCAAACTTGAGGCTATTTAAAAGTGTTTACTGGATAAGTGACCTGTTACTTTTGGATAATAACAAAAGTAGATGGGTAAATTCATCACAACTTGCTGTTCAGTATATGGATTTTGCCTGTTCCTCATGTTCTTCCTGGGTTCTTTGGTTTCTTTCCGTGTATGAGTGCATGTGCATGCCCTGTGATGGACTGGCATCCCATCTAGGATGTACCCTGTGCTGCCTGTAACAGCCTCCAGGCCACCTTGTAACCCTGACCAGGATGAGCAGTTATAAGATGGGTACATTCATTAAGGTGGGCGAGTGTGGTACATGCCAAACTGTGGCCCATAAATTGCAATGCTGGATTTTGTTAATGAAGTGTAGAGTCAAGGCAGAAAGGGATCATCCAACCAGAGACTGGTGTATTTTGACATCCCTTCATTCACTCGCTCTCAGTACAGAAGGTTGGAAGACCAGAGCATCTGGTGCAAGCCCGGCAGAACATCCCCCCCAGTCCTCCCCATCTCGACCTGTGCTCATGACTGGTGCCCGGAGGCAGCTCAGCACTGAGCAGTAATTGGCACAGATTAAAGCAATCCGGAACAGGGTCACATTCTCATTTCGGTGGGAGAGTGACCTGAAACTTATAGCTGAAGTGCTTCCCCAGCGAAAGTTGGCATCCTCTAGAGGCCCAGCCAGAGTCAGAACTTCAGTCTGGCCAGATTTGTGCAGGGCTTATGGGTTGTTGTCCACCCCTGGTCAGCAGTGAACGCTTCTGCAGTGACAGTTTGACTTTGAGGCGTTTGTAAGAATGGGCGTGATTCCCACTGCTGAGCAAACCCACTGCTGGCCTGTAAAAATGAATTACGCAGCTGGAGCTCCTGCCAAGGCACTGGCATTCGAGTGGAGCGGAGGTGGTAAGCAGCTTTGTTTCCGCTTGGCCTTACTGACACAGTGTGTTGGATAGGAGGGAGATGAGGCTTCCTATATAGGGGTTTAAAAGTAAGTCACCGTTTCTTATAGAGATGGTTCAGACCAAGTAGGAAGTTGCTTGTCTTTTCCTCTAGTTTGACCATGCAACTCTGTTTGTGTCTTTAGTACTAATGTTCTGTACATGATACATTTGTGACTGGTGGCTTAAGGTGCAAAACACTGCGGTGATGCAGGCCCAGCTACCTCATTGCTGTGTGGCTTGCGTGTCATGTTGTGTCATGTTGTGTGTAGTAATTGAGTTCCTCAGCTTCTCTTTTTTTGTCTTTCACAGACTGCGGGAGGTGTCAGAGAAACTCAACAAGTACAACTACAGCAGGTGAGCCGAGCCGCTCTGTTCTGGCCGGGGCCCCCGCAGGTGAAGACGCTAACGCGTGTCCTCTCTCCCGCAGTCATCCCCCACTGAATGTGCTGGAACAGGCCACCATCAAGCAGTGCGTGGTGGGCCCGAGCCATGCAGCATTTCTCCTGGAGGTAACTGGGGTCTGCTAACGCCCAAAGTCACGCACATTTCAGCTTGTTACTGCTGATTTATTCGTAACAGCAGTGATATTTCCATGGAATCTCTGGGCGCTTTTCTTGTGGCTTGGTCTGTGGGGGGGGGAGGTGTTGATGAATGTACTTTTTGTAGGATGGCCGAGCTTGTAGGATTGGATTTGCAGTACAGCCAGATCGCCTGGAGCTGGGAAAACCGGACACCAGTGATGGGTGAGGACATGGACCCCTGCCTTGCATGTACACAAAGAGAAGTCGTGCATAACCTTCTGTGTATTCTAAGAAGCTCCAGATATGTCGATTTATGAGGCGTGTGTGTGTGCGCACCCCTATCCAACTAAATATCGTTACCTCTAGTGTGCCAGCGCTCTGTGGTCGGTGACAGTTGCCTGGCGTCTGACTCATTATCCCTTTTTAAGAGGGTCATGCTGTGCGACAGACTGTATCCTGTCACTCAATCCGGTGATGTCCTCTGATGGAGGATGTAATGTGACATTTGAGTGTGGGATTCCTGACCTATCCGCATAATCGTGGGCGAGCCTCTAGGTCTCCTGCCTATGAGCTTCCCTTTATGGGCAATCTTAAGCTTTGTGAGGACCAGTTCGGAGCAGGAATTCAAGAGCAGAATGCAGCAGGTGCAACAAGTAATGATACAAGTCTGTACAGTCAGAAGCTCAACTCCTCTGTTTATACGGCAATAATGCGTTAATGTGTTTTGGCCTTAAAGACTAGGGGGGCCTTGATGGTGTGTGTCTGACACGTCCTGCTCCGTTAGGAGGCCTGACATGCGGGCCGCAACTGCAGTTCAGTCTTACGAGGTTGTGGGTGCAGCTCGCTCTCTCGCTCTCTCTCGCCTGGCTTGTGTACTTATTTTTACTTGATTATTTCGGAATGGTTAGAGATGCGTCGGCACGCTTTCCCGGCAGCATGGACTGTTACGCAAAAGCAGGGAGGTCTATCTCCCTGAACGCCGTAGCTACGGAGGCCTCAATGTCTCTCTGCAGTCCTGAGGGTGTTGCCTGAGCGAGTCTCCATGCCCCCCCAATTCATGCCAAGCTGCTCAGTGACATTTTGGGGGATTATAGGCTTGTAACTCATTTCCCATCTTTTATTTTCAGTTCAAAGCTGAGCAGTGGTTCAGGGACAGGAAGGAGCCCCAGGCCTGGCAGGACTAGTGATCCGCCCTGGTTCCTCTCTGGCTCTGACACACTGGGCAGACTGGCAGGCAACACCCTTGGGTAAGTCTTGGCAGGCCTGTGGCTAACAGCCTGAGCTGACAGCAGGCACATTCAGGTTCGGGGGGTCAGTGGTGTTGGTGTTGGACAGTCTTGACGCCGTTTGAATGCAAAGGACGGCCCCCTGTGGTCTGAGGGGCCTGGCACATCTGTGCCCACCTGCCGACCTGTGTCTCACCTCTGGGCTTCGTCGTGACAGGAGCCGCTGGAGTTCTGGGGTGAACGGTGCGGCCACAGCAAGCGGAGGTGGGGCTGGGGGTGGCAGCAGCGGTGGCACTGGAGGTGGAGGAGGAGGAGGGGGCAGCAGCTCTGGCCGGTCATCAGCGGCGGCGCGGGATTCCCGCAGGCAGACCAGGGTGATCCGCACAGGAAGGGAGCGCGGCTCCGGACTCCTGGGCAGCCAGCCGCAGCCCGTCATTCCAGCCTCCGTCATCCCGGATGAGCTCATCACCCAGGTGAACCCCAGTGTCCTTGAGTGCTCCCCGGCATCCCTGGGCTTTCCTCCCCTCTCTCCAGAACCTGATGAGAGTTTTTGCTCTTACCTTCTACTTCCTCTAGGCCCAGGTAGTTCTCCAGGGGAAGTCCAGAAGCGTCATCATCCGGGAGCTCCAGCGTACGAACTTAGATGTGAACCTGGCTGTCAACAACTTGCTGAGCAGAGACGATGAAGATGGCGATGATGGCGATGACACTGCCAGCGAATCCTACTTACCAGGAGGTGTGTGAGCAGCTGACTGGGTCGAGCAGCCGGCCCCTTGGGTTCAGGTCACCGTGGTCTTCCTGTTTTATCATGTCGTGCTCTTCGCTACAGCTCCTCTAGGTCTCATTCTCGGGTAGTCAGAGCAGCGTGTCGTTCAGCCGCTTGACAGTGCATGCTATTTCCCAGACGCTTGTTTGAAATGTTTTCCTGTGTGATGGTCCCAGAAGACCTGATGTCCCTGCTGGACGCAGACATCCACTCAGCCCACCCCAGCGTCATCATCGATGCCGACGCCATGTTCTCTGAGGACATCAGCTACTTCGGATACCCCTCCTTCCGGCGCTCCTCGCTGTCCCGGCTGGGCTCCTCGCGAGGTACGTCGTGCTCCGGGGCCTCTGTGCATGGATTGAGCTTCTACTTCCTTACACTGAAGCAAACCGGAGAGCTTACAGCTCAAGTCACAACTGTCGTTTTACTGGTGTGCTTGTGGAAGGTGCATAGACCTGTTTTTTGGGTGACTATACATTAGCCTGTTTGTAAAATGCTTGCCCTCGTGAGGCACGCCTTAAGCCACGCTGCTGGCTGCTGTGACCTCCATAAAGATGAGTGCGGCCACACGGTAGGTACAAGCTGCCTTCGGTGTGCTGGACATGATTGGCTGAGGTGAAGTAACATGCATGGGCAGGGTCCCAACCTGCAGTGAGCCCTCTGAGAAAGGCCCGCCAGGCACCACAGACCCCCTCCCGCATTTCTGAGACTGGGACAGATTTTTATTTTATTATTTTTTTGCTGTCTTCTGATGCCCCAAATTGGTCTCTGCATGCCCGAACCTCGCAGTACCCTGTAATGCCGCAGTTCACCGTTACCTTTCACATCTTTATCTGCTGCAGTCTTTCATTATTCTGAAGGGTCTTTCCCAGAGAGTGGCTTATTTTTATCCCACTGGTGTGACCCCATTGCATACCAGTTCTCCTTCTTCCCTTAGAGCGAGACTCGGAGCTGTTGCGTGAGCGTGAGTCTGTGTTGAGGTTGCGTGAGCGGAGGTGGCTCGATGGCGCCTCTTTTGATACGGAGCGAGGCTCCACCAGCAGGGAGGGCGAGCCCGGCCTGGACAAGAAGAGCATCCCCTTGCAGAGCCCCGTCTCCCTGGGGGAAGACCTCCAGTGGTGGCCTGACAAGGTCAGCTGTTTGCATGTCTGTCTTGTCAGTTATATGCATTGTATCCCATGTCCTCATTGCTGTTATTGTCTGTTTTCAGTCTTGTCTTGTGTTTGTGTTTTTGTGATTTGTACACCTTTCTGAAGTGGATGTATTGTGTATCGGTCTTAGGCAGGTTATCCCTGCTCTGAGTTGGCTGTAGTGGAACCTCACATTGTGTTTATCCTTCCTGTCCTCTCTCACTTTGCAGGACGGCACCCGGTTCGTCAGCATCGGCGCTCTGTACTCTGAGCTCATAGCGCTCAGCTCTAAAGGAGAGCTCTACCAGTGGCGATGGAGTGAACCTGAGCCCTACCGCAATCCACAGGTACTTTGGTCGTAAGCGCTGAGCCATTTAGGAACCTGGTTCATTGACGTGATGTATCAGAGGCTTTAGTGGAGCTGCAACAGATCCAGAGGGTGCAGCTGCTGTGTCAGTTGGAGACCTTGTATAAACATGACATCTGACCTTCTCTGACCTGCAGAACCCAGCAATTCACCATCCTCGCTCCACCTCCTTGGGCCTCGCCAATGAGAAGATCACTCTCTTGTCGGCCAACAGCATCAGGGCCACTGTGGCGACGGAAAGCAATAAGGTCTGTACCTTCCCTGCCATGTGTCAGCCTGCTTGCTGGCCCATTTCACCTGAATGAGATGTTAGTGCTGGTTTTGCTGCATATTCAGGTGGCCACCTGGGTGGACGAGACACTGAGCACGGTAGCGTCAAAGCTGGAGCACAGCGCGCAGGCCTTCCCCGAGCTGCTGGGTGAGCGCGTCATTTCCCTGCACTGCTGCGCCCTCTACACCTGCGCTCAGCTTGAGAGCTGCCTCTACTGGTGGTGAGTGTTCCTCTCTGGTCCAGGCCATGGGTCTCGGGACTGGGCCTTGTGGCACTCCCGACGCTAACGGCTAATCGCTACGCTTTTGTATCCCCAGGGGTGTCGTGCCTTTTAATCAAAGGAAGAAAATGCTTGAAAAGGCCAGAGCCAAGAATAAGAAGCCAAAGTCCAGCACCGGCATCTCCTCCATCCCCAACATCACGGTGGGAACTCAGGTGAGGTGACGGGGGGGCTTTTCAGTAAGAGGGCAGGCACAGTATGCTCAGCCTGATGTCTGATCCCTGATTGGCTGGACCTCCTGCTCTCCAGGTGTGCCTGAGGAACAACCCCCTGTACCACGCGGGCGCCGTGGCCTTCTCCGTCAGCACAGGGGTCCCCAAGGTGGGCGTGCTCATGGAGTCTGTGTGGAACATGAACGACAGCTGCAGGTTCCAGCTGCGTTCTCCAGAGAGCCTCAAGAACATGGAAAAGACAAGCAAGAGCCAGGAAACTAAGTAAGAAGGCAGCCAGCAATCCATCCGCCCACCAAGCATAGCAGCTGACCATGGGTGTGGGCACTGATCTCTATCTTCACTCATAGGACAGAGAGCAAGCAGGAGTGTGTGAAGACTGAGATGGGCCCCCCGCCTTCCCCAGCCTCCACCTGCAGCGATGCATCCTCCATTGCCAGCAGCGCCTCGCTCCCTTACAGTATGTCCTCAGTGGGCTGGGCAGGGCTGCCCGCCCCACCCCAACGCCCTCACGCGAGTGGTGGCCGCTCCCTCCCGTGTCCCTGCTTTGCCAGCAGGCTTGCGGGTGCCAGGGGCGTGGGCAGCTTGTAAACGTGTAAACATGACCAGTCCCTTAATCTCAGTATCTCTCTCTCCCAAGCTGTGTGTTGCCGTTCACTAACCGTGTGCCATGTGTCACAGAGCGACGGCGCTCCACCCCCGCCCCCAAAGAGGAGGAGAAAGTCAACGAGGAGCCTTGGCCTCTTAGAGAAGTGGTTTTTGTAGAGGATGTTAAAAACGTCCCTGTTGGAAAGGTGTGTGAGACGCTCTGTGGCTCGCGGCCGGCCGGGACAGCGGCAGCATCGATCGCTATCCACTCATTTTCTTTTTTTTGTAGAGATTTCAGGGCTAGCAGAGCACGACGTATGCGGATAGCCGAATATTTAAAGTGTACTTCAGCTATGTTACTCTGCTGTTAAAAATTGAAATGGATTAGACTCGTGGTACATCCCGAAATGACCGGTTGCTTTTTCAGTCGTGTTCGTAAAGAGCTTTGTCTCTGAGATTATAAAGATGTGTATGCCATGCTTTATGCTGTCTGCTCTTCTCTCTGTCCTGTCGTCACTGTGTGACGTGCTGTTTCGATGACCCAACATTTGCACCAGCTCTCCTCTTTTGAACTCAAGGTGCTAAAAGTCGATGGTGCGTATGTTGCTGTGAAATTTCCAGGGACGTCGAGCAGTGTGGGCAGCCAGAGCGCAGCTCCCTCTGACTCTGACCCGTCCTCACTGCTGCAAGACTGTAGGCTGCTCCGAATAGACGAGCTACAGGTACGCACCTCACCCACCAGAGATCTTTGCCCCGAAGCCTTGTCCTGACAGCTTACATCCTGCTCCTTGTCCCTGCAGGTAGTAAAAACTGGTGGAACTCCAAAAGTTCCTGATTGCTTTCAGCGCACACCTAAAAAACTATGTATACCTGATAAAGCTGAAATCTTGGCGGTCAACGTCGACTCCAAAGGTGCCACGCTCACTTTTCTGCATGCATTTCCTTCTGAGAGAGTTGCCTCTTGATGATGCAGGTGCTGACTATCATTTGCCCCCCCCCATAGGAGTCCATGCAGTGCTCAAAACGGGCAGCTGGGTGCGCTACTGTGTGTTTGACCTGGCCACAGGCAAAGCAGAGCAGGAAAATAACTTCCCCACCAGTAGCCTGGCCTTTCTGGGGCAGAACGAACGAAATGTGGCCATCTTCACGGCGGGACAGGTGAGCCTCATTGTTGCCACCTGCTGGCCGCGCCTATGGTGTCCAAATAGTGGCTTTATACTGTGATGTCGTGTTCCCAAGGAGGCCCCTGTCATCCTGCGTGATGGCAATGGGACGATTTACCCCCTGGCCAAAGACTGCATGGGGGGGATTCGGGACCCAGACTGGCTGGATCTGCCCCCCATCTCCAGCCTCGGCATGGGGGTCCACTCCCTCACCAACATTCCCACAAACTCCACCATCAAGAAGAAGGCTGCTGTTGTTATCCTAGCGGTAGAGGTGAGTCTTGGTGGAATTTAAGTTTGACTTCATTTTCCACAAAAGTGAATCCTTACAAATCCTAACCCTCCCCACAGAGACAGGCTCTGATGCAGCACGTCCTCCGCTGCGACTACGAAGCGTGCCGTCAATACCTGGCCAGCCTGGAGCAGGCACTGTTACTCGAGCAGGGCCCCCCGGCACTGGGCGCCGTGCTGGAGCACCGCTGTGACGGCAACCGCAACGTGCTGCACGCCTGCGTCTCCGCCTGCTTCCCTGTTAGCAACAAGGAGACCAAGGAGGAGGAGGGTGAGTAGTGTCACAGCTATAGGCTCAGGAGAACATCTGAAGGTCTCGGAGGGAGCAGCTTTTCTCGCTTTAGACCACCAGCAGTGGGTGCTGTAATGCATGCGTGATGTGGAGTCCTGTCCTCTGTGAGATGGGCGTGGCCATCCGTCACTGTCTCCCTGTGACTTAGCCTCCCTTGTGTTTCAGAAGCGGAGCGCTCCGAGAGAAACACCTTCGCCGAGAGGCTGTCGGCGGTGGAGGCCATAGCCAACGCCATCTCTGTGGTCTCCAGCAACAGCTCCGGGAACAGGACGGGCTCGTCCAGCAGCCGGGGGTGAGCGGCATTTCCGGAGAATGCCTCTGGCGTAGCTGGGGTGCTGTAGCATGACGTGAGGCACCATTGGCAGGGTTGGTGTATGACCCAAGCGTGCCCCCCTGCCCCCCCCCAGGCTGCGGCTGCGTGAAATGATGCGGCGCTCCCTCCGAGCAGCAGGACTGGGCCGCCACGAGTCGGGCCCGTCTTCCAGCGAGCACCAGGACCCAGTGTCCCCGCCCATCGCCCCTCCCAGCTGGGTACCGGACCCCCCTCCAATGGATCCAGGTGGGTGTAGCTCTATTCCTCAATGCCCTTCCCCCATGCCCTTTCTGCAGGGCACTGACCTGCCATGTTCTCATCCATGATAGATGGGGATATTGATTTCATCTTGGCACCAGCTGTAGGGTCGATCACGACCACTGCTTCCAGTACCGGTCAGGGCCCAAGTACGTCCACTATACCAGGTGAGCTCAGGGGTACCCTCTGGGGGGGCAGGCCCTCTTTACTGGCTCACTGATGGACTCTGATTTTTAAATAAAGCTCTTTCTCTGTATTTTATAATGGGTGCTTAATCTTATCTAGAAAGGGTCTTTCTATATGTGGGTTTTCACTGCAACCCCATAATTAGATTACTAATTAGAGGACTGATTGGCTGAAGTCCTCACACCTGGGTTTGAACAGCTGACCTAAAAGTTACCCCAAAAACCTGCATACACACTGGCTCTTTGTGGATAAGATTGCCTAACCCTGTTTGATAAAGTTAGCATGCAGGGTTGGTGGGGTGAGTAGCCAGTCGACCTTGGACCCCTGGGGTTTTTTTACTCCTTACTTAGGAGTTAGCAGTACCTCTCCTGTACCATCTTTCCTTTCTTCCTTTCCCTCTCCTCGGTCTCATGCACCATTTTGTATAAATGATGTAGGAATCGATTTCCACGCACTCTTGTCAAGTGCCTCGGGGCAAATCTCTGCCTCGAAGAAATGAATTGAATGGAATGTACTGTCACGCGGTGCGTTTGCAGGACCCTCCTCCGAGCCCTCCATGGTGGACTCCAAGGACCGGAAGAGCAACGCCCACCTGATCCTGAAGCTGATGTGCAACAGCGTGGTGCTGCATCCGTACCTCCGCGAGCTGCTGTCAGCCAAGTAGGGCCCGTGGTTGTGGGAAGGGGCTCCCTTTTTAGCTGCGCTTATCTGCCCTTCATGCTCACGTTGGTGCTTTGACAGGGATGCCCGGGGCATGACCCCCTTCATGCTGGCTGTCAGTGGGAGGGCTTATCCGGCTGCCATCACCGTCCTGGAAGCAGCGCAGAAGATAGCCAAAGGTGAGAGGGCCAGTTCCCTACAGTGTCCACAAGGGAGCCTTGCGCTCCTTTCGTACGCTCTGACTGCACAGCTCTCTGTGTGCCACAGGTGACCCTGGCCCTGGTGACAAGGAGGACGCGGACTCCGTGTTCATGGAAATGATCTGCCCACCCGGCACCAACCCGGACGACTCCCCGCTCTACGTGCTCTGTTGCAATGACACATGCAGCTTCACCTGGACGGGGGCGGAGCACATCAACCAGGTATATGAGTCCCCCCAATGGCCCTTATGACTCTTATGTCCGGTGGCTGATCTCCCTCTCTCTCTCTCAGGATATTTTTGAGTGCCGGACATGTGGCTTACTGGAGAGTCTCTGCTGCTGCACCGAATGTGCCAGGGTCTGCCACAAGGGACACGACTGCAAGTCAGTTCAGCTCACTAACACCGGGTGGCGTAGCGGTTGAGGGACATGAGGGCTAGGGTGTTTAAGTGGCCCATTTCCTTCCAGGCTCAAGAGGACCTCCCCCACTGCCTACTGTGACTGCTGGGAGAAGTGCAAGTGTAAGACCCTGATCGCGGGCCAGAAGTCGGCCCGGTTGGACCTACTCTACCGGCTGCTCACCACCACCAACCTGGTCACCATGCCCAACAGCAGGCGAGTGCAGGGCTGCGTCCACATTGAGGCTTGTCGTACATGATATTTACATTAGATACTTGCCTGGAGTGGGGCTCACATCTGTACCGGTCTGTGCCACAGGGGGGAGCACATCCTGCTGTTCCTAGTCCAGACTGTCGCCAGGCAGAGCGTGGAACACTGTCAGTACCGTCCCCCGCGCATCAGGGAGGACAGGAACCGCAAGGCGGCAAGCGCTGAAGGTGCGTTGGGTGGGGAGGTTGGTTGGAGAATGACGGGCAGGGTTGAGGCCGCGGTTTTAAAGCACGGAGAGGGACGCTGACCCAGGGGCCCTGTGCCATTCAGACTCGGACATGCCGGACCACGACCTGGAGCCCCCACGCTTCTCCCAGCTGGCCCTGGAGCGCGTCCTGCAGGACTGGAACGCCCTACGCTCCATGGTGCTCTTCGGCTCCCAGGACAGCAAAGACCCGTAAGTACCGCAGCTTCGATTCCGCCCAGCCTGGTTGGCATGTCCAGGCGCTAAGCCCCTGCCCTCCCGTCCCTCCAGGCTGAGTGCCAGCAGCAGAGTGGGCCACCTCCTGCCCGAGGAGCAGGTCTACCTCAACCAGCAGAGCGGCACCATCCGGCTCGACTGCTTCACGCACTGCCTCATCGTAAAGTGCGCCCCGGACATCACGCTCAGCCGGGTACCGTCCCCTTCTCCTGGGCTCTCGTCCCTCCCCCAGGCTGCTCCTGCCTCTGACCCCTCTCTCTCTCCCCTCGCGCAGTTCATCGACACTCTGCTGGGGACCCTGGTGAAAGAACTGCAGAATAAATACACCCCGGGTCGGAGGGAGGAGGCCATCGACGTCACCATGCGGTTCCTGCGCTCGGTGGCTCGGGTCTTCGTCATCCTCAGCGTCGAAATGGCCTCGTCCAAGAAAAAAAAGTAGGTGCCACAGGTCAATGGCACTCGGACGACCCTGTCTCCCGGCTGGGGAGCCCCTGCCTGTTGGAGCTCAACATTCCCTAACACGTTCTTCCTCCCTCCCTCCCCCTCTCCACGTCAGCAACTTCATCCCCCAGCCAATTGGAAAGTGCCGGCGCGTCTTCCAGGCCCTGCTGCCCTATGCCGTGGAGGAGCTGTGCAACGTGGCTGAGTCGCTCATCGTGCCAGTGCGCATGGGCGTGGCCCGGCCCACCGCGCCCTTCACCTTGGCCAGCACCAGCATTGACGCCGTGCAGGGCAGCGAAGAACTCTTCTCAGTGGAGCCGCTGCCACCTCGGCCCTCACCGGACCAGCCCAGCAGGTACGGGGCGGCCCGGGGTGCGCGGC
>JAODLC010000050.1:4811385-4824571 GCA_026781145.1 Hippopotamyrus pictus
CGCCCGTCTGTGCCGCAGCTCCGGTCAGCCGGCGTCCTCCTACATGGTCCGCAACCCGCAGCCCCGCCGCAGCAGTCAGTCCCAGCCGGCGAGGGGCCGCGAGGAGGAGCACGACGACATGGTTTCGGCGGACGTGGAGGAGGTGGGTTGAGACCCCTTCTCTTACACCCTGCCCTGGCCTGCGGTGTGGATGGATGCCGTCATGCTGTGCTGTGTTCCTGTGCCAGGTGGAAGTGGTGGAGGGCGTGGCAGGGGAGGAGGATCACCATGATGACCAGGAGGAGCAGGGTGACGAGAACGCGGAGGTGGAGGGGCAGCAGGACGAGCACGACGAGGATGGTGAGGGCAGCCACCGACGACACCATTTGGGCGCTGGTGACTTGCTGCTGACGCACGCTGATGGCCTCCTGCTCCCCCCTCCCCCCCCCAGGCAGTGACATGGAGCTGGACCTGCTGGCGGCCGCCGAGACTGAGAGCGACAGCGAGAGCAACCACAGCAACCAGGACAATGCCAGCGGGCGCCGAAGTGTCGTCACAGCAGCCACTGCTGGCTCGGAAGCAGGTACCCGCCTGGTGTCCCAGTGATATGCAGCACATCCATGGGCTCTGGATGCCTTCCTCCCTTGTGTGGCTCTTCAGATGGCCTAGTTGGGGGGGGGGTGTCTCTTTTGGAAGGGACTCTTTTAGTGCACGCCCTTCCTGTGCCCCCACTGCCCTCAGTCTCAGCATGCTCTGTGGTCAATTCCTTTCAGCAACCGAACCTCAGCGCTGATTATAGGGGCAGTTCACCCCAAAACTGAAGAGTACAGCATGTCTTACCGTCATAATTGTAGACTCATGTAGGCTGGAGGGTTCTTTCCCACACAGCAGCCTGTGTACATGTGTGTGCGTGTGAAAGCTGCGTTTCTGTGATCTGGCTGCACGGCCATGGGAGGAGCGAGGCGTCGGACCCCCAGGCCCGGCCCCCCTCCCGCCTGCCGCCGTGCCTGCCTCCCACACTGAACGCTGTCTGTTCTGAACCCCTCCTCCCTCCCTCCCGAAGGTGCCAGCAGTGTTCCTGCCTTCTTTTCAGAGGACGACTCGCAGTCCAATGACTCCAGCGACTCCGACAGCAGCAGCAGCCAGAGCGATGACGTGGACCAGGAGACGTACCTGGTGGACGAGCCGCTGGAACGTACCACGGGCGCCGCCCACGCCAACGGCGCTGCCCAGGCTCCGCGCTCCATGCAGTGGGCCGTGCGTAACGCGCCCAGCCAACGTGCCACCGCCAACGCCCCCTCCGGCTCCTCCACTCCCGCAGGTGAGACCTCCTCCATCCCCGCGTCCCAGCTTGGTAGGTTCTCCTTGGTGTCACTAATGGGCTGACCCGGTTTCCACAGCAAGCTCCACTGGCCTTATCTACATCGACCCGTCGAACCTGCGCCGCAGCGGGGCCATCAGCACGAGTGCAGCGGCTGCCGCCGCCTTGGAGGCCGGCAGCTCCAGCAGCTACCTGACGTCGGCCAGCAGCCTGGCCAGGGCCTACAGCATCGTGATCCGGCAGATCTCTGACCTCATGGGCCTTGTCCCAAAGTACAACCAGCTGGTCTACTCCCAGTACCCTGCTGCTGTCAAGCTCACCTTCCAGGACGCCGTCCATCTGCAGGTGCGTCAGGCTCTGTCCTTGGTCAGTCTGTTCTGTCAGGTTGTGTGGTGCCCCACTCCATCACCCATGCCTGTAACCTTGCAGAGCTATGTGGAGGAAAAACTGATTCCTACCTGGAACTGGATGGTGTCCATAATGGATTCGACGGAGGCACAGCTGCGTTACGGTTCGGCGCTGGCCTCCGCCGGGGACCCGGGCCACCCCAGCCACCCGCTGCACGCCTCACAGCACACCGGCCGCCGGGAGCGGGTCACAGCTCGTGAGGAGGCCAGCATCCGGGCGCTGGAGGGCCGCAGGTGAGGAGGGGAGGAAGCCAGGCAGACTATAGTACCTGCAGAACCTGCCAAAAGGGCCTCAGGGGTCTTTACAGGCCTGTTTGCTACAAGTATAAGTTAGCAGAGTAATCATGACACCCATAACCCCAGCTACTCCAGGAGCGCTGGTTGACCCTGCACTTTCCTCACTGGCATGTCACTTTTGTACAGAAGCATCTTTTAAATAAGTAACGTGTCTGTTGCAGACGCACTGCCTCTCTGCTGAGCGCACGCCAGGGCATGATGTCGGCGAGGGGTGACTTCCTGAACTACGCCCTCTCTCTGATGCGCTCGCACAACGATGAGCACTCGGATGTACTGCCCGTCCTGGATGTGTGCTCGCTCAAGCATGTCGCATACGTCTTCCAGGCCCTCATTTACTGGATCAAGGCCATGAACCAGCAGACTACCCTGGACACCACGCAGCTGGACAGAAAAAGGTGAGACCCAAGCAAGCATTTTTCCCACACGAGCCACACCTTCCAGTGTGCTTTGAGGACATGGTGCCAATTTTGTGTTCTCTACAAATCACCCGTTCTCTCAGGACCCGTGAGATTCTGGAGCTGGGCCTGGACAATGAAGACTCTGAGCATGAAAACGATGAGGACACTAATCAGAGTGAGCTTCCACCGAGGTCGTCATCCACCAAACGTTAAACCTTATGCCCGCAGTTCTGGCTCTAACTCTGTCTTCACAGGTTCCACCATCCATGAGAAGGATGACGACCCCCTGTCTGCAGAAACGGGTCAGAACCATCCCTTCTTCCGCCGCTCTGACTCTATGACCTTCCTGGGCTGCATTCCTCCAAATCCTTTTGAGGTGCCACTGGCTGAGGCAATCCCACTGGCGGACCAGCCCCACTTGTTACAGGTGAGGATCCTGCCTCCTGAACCTTGTCTGACGTGGTCATACACATCGTGGTACATTAAGTGAAATTACATTAAGTGCACTGAGCTGTTGGGACCGGTGTTCATACAGCCAAATGCCAGGAAGGAGGATCTGTTTGGGAGGCCTAGCCAGGGCCTCTACTCATCCACATACAGCACCAGCAAAAGCCTGATGGACATCAACCTAGACCGCAGCTGCCTGGAGGTAAGAGCTGAATACTGAGGCACCAAGTCGGCTTCATCACACATTGCCACTGTTAGCTCGCGTGTTGCTATGCTCAGACTGCTACTGCACCTCGTCTTGGTAGTGGTGTGGCTGAATGCTGGCGTACAGGTGCCTTGACAGCGTACCGGTACTCCCCGTGGCTCCTCTGCAGGTCCTGCCCACAAAGATGTCGTACTCGGCCAACATGAAGAACGTGATGAACATGCAGGCTCGGCAGAAAGCTGGCGAGCAGCAAGCCCCTCCCGAGGACCACCTGGCACCCCCCAAGCCCGGGCCGTCCGCCCACGACCTGGCAGCCCAGCTAAAGAGCAGCTTGCTCGCGGAAATCGGCCTGACGGAGAGTGAGGGCCCGCCTCTCACGTCGTTCAGGTATGCTGGCCCTTTAGCTCTGCAGAGAAAGCTGGTCCTTCCATTTTGATCGTGTCACTGTAACAGCCAACCCCCCCGTTGCAGGCCGCGCTGCAGCTTCATGGGCATGGTCATCTCCCACGACATGCTACTAGGCCGCTGGCGTCTGTCCCTGGAGCTCTTTGGACGCGTCTTCATGGAGGACGTGGGCGCTGAGCCCGGATCGGTGAGTCGCAGACGCATGGCGTCTCCGCTGCCAAGGCGGTCAGCAGAGAGCCTTCTGTCCGCGCCGGCCACCCTGTGAAAGTATGCTTCCCTGCAGATCCTCACGGAGCTGGGGGGCTTCGAGGTCAAGGAGTCCAAGTTCCGCCGGGAGATGGAGAAGCTGCGCAACCAGCAGTCCCGTGACCTGGCATTGGAGGTGGACCGTGACCGTGAGCAGCTCATCCAGCAGACCATGCGGCAGCTGAACGCGCACTTTGGCCGGCGTTGCGCCGCCACACCAATGGCCGTACACCGCGTCAAGGTCACCTTCAAGGACGAGCCCGGCGAGGGCAGCGGCGTGGCCAGGAGCTTCTACACGGCCGTGGCCCAGGCTGTCCTGTCCAGCGAGAAGCTGCCCAGCCTGGACTGTGTGCAAAGTGTCAGCAAGGGCATGCAGGCCAGCAGTGCGTCAAGCTCCATCACTCGTCTGCATGGGGGGGGGTGTGCATTTGTGGGGCCCAGCCGCGTCTAAGACTGTGTGTTTATTGCCTCAGATCTGATGCAGAGGCTTCGGAACCGGGACCGGGAGAGAGAGCGCCGCAGCGGTGGACTGAGGGCTGGTTCCCGCCGGGACCGGGACAGGTGAGGGTGCCGCCCGCTGGCCTGTCGCACTCGCCTCTTCCATTTCGTGAAGACGCTCCAACTTGACTGTGTCTCTTTCAGGGACTCGAGGAGGCAGCTGTCTGTCGATACGAGGCCCTTCAGACCGGCATCGGAGGGGAATCCCAGCGATGAGCCCGACCCACTGCCGGCCCACAGGCAGGCTCTGGGGGAGAGGCTATACCCCCGGGTCCACGCCATGCAGCCGGTACTTACGGCCTGAGAGAGGATCTGGGTTCTCCTGCCCGTTGGATTCTGTCGAGTCTGGCCATTTTCACATGCTGACCTCTTTCTGTCCTGCAGGCTTTCGCCAGTAAGATCACAGGAATGCTGCTTGAACTTTCTCCAGCCCAGCTGCTGCTGCTCCTGGCCAGTGAGGACTCGCTGAGGGCACGGGTGGAGGAAGCCATGGAGCTCATCATTGCACACGGACGGTATGGCCTGCAGTCCTGTCTTCTCCTCGCCTGGCCCTCTTACTATATTGCCCCCACCCTTACCCACGGTCTCCTCTTCTTCAGGGAAAATGGGGCAGACAGCATTCTGGACCTTGGTCTGCTGGACACGTCAGAAAAGGCTCAGGTAGGAGTCACTCCGACGTGACTCGCCAGGTGGGACACCCTCCTGTCTGCCCGTCTGTGCTCACCCTCTGGTCGGCTCTCAGCCACAGGACAACCGCAAGCTGCATGGATCCAGCCGCAGTGTGGTGGACATGGAGTTGGATGACACAGATGACAGTGATGACAACACTCCGCTCTTCTACCAGCCCGGCAAGAGGGGGTTCTACTCCCCCAGGCCTGGCAAGAACACGGAGGCCCGGCTCAACTGCTTCCGCAACATCGGAAGGTACGGCTGCTCCAGGGCTCGCTGGCGCCGGTGGAAGTGTGTCTTTGTATGACTGTGGTAAAGTGGCTGTTCTTTTTCTTTCCCCAGAATACTTGGTTTGTGCCTCCTGCAGAATGAGCTGTGTCCGATAACCCTGAACAGACATGTCATCAAAGTGCTGCTAGGGAGAAAGGTGAGCGGGACCCCTCTGGAGAAGTGGGTGGGGCATGGGGGGGGGGCTGCTCAGATAAAAGGTCGGCACGCCAGCATCCCTGACATTGGCTCTCTGAACAGGTGAACTGGCACGACTTCGCCTTCTTTGACCCGGTGATGTATGAGAGCTTGCGGCAGCTCATTCTGCACTCTCAGACGGGAGAGGCGCAGGCAGTGTTTGCTGCCATGGACCTGGCCTTCGCCATCGACCTCTGCAAGGAGGAGGGGTCTGGCCAGGTACACAGCGTGCATGTGTGAGAGTGCCTGGGGCCTGCAGGCCTTCCAGTAGACACTGGGTGAAGACTGCTTATTTTGTGTGCAGCATGACTTGGGTTTCATTAAAGATAATGTGGTTTGTGTGGTCCTGCAGCAAGCCTGATGGACTGATGCTTTGTTTCAGGTGGAGCTCCTATCCGGTGGTGTAAACGTGCCGGTGACTCCGCAGAATGTGTATGAATACGTGAGGAAATATGCCGAACACCGCATGCTGGTGGTGGCTGAGCAGCCGCTGCATGTGAGTATGACCCTCCGGGTCAGACTGGCACTTCAAGGTTTTAGTTCTGTGGGTGTGGTTAGAGGGTCACTTGCTTGGCACTAACATTGCATCCTCTTATGGTTCATCTCTGAAGCAGCACTCCTTAAGACTGTTACTCTGGTCTGGCTCACAGGCGATGAGGAAGGGACTGCTGGACGTGCTGCCCAAGAATGCCCTGGAGGACCTGACAGCAGAGGACTTCAGGCTCCTCGTGAACGGCTGTGGAGAAGTCAACGTGCAGATGCTGATCAGCTTCACTTCTTTTAACGACGAGTCAGGTGCAGCATTCGTGCAGATTCCGGCTGAGATCCTAGGGTATACCTCTCAGAACACCGCTGTTAACATGCCGGCATCCTCTTCATTTCCGCAGGAGAAAACGCAGAGAAGCTTCTGCAGTTTAAACGTTGGTTCTGGTCCATTGTGGAGAAGATGAGCATGACTGAGAGACAAGACCTGGTATGGGTTCCTTCTGGGTTTCAAAGCATCACGTGGAACTCATTTCCTCCAAACATGTTATGTAGACCGGTGGCAGTGTGTCATTATCCCCCTCATCACCCTCAGGTGTACTTCTGGACTTCCAGTCCGTCCCTGCCGGCCAGCGAGGAAGGCTTTCAGCCGATGCCCTCCATAACCATCCGGCCCCCTGACGATCAGCACCTGCCCACCGCCAACACGTGCATCTCGCGCCTCTACGTGCCGCTGTATTCTTCCAAACAGATCCTCAAACAGAAACTGCTCCTGGCCATCAAGACAAAGAACTTCGGATTTGTGTAGAAGTTAACGAGCGCCTTCTCTACGGTTGTGTAATATTACTAGTTCCATTTTTGTAGAATTATTTTTTATTTGTCTATACTATTTTATGATATTTGAAATGCTGTCATCCCTGACGGTAACTCTTATTTTGCGTTGTTTTATTTCTGAAGAAATGTACATTCCTCCATTGAGTGTGTAAAGTTGAAGCCCACAGCACAGCCCGCTTAAACTCTTCCCCTTCATTTTGCCCTATAGGATGAACCCCAGCCAAAGACGACAGCAGACATCTTTAAAATAACATTTCACTGTGATTATGGTTTAATTTTCCCCACCCTAAAAAGAAATACTTAATCTCACTCAACGTTCACTGCTGCCTTTGTGAAAAGTCTGTTTTTCTTGTATAGGGGGAGTAGGGAATTTAAAAATAAACTTGACAATGCAAAATATTTAAATGTCTCTCTTGATATATAGAAAAATCAATGGTGGGAAAACCACTGCTGTTTGTAAATCCCTTCCCATGGAATTAGCTGCTGAACCACATCTGGTCATCAGACTCACTTTCCATTTTCAAGAAACGCCTCAAAACCCATCTCTTCCTCTTCAATTCCTCCGCTAGCCTGGTGTCTCTTTGCATTCCCTGAATGTTCTTATGTGGTACTTCTGATCACTGAATAGTCTCATTAGGTTCTTGCTTTGTTGGATGACATGTAGCTTTTGCTCCGTTACTGCTTACACTTTTATCTGGACATTCACTGGAAGCTCAGCCTAGCTGCACTAGTGCCTAGTCGACTCCTTGACCAGGACGTGTTTGTAATGTGCAATTTGCTTCACTTGTAGGTTGCTTTGGACAAAAGCATCTGCTAAACAAAACTAAATGTAAATATTCACAGTAAGTTAGTTTAACCAAGGATGTCAGGTCAGGTTGAGGAGCCTGCACTAATGCAGTGCATTGTCACACGAATTAACACCTTGGGATCCTGATTGGCAGCCTCCCAGGCCAACACGTGGTCTAGTCCCGCCCTCCGGAAATGACCATCTATCTGCCACAGCCAAGTGTTATGTGGGTGTCCCTTTGGCCTGGCCTAGCTGATCGGGACCTCAATGAGTATCCTATGAGCCAGATCACCCTCAGGGAGACGCGCCACATGGCGATAGTGCCTTTACCTGCATCGTGAGGGAGCATCAGTTATGTGCCTCATTTGGGATGACTCTAGCAACCGCTCGTTCTACACAAAGTCAAACCAGCAGTACCCAAGGATTCTCTAGAGAGAGACCATACCAAAGGAGTCCATTCTTTGTGTCAGACCACTGGATAGCGTCCATGTCTTGCAGTCAGATAGCAAGACAGGGAGCACCAGGACTCGAAAGACTTGGAACTTCGTCCTCTTGCCGGGATAACAAAAGTGCCACACACCCCTTTCCAGTGACCTCTTGATGCCCCATGCTCTCCCAATCCATCTACTGACTTCATATGAAGAGTCACCAGAGACAGGAATGTCACTGCTGAGGTAAGTGAACCTCTTGAAGTCAACATTCTCTCTGCAAACAAAGACTGCTGATGGCCTGTGTCCAAAAGGTCATTAAAGGCCTAGACCAAGGATGTGTTTGTTTGATGTGTTATTTGTCCTATTTGTAGTAAATCTCTATTCATGACTAATTGTACAAATGTTGGATGACTACGTTACTTGAATGGTATATATGTTATTTTCAGTAGTACCAATCAACCCATTAAACAACATAAGCAGCCACCAGTCAATTTCACTTTGTCAAACTCTTTTGACATGGCCGCCCTAAAGTGGATATATATGTCCTGATTGCCCCAGCCATTCACACACACAGATCCCACTAGCTTGTATCTCAGTGAGAGGGATGTCTGTTTTCTTGCACACAGTTTATCAAAGTCCAGAAATTTTTTGGATGCTACAAGCCTCTGAATTTAAAATATTTCTAATAGTTATAAGTTCCAAGTATATCTGTTCCCATCTCAAATGCCCCACAGCTCTCCGCTTTTTCCCTCACGTATGCCCTCCTTTAATTTCTTTGCGCCTCACAGTTTGAATACATTTGCCTTAGAAGTACTTGCGCCCTCTGCAGTCCTAGCACAGAACAGCTACGCAATGGTGCGGGGGGATGTCGCCGGTGAAGCTCACCTAGGGCTCCGCATAGACTTCGACTGGCACTACTTATAAAAATAAAACAACCCTATAGCTGCGGACATCTTTCTGTTACCATTAGATGTCTTTTTTATTTGCGTGCGTTTACGCGCTTAACGTATTTCCATAGGAATGCGTAACTTACGTACATTCTGCGTATTTACGTAGGCATGCGCACCTTACTTGCATTTTTTTTTTTTTTTTTTGCGCGTGCGTGTT
Source organism: Hippopotamyrus pictus (assembly GCA_026781145.1). NCBI lineage: Eukaryota > Metazoa > Chordata > Actinopteri > Osteoglossiformes > Mormyridae > Hippopotamyrus > Hippopotamyrus pictus. The sequence continues at coordinate 4,820,365 of JAODLC010000050.1, forward strand.
TGTACGTCTGTGTCCTTTTAAAAACACTCTTGACTCTCCAACCTCCCGGAAGCGGGGTGCAGATGGCAGTGGGGTTCGGCGGTTCCCGGGGTCACTGTCCTCCGCTCTCGTCATGGATCCCCAGAGCTTAGCGTCGCATTCTCAGGTGAAAACCGGGGAGGGTGTCGCTCGGTCGTTTGTGGGACCAAGCTTATGGGAGAGAGACGCCGCGGCCGGGGGAACCCGGCGTTCAGGGGACACTGCGTCCGTCCGGACGGTAACCCGCCGGGTCTCCGCGTTAGCAGCTCGACCTCCGCAAACGTTCGTGCACAATAACGTAATACTGAATTCAGGAAGGAAGGGTGTTTATCTGGCAATATTTCATAGTCAAGTGAGAGAATTAACGTACGTACGTATGTATAGGGCTTCAGAGGTGATGTTGATTTTCTTTTTGTATAATATAAATAGCCTTGCACCTGTTTTGGTATCAAGTTTAAGCTATCGAGGTATATTCCGATATTCTTAAGTTCGTTAAAAATGGTGTACCTTACGTTCACGCTTTAAAACATACTATTTAAATTTGCTAGTTATATTACAAATCTTATTTTCCTCTTAGGTAAGTATTGGTAAATGTGAACTTTATAATTTGAACGCTCTTTCTCTTGAAATATCACTTTCATTTTATGTTCGAGAAATTATCGATGTAGACATGTATAAAAAGTTGTGGTTTAACTGGTCATCAGAATTTCTTATGATGCGGCCTTTTCATGAAAAAGAAAAAAAAAGTTTTACATTTATGCGCTTAACCAGGAGGACTCGACATAGTGGTTTGACGATATGTATGAAAGGAGTTTATGGGTAAATTTGCCGAGTGGACCTCTGTGAGGATACAGGGGCATCAGGCATGTTGACTTAGGACTCCCTGTGATGTTGCAGAACGGTTTCCAGGGGAACACAGAGGCAGAAGACGAGCCGCTGTTGAAGAGTAACCCTCGGCGCTTTGTCATCTTCCCTATTCAGTACCCTGACATCTGGAAAATGTACAAGCAAGCCCAGGCCTCCTTCTGGACCGTTGAAGAGGTCTTTCATATCCTTCATGCTTTACTCCCCTCGTTCTGCTTTCCCGCTTTAATCTTTAACTTAGTCTGTCTAGTATTGAACTCGTGATTTGTAAGCTGGTTAACATTATGTATCGATTGTGTTTAGTGGCGCACAGATGTGGAAATTTTGGCCGATACCGATAACCGGCTAACCTTTGAGCTTCTGCCGTATGCAGGTCCAGAAGCAGGTTTCTGTTGAAGGTATCTTATCACCTACGACCGAGACCAAAATTGTCCCCTCACTCTGCACAGGTGGACCTTTCCAAAGACCTGGCTCACTGGGACAGACTGAAGCCTGACGAGAAACACTTCATATCCCACGTCTTGGCTTTCTTTGCAGCCAGCGATGGCATTGTCAACGAAAACTTGGTGAGTCTGCCCTGGGTGGTTTGTGGGTGGGGGTGTGGGCCCATCAGGGTAGAACATAAGCTGGTGGAGAAATGCCTGTCTGTGTTTTAGCAGCAAACCACAAGTGCTTAGTCTGTAGGATTCTGACTGAACTGATCTACGCACAATATATCGATTGGAAAGTGTGGTTAGGGGTGTGAGACGGTGTTTGTCCATGCTGCCAAACCAAACATTCTGTGGTTCCCCATGTCGCAGTGACCCCTGTGTTCACCTCCTCCTCTTCAGGTACAACGGTTCAGTCAGGAGGTGCAGATCCCAGAGGCCCGGTCATTTTACGGATTCCAGATCCTCATTGAGAACGTGCATTCAGAGATGTACAGCATGTTGATAAACACCTACATCAGAGACCTGAAGGAGAGGTTGGTGATCGCTATTCTCTATCTCTGCGTGTTATAGTGTTCTTATGACCAAAGGTCACGGTAGTGCTTAAAGGACTGCACTCGTAACTGCAGGTTGGCCGGTTCATGTCCCGAATAGATCTGATGTCTCTCTGTAGAAAAATGCTTAAGCTGGTGCTTTGTCAAGTCAATGGATGTTATGTGATTTGTGTAGGTCTCTAGATAAGTGTCGATGAGGATGACCCTGTGTAATCATAAGAACATTCACCTCTTTAATGGTTGAACTGGCCACAGATAATCAATGCTCATTCCTGGTGTCCTGCAGAAGTTGCATGTGACAAGTTTAATTCATACTCCTAATCACGTACATTTGAGCCTGACCATTTGGGAACCCCTCCCCCCCACAGAGATTTCCTGTTTAATGCCATCCACACGATGCCTTGTGTGAAACGGAAGGCTGACTGGGCGCTGCAGTGGGTGTCCGATGCCACATCCACCTTCGGTCTGGTTCACCGTTCCCTTTTCCTTCAGGCACGTTCTGCTCTGTTCAGTGGCCCTCTGGTGCTGATCCACATTCTCTTCGTTACAGGAGAGCGCATCGTAGCTTTTGCCGCGGTTGAGGGCATCTTCTTCTCTGGCTCCTTTGCGGCCATCTACTGGCTGAAGAAGAGGGGCCTTATGCCAGGGCTCACGTACTCCAACGAGCTCATCAGCCGGGACGAGGTGAGCCGGGAGGGTGGGACTGAGCTCCGTGTGTGGAACATCTTCACGTTGTCTCCACTTCGTGGCCAGCGTGTGGCTCAGTGGGTTAGGACAGTGAGCGGAAGGACATCAGTTCAGGTCCTTGGGTTGCCAGCTTGATGTCACCATTGGACCCTTGAAGGCCCTTAACCCCAATTGCTGCAGAGACTGGCTGATCCTGCTTTCTCACTTGTATGTCACGTTGGATGAAAGTCTCTGCTAAATAAGCTAATATATTATACATCCTTCCGTTTCTGCAGGGCCTGCACTGCAACTTCGCGTGCCTCCTGTACAGCTACCTGCAGAAGAAACCGTCAGAAGATCGAGTAAGAGATATCATCTGCGAAGCCGTCAAGATAGAGCAGGTCAGGAGAGCACTGAGCAGGAAGCCGCCACCATCGTAACGGTCCAAACCTACCGTGGGGCGGGAACCCAGCTTGGCGTGACACATGCCGCTGTCACTGCTCCAAGAGCAACACCTGGACAGTCGCTCTGAATAAAAAGGCTTTGTTACTGCAGCTGAATGTCGCTTTGGAGAAAAGCATCTTGGGGGGAAAAAAAAAATGCCACCCGTGTCTTTCAGGAGTTCCTGACGGAGGCCCTCCCCGTGAAGCTGATCGGGATGAACTGCTCACTGATGAAGCAGTACATCGAGTTCGTCGCTGACCGCCTACTCACAGACCTCAAGTTATCCAAAGTTGGTGAACTCTGCTATTGGTCAGATGTATCTGCTCTCCCGTAGTGTCGACGTACTCAGTGGCCGATTCCTTTTCCAGGTGTTCCATGCGGAAAACCCCTTCGATTTCATGGAGTCCATCTCGCTGGAAGGGAAAACCAACTTCTTTGAAAAGCGGGTTGCAGAGTACCAGAGACTGGGTGTCATGTCAAACACCATGGACTGTGAATTCACGCTGGATGCGGACTTTTAACGTTTCCCAGCCCCCCGCCCAATACTTTTAATTTATTATGCTCAGACTTAGGATGTTTTATGAAGTTATTCTGACATTATTGGAACTCTAAGGCAAGCCATAGACATCTAAAATCCAGTCAGTGTGTTTTATATTAGGAGAGAGCCAACTCTGTGGCTAGGGTGCCGCGGGGGCGGTGTGGGGGGTGGGCCTCGGGCTGAGCAGAAGCCTCTTGATGTCTCCCATGGTAATAAGCAACTTCAGAGAAATGCTGGAGATTTGCATCACGGTACATTTTTAAAAGTATTAACTTTGAAAGCAAACTGTCCCCTTGTGGTTTTTTTTTTTACATCTTTGACACGTACATTATGACATGTGACAGCTGCCGTTGTTTGCCGCTGAGTCTGTTAAAGTAACAGATAATTCTCTCTCAACACATGTCCAGGAATCTGATGTTTGTGTACGAAAGCGTTCACATGAGTGTGTGTGAGAGAGAGATGGTATACTGCTCTGCAGAGCGTTCACGTGAGTGTGTGTGAGAGAGACGGTATACTGCTCTGCACTTTGTGTGTTTAGGAGTATTGTGTATTCCTTAAGTGTGGGTTCTTTTTGGTGATTTATATGCAATATTTATTGCATTTGTTTACCATGTAAAATTAACCCTCAATGGGTCCTTGTTAGAAAGTTACGTTCCAGGTCCTTGGGGTTCAAGTTGCACCCCTATTCATTGGCA
>JAODLC010000050.1:4834449-4861105 GCA_026781145.1 Hippopotamyrus pictus
CTGGGCTTCACAGTGTCCCGTTTCCCCCGGCTACCAGGATACGGTTGCGTATTCAGTTATGTTTGGCAGGAGTCGAGTGCATAGAAGTGTAGTTCATTTTAGACCAGACATCTCAGGAATCTCCATAAAAATAAAGGATATAAAGGACCGTGTGTTTCTAGATGAACACCATTCACGTGATTATTGTTTAAAAATAAAATGAAGATCCATTCATTCTACTCGTGCAGTGTAAACTTGCAAGAAACCTTCACTATCATGCCACAGCATTGGATAATGTACCTTAAGCCTCAGCCATTTCTGAGTATTGTCACATTCAGACTAGTACAGTTGTGAGTAGATCAATTATTAGTATGTTTTATGTTGGGGATCATGAACTATTTAAGTTTATACGTTACTCTTTTTCTTCATCTATATTTCTTCTTGGGGAAACGGTGCCACCCTCTGGACACTTACGGAAGTACAGGATAATTGCATAATAGTGGATTGTAAGTTGAACTGCTGTTGTTTATCAATCAAGGGCTTCCCAAATAGGCACTTAACTTACATTGTTTATAAACATCGTTCACACGGTTGAAATCGTTTATGTCGGCCAAGAGCACCGTGGCTTTGACAACTAGAAAAGGAAAACACTTTTGTAAAAAAGACATGCAAAACTGGTTGAACATAATTACATATTATTTAAACATAATCCATCCATCTTCATAACTGCTTATCCAGTAGGACCCGAAGCCTATCTTACAAGTGTAAGATGACAACCTGTATGTGATGCCAGTCTATTGTAAGACATACAGTCACACTACAGACTGTTTAGGACCACCAGTTCACCCAGTCCTCTGTATACCTGTGGGGGGGGGGGTGAATTGCAGCCTGGGAGGTCTAAGGGTTAGGGTTACCACTGAGCCAACACCACCCCTTGTTTTAAATGTTAAATATATAGTTTCACCACAGTAAAATCTTCTATAGCCTAATTCAGGGGTGGTCAATCTTATTCAGGAAAGGCCGCTGTATATGCGGGTTTCCACTGCAACTCCCTAACTAGATTACTAATTAGAGGACTGATTGGCTGAAGTGTTCTCATACCTGGGTTCATTCCATAAACCTGCATACACAACCTGCATGCCCTTTGTGGATAAGATTGGCCACCCCTGAATTGGGCTATAGAAGATTTTACTGTGGTGTAACTATATAGCAAGTGTAGTGGGTAACTGAGATACAGACATTTTGGCCATCTGCGGAATGTGAGTGTAGCGTCTCACCATTGTTGTATCCGCAGCCCGCTGCTTTCAGAATCTCCCCCATGTTAGTCAGAGCCTGAGGGGGAGAATGATGTCAGAGAGGGAGGGGGGGAGGGAGAGGTCACAACATGACTAAGAGTGGGCAAAGGTGGGGGTGCAAGACAAACTAAAGTGTGTCATTTAAAGAGTCAAACGACGGGAAGAGCGAAACAATATTGGTTCTGTTTATTTCTGCCTCTTTTTTGTGACCTGCTCGGAAAAATAACACAGAAACCTTACCTGCTTGGCCTGGGCCTGCACCCCTCCAGTCACCAGCTGTCCTGACGTGGGGTCCAATCCGAGCTGCCCTGAGACATATACGGTCCGGCCCACCGCGACTGCCTGGCTGCACACAAGGCAAACACCCTGAGCAGCCAGAAGCAGGACCCTGTAAGACAATGTTGGTCTTCCCCCTGTCCAACGCAGGGCCTCTGTAAAGTCCCCCCCCCCCCTCAAATCTGCCAGGGTATCCATGCCTATACTACACCCCTAAACCTAGGCCTAGTGCCATGAGGCAGACCAGAACAACCCTTGGTTTTTAAACGTACCTTCACTGCTGCCATCTCTTGTTCTTTACTGGAAATTGCAGAATGATGGAATTTCTCAGCTAGTTTTACTCAGTATAATTAGCTGCAAATACTTCGTATATTTTCCTCTTTCAGTGACTGGGTTCCGTTTTAGCCACCAGGCCCTTAAGCGAAATGGTCGCTAAGTGACACTGACTGCTCTTACGACTTTACTTAAGCATTCCATGCTCAATTTCTTTTATACTTGATGAAGTGTACATTTTAATATTTTCCTTTAAAATGTCTTTAATTCTAATATTTTTACCATAAAAATGCACTGTAATGATTTATTACCTTTTATGTCTTTGCATGTCATAATGACAGTTTAAAACATAAACTTAACGTAAGCTATTGGTTTGCACAATAGATACAAATTTAGATTGCACGGTATAGCACTAAAACGCATTTCTCGAACTACCTTTCCAAAACGTCTTAAGCCTATTTTTGGATCCATACTCTCCAATTCTGATCGATTTCTTTAATGATGGAGAAAATAGTAGTCAGTCTTTTAACACTCAAATTTTTTGAGCTCAACTTTTATATTTTCTTCTTTCTCCCACAACTTTTCACGCTTCTTCCAGTTTGATAAAATCTTCGTTTGTAAGCTCTCCATCGGTGTAGGCTGTGATTTTTTTTTTCCAATCTCTAAATCAAGGGATTTTGTGAGAATCAATTTTATCTTATTTCATCCAACTGTTCGTTTTGGTCAAATCCTTCAAAGTCACTTACAAGAACAGCGGAACACTTTAAACCCCTTTCCCAAATCCCTCGTATACATTTCACACTAGCATGAAGCCATGCTGCTCCAATGTTTTTGATACAACGGATGACATTGCAGCCTTTCCAAAACTGGCGCAATGTTACCGTATTATCCTCCTTTGTGGTTATATAGCTTTGGCAAACGTTGCATGTAAATAGTTCGCCTTGAATAATGAGATAGCTCCCTGGTCCATAGACTGTAGGAAAGGGGTGGTGTTTTTGGTAGATAAACTACCTTTACATTTGGGTGGATACCGTCGAGATCCACAGAATATTCAGGTGCACTGCCGAGGAGCAGCATACTTTTAAAACGAATTCCCTTTTGCAAACAATATTCCTTTACTTGGGGTATGAAACAATTCAAAACCAATCATCGAAGAGACTTAATTGCATCATCCAAGGCTTCCGACTGTATCGGTGATACACGGGCAGTGTGTTTGCTTATGATTTGAATGTAGGGGGGGGGGGTGGTTTATCTGATTTGTAGATCAGAAATAGCTTCAGCTTGAATCCAGCGACATTTTCGCTTAATAGTAATGTCACTCGATCTATCCTCAAATACTTGAAATCCAGACATTTATTATTCTTTTGTTTAGAATTATTAAAAAAGAGTACCAGTTGTAGCATTTGCTTGTCATTGAGGATGCCAAACACACACACACACACACACATATACAGTTATTGCACTGGTGATATTGCACTGTAAAAAATCTGATTATGAAATTAAATGACTGTGAAGTCTTGTTAATGATGAAAATTAGGCCTACCGACACTGCATTTCATCTGAACATTGATCAATATAACCCCCCCCCCTCCATTTTCTGAGAATTTGGTAGCGATCCCTCAGTTTAAAGTACAAGTCAAAACTCCACAGGCTAACTAGTTTCATAACAGTTAAAAACACCCATAACTACCGTAAAATGGAAAGGAAATACATCAGGAACTTAGGGTGGGATCTCTCTAAATAAGAGCAAACATGCAGAAAAGCAGCTTACATTTTAAAGAAAGAAAAATCAAAACGAGTTATAACTGAAACCATGCTTGATGATGTCCTTATACCCACCTGTAGATGCCCTGCCTCACCGGCGCTTTGTCAGTGTAGGGAATCGACCGCTTAATTGACGCCATCGTGATTCTTATAATCAGAGCTAGATAAGATTTTGACAACTCTGAGCTATTAAGTTCTCCCCAAACGAGCTTGATGGGCCGAATTGCCTTCTATCGTTTGTAAATGTCTTATGTTCTTATAATCGTGTTCAGACTACACGGCTTCAAAGCGGACGGATGAATGTAATTTAACCCGGTTTAATTTTTTAAGATGTCATGTTAACGACGACACGCCTCTCGTCAAACGACCGTATATGGAAAGTATCCCCAGCCTATTGCTTAATCACTATATACTGGCCAGTCTGCATGCTAATCTGTTTGTATATAACAAAGAATAGCATTTACAGATTATGGTTTAAAATCATTACCATTTCCTTCCATTTCTCTTGCTTATTGCGCAAATATAGGAAAAGGGATCCCATACACTAGTGCTTTTAAATCGTTTTCAGATGTTTCCATCGTGTGTGGACGCTATTTAAGAATTGGCCATGGATATAATCCTTATTTTGTACACAAAACTATAAAATCTATCGGCATTCAAAAACGGAACTGAGATCATAACCATAATAGCAGTCAAAATCCCTTATAAACTGAATTGCTTCCATTTTACTCTATAAAACGGCAAACGTCAGAAGTAACTGGATAGAGGATAGACGACAGATAATGACCAATGTGGGACGCATGTGGTCACATTCTGCAGCCCAAGGACAGAGTGTTTTCAATGACTGAAGAAAATGAAGGTTTTGAGGTTGCAGCAATGTTGCATTTCCTGTTAAAGATCAAAATTAAAAACAGAATCACAACACAATAAGCACTGCTGTCTACAAGCAATCAGTGTTTGCTATTTTTCCACATTTTCTAGTGGTTTACCTTTTTTTTCTTACCATTATTATTTGAAATACTAAAAATGCCCATAAAAAATAATCAGTTATAACAGTTAATGTAGATAATCTGTCCATCACCAAAATGGTGACAAAACCACAGACAGACCAACACAGAGCGCTACACGCAAGAGCCAGTATTTCCAAGTTCAAAGTACTTACAATTCCTAGGAAGAAAACCGGGGCTCTGAGCAAAGAGCAGGAATATAGTGTTTAATGATTAAACCAGACTCACAGCTGGCTGCTCATGAAAGCCCACGTACCCTTCATGGTGCTACGCTCCTCTTCCTCGTTGTGGTTCCCTCTCTGATCAACAGCACTATGCATACTGTGTCCAAGCACAGTTTGTGGCAAGTTGTTTACAGTCCCGGGTTGGTACCTGTGTGACCCAAGGCTGTCGACACCATGGAGTCTGCCTTTAACTCAAATGAGTTGCACACAGAGTTTCACCAGTCCACTTACATGGTTACTTTTGGCTTCATTTACCACCCCCCGCATAAATAATAAATTAATAATTAATAAATTGTTTCCCCGCCCCCATCACACTCCCTCCTAAGGCATTGTCTGTGTTGCTGAATTTTCAGAAATTTCCATTTAAGTGTCTTTAAAATAAATATGAGCTATACCCTTATATAAGGTATTTAAATATGGACTGTACCCCTAAACCACGTCTTTAAATAAGCTCTATACCTATACTGGGCCTACAGTATAAACAACAGTAACTACTAGTTGTAATTATAGCGTTCCGACGTCTATGTATTAAATACCTAAATCAACCACATGTGTAACAGGGAAATACTGGATTTTTTCTGGCCAATCGCGATAGACCTTTAAAAACCAATCAAAAGACGTTTTATTACGACGCGGACCGTGATAACACGCATGCGCGGGGGCGTACAGAAAACGCATGAGAAAGTGTGATAGCTGGAAGTGGTAAGGTCGTTATTTTAGCGGGTATGAGCTTTTAGGTTAAATATGTATTTTAGGATATTTAACGGCAGATGAAAGTGGCGATTTTGAAACGTAAAGGGATAGTTTGCTGGCGCAGTGTATTTTTCTCAAAGGACCATCGGTGTGTTACTGTTACTGAGTTGTTAGGGAATTAAGCAGCAGGCATTTGAACCGCAACCATAACGCTGATCTGATGCTCTTTTTACAGCACACATGGACTCTCAGAAAGATCTCCAGCCGCCCAAACAGCAGCCTATGATTTACATATGTGGAGGTAATTTTACCGCGATGATCTGCTCCGGTTAACTGAGTAATAATGACATTGTCTGTGACTTTCGTTAGCTTAAACTGTACTGCTTTTGGGCCAAGCATTTCGCTATAAAACGCTACCTATAGAAGTATATGCCGAGCAACAGACTTCCCTTAAATGAATGCCGCTTTTGCAGAGTGCCACACAGAAAATGAGATCAAGGCCCGGGATCCTATCAGGTGTAGAGAGTGCGGCTACAGGATCATGTACAAGAAGAGGACGAAGCGCCGTATCCTTTAATGCAGCAAGGGCCACGATTACAATGCAGATATGTGCTTATGGTTTGGTGTAAATGTGGTCCATTCGGTGTTTAAAAATTGCCTAATGACTACATCTATGCTGCTGCATTTAATCGGTTAAAATATGAAGATCTTAATGTTTGTATCCAAATCTTCGTATTTTCCTTAAGTCCCTTTTCCAGTGGTTGTGTTTGATGCTCGATAAACTCACGTTCTTCTCTTCCTGGTTTCATATTAGTTGAATGTTGTTCTGTCATGTAAATAACTTGGAAAGCGAAAGAGCGTTTTACATGCGATGCTGTACAGGTAGAGGCTTAAAGACTGGACTCTGGCAGCCACCGATGTTCTGCTCCTGACTGCGGGCTGAGCCGACAAGCCGGACCGCAGAACATACTGGGAGGGCAAGAAGCGGTTCTGCAGCAGTTTATTCTGAATGCTTGTTTGCAATAAATGTTTTGATTTCATACGTTGTGGTACTTACAACGGCTTTACGACTGTATATGCAATTGTGCTGGACTACACTGGCAATTTATATGGGAAGTATCTTATTCAGCATGAGCAATTCAAATATGACAGTTTGTTGTGTTACCAGCATTTACCTTTACCTTGGACTTCAGGCCTTGAACAGATTCTGTAAAAGTCCATGTGATGCAATACAAATGAGCAAGATATGACGGATGTAAGCTGAACAGTATGATTTTTATTAGTACCCTGAAGAACTAAGAATCCCGTCCTTAAAGGGACAATTCACGCCAAAATGGAAAAAAAGACATATTTCAGACTGGCTTAGTGCTATCTATCCATCTAGGTTGTTCTGCTGGAAGTCGCCTAATTTTGAAGATAGTGGCCATAGAAATGTCAGGTTTCTCATGAATATAATGGGACTGAATGGTATTCTTGGTGTGGTAATTACAGTCCCAGAAAAATACATTTGAGAAATTAAACAGTAATGTCTTACCAAACATCATGACCCAGTTAAGAAAATCCACAGACTTTGAACTGAGCAGTTTAATGTACAAACTATTTGAACTCCACATGCCAATCGAATCGCTTCACATAAGATATCACCATGGGGGGCTTGCTGTGCTTATGGTGTTTCCGCACCGCTGGAACTTTTTTTGGAACCATAACCTTTTTCTGGAACCGGGCACTTCTGTCGTGTTCACACTGCAGGAACTCGGCCCGGTTGCAGTTCCTCGGAGGCAGTTCCTGTACCCTTTTTAGCACCTGTTCCAGACTAGGTGCTTTTCGGTGGAACAACTACTGGTGAGGCGCTTACAGCCATAGCTTGCCGAGTGGTCGGCCACAAACTCCGATGCCAACTTGGAAGTTACGTGGCACTGCAGAGAGAGCGCTCCTAATAATTATAGTGATATAGCACTGGGGCAGAAGACTGCCGCTGCTGAAAACAAGTGTTAAACCAGTTCTAGACGTCATACCAGTAATCTTCTGCAGCCATCGGTGTAAATGGAAACAATGCACAAAATTTTAATTCATTTTTTATTTTTTTCCAATAAGCATTTACACGCTTTTAAAGCAAAGTAGCAAACAAATATACAAATACATTAAGGTGTCGTGCGGAGGTGAGCAGCGATGCTGGCACTAGTGTTGAGTGAGTGCCACAGGCCAAACGGCGCAGTGGCTCCACCCCCCAAGGGGGGCGCGTGCGCGTCGGCTGTCTCCAGAGCAGATGCTGAAACGCATTTAAAAGCTGGTCCAGGGGGCCCACCCGAGAGCCCGCAATCTTTGGTAGGAAGAACGAGTAAGTGAAGGAGAAGCTGATGTGAGCTGTGTGAAAAGCGATTTGCTTAGCCGTTTGTGGAAAGGCACCGTGAGTCACAGGAATCGCGTAAGGGCACCGGACCGGCCCGAGACACCCCCCACCCTACTCCCTCACTTCCTCCATTTGGCTCGTGGCAATCCGATCCTCACACCTGCAATGCTACTTCCCGGATGGGGGACCCCCCCCACCGTGCCTGGACCCGGCACCCGTGACCCCTTCGGAGGGTTACAGCAGCTATCCTTCAACCATCGCCAGCTCGTGTGACGTTCCACAGGAATCTGAGAGCCCTTACTCCGCCCTGCGGTGTGCGTGGGCACGGCCGAACATCGCACGGCGACACAACTCTCAGACCTGAAAAGGTGTCCACATCCCTTCACAGAACCAGCAGGGGGCGCCTTAAGACAGCGCCTCCCCTGATCTAACCCTAGCCACATCGCCCGTACACATTCAGCATTTCCTCTTTAGCGACTTTACTTGACAATCTTGACTGGAAAAAATAATGAAACGGCCAAAGAGCCCCGAGCCAAAGAGTCTGAAAGCTACACTATGGGCCGGCGCCACGGCACTTAAGGCGTCTGGTTTCGCTCTGAATGCGCTTCGTCGGGGGGCTCGCAGGAGCCCTCGGGGGATGGGGGAGCCCGTGGGGGGTCGAGCTCCACCTCGGGCGGCTCGGAGCAGCGGCTGCAGTGCGACTCGGCCACAGAGGGCAGGCTGCCACTCAGGGAGGGTGAGTCGCACTCACTGGAGGTGCCGCTGCGTTGGCTTAGCAGCTGGGCCTCCATGTCCTCACACATCTCCTCAGCTTTCCTGCGTAGCCTGGCCTTGCTCTTCCTCCCAGAGGAGGAGGACGAGTCCCTGGCCCACCTGGACACCCCCGGGCCACGCCACCCGCCGCCAGCCTCGTCCACGCCGCTCCCACCGCTGTGGTGACGCAGTTTGCCGGTTCTGCACTCGACGTCCACCTGCACCTCCATGCCGTTACTATCCCTGCGGACAGGCAAGGGGGGCACCAGTGAGCTGACAGGGTGGGACAGAGGGCCGCCTGCGAGAGAGAGAGCTGACCTGTCAAGGGGCGCATAGGTGCTGAGGACGGAGCCTGCCATGGCCCTGGTACTGGCGCAGTCGCTGGGCGTCCCCAGGCTGACAGTGCCAGACTCCCCGCTCAGGCTGTGTCGCTCCTTCTGAACATCCGCTTGCACCTCCAGCCTGAAACAGACGCACGTCGTCATACCTCCCGTCTTGCCGGATGCCCCGGAACCTCCACGGAACCCGGCTCACCTGACCATGGCGCTGCCCGACAGGCTGCCGGTGATGCTGCCCCCTGCCAGGGCGGTGGTGCTGGCCGTCTCGCTCAGGTTGTCCCGCGTGGCCCCCGCATGGTCCATGTGGCTCCCGCTGACGCTCAGGCTGCCCGTCAGGCCGCCCACGCTGCCCTCGCCGATGCTGGGGTCGTTCCGCGCCTCCGCCGCTGAGGTGGGGTCTGTGGGACGGAGCGGCGCCATCTCAAAGGGGGCCGGGCCGGCTGAGGTGGGGTAGGGGATTCGCGGCGCCCGTAAAGACAAGCGTACCTGCGGGCACCGTTCCGTTTGCTGCATTCATGTCGTTCTCGTCGTCGAACTCGATGCGCACGCCCCTGCCGCTACGGGCCGACACGCCGCAGCCGCCGCTGCGGCACAGCGAGATGGGCACCACCCCGTAGACGTAGGCCAGCATTATGGGCACCCCGACGCCTGCGAGGAAACACTGGACGCTCAGTGCTGGCCAGACGCAGCATGCGCCGATCCCACAGAGGCAAGGCGGGGACCTACCGACCGTGACCGCGGCCACCACGGGGGAGACTATGACAGACAATGTGACACCGCCTGCGATCACCAGGTTCCTCTTGTGCTTGGAGACGTCCTTCCCTTCATAGCGACTGTGAATCTGGGGGTGGAGGGGGGGAGGAAGCAGTCATTCACACCCGGAGCGCTCAGTGGGAAGTCTGCACCCTGGTGTTACCCAGCATCCAGAACAGAGGATCACCGGGGAAGGGCAGCAAGAAGTCATACAAGACTCAGATCTGAACTGATGGGTTTAACCAGCTTACAACACCCTGCAGATGCCCTATTTCCCTGGGGGTGTACGTCATGCACATTCACATTTACCTAATGCTTTTATCCAAAGCAACTTACAGTTGCTACTGTTAATCATGTGTGCCTCCTGGGATTTGAACCCACAACCATCATATTGTCAGGGCAATACTCCACATGTTGAGCTAAAGGAGTATAGTTGCTTGATCTAGCCTCACTCCCACACATACAGGTAGGGTACTGATCATGGACCCAACTCCCTCTTGATGTTCCCTACCCATGTTACCATTTCACCCTTAGGACTCCCTAGCAGTGCAAGCTTGGCCCTGCTACTTCCCACCCACTCCCTACACGTTTACCCAAAATGCTAGAGGCCCTACAAGCATGTGACCCACCTTCCTCCCCACGTACACGGGGATGCCAATGACCATGGCAGGGACTGCGATGCCTGCAATGAGCGCGATGCCCACTGGGGCGCCCACCAGCGTGCCCAGCTGCCACAGGATCTTCTTCTTGCGGCTCCAGGGCTTCTTGCCCCAGAAGGTGCATCCAGATGGGCTGCGGGCAAGAGAGACAACGTTGGTCTTACTACCTGACCGGTCTCTCCGTCCACAGCCATCTGAGTGAGCTCTGCCCACCTGAGATAGTGCAGGTCGGAGATCTCCTTCATGCACAGCCAGCAGAACTCACACCCACACACGGCGCACGTCATGTGGTTGCAGCTGCCGTCATTCATCTTGATGATGTACGCGGCACAACGAGGACAGGGCTTGATGTCGTCCGCTGTGGAGAGTTGTGTTCACTGAGCTCCTGAATACATATGCAGGCCCCGCCCCCCCAGTCACACAGCCCCACCCTGACATACCGCCGGCCCTCTCCCATCCCCACGCTGACGCACCAGCAGCCCCACTCTCCTGACTGTAGCTGAGGGAGGAGGAGCGCAGGTTCCGCAGTTGCAGGCTGTGCGCCCTCTGCTGGCGCGCCGCATCGCATGTCTGGTTCGGATGCCACAGCTGCTTGCAGTGGTAACAGAACTCCGTCCCGCAGCCCTCCCTGCCGCATGTGATCTTGGGGCAGCTGGCGCAGCCAAAGGCTATGACTGCGTACCTGCACCGTGTGAAGAAATGGGTTGCGTCAGCAAGCAAGTACAGCAAGAGTCAACCCCAGAAGCCAGGTTCTATCAATTTCAAGTAGAACATAAAATGGAAGCAGAGATTCACCAGGGTAACACAGGTAAGAAGCTGAACCCCAGCTACTTCCCAGTGAAGAGGCCATATAACTCTCATTTCAGTAGTTTGAGAATAAACACGAAATATCTATAGACATTATGATACATATGTGGTTTTACTGTTTACCTTTAAACTATCAATTCCTGTAAACATTCAGATGTATACAAAGGATAAAGTGCTCTTTTAGGTACACAAGTCACTGAGAACCAAAGCCCCAGTAAGCATCCATCATTCCTTCACCAACCACTTATCCTGTACAGCAGGGGTCTCAAACTACTGGCCTGCGACATGTTCTTATTTTCCTATTCAATCTCGCCATGGCTTGTAATTCGCTATAATCAGGTTCTAACCCTAGTTGCTATTTAGATAGGATTTGCAAATTAGGAAGTTTCTGTAATGCGTCTCCAGGAAGAACAGAAAAATACCGGTTATAAATGAGAATTTAATCCACTAGGTGAGATCAATCTGTTGCGACTTAGTTTGCAATGTAACAAATCAGATGTTATGTTTCGTTTAGAGCCCGCCCACTGAGTTTGAGGGGTGACTGACAGATCTTTTGAACAGTTGCTGGTATCATTTAAACGGTTGTTCAAACAATAATTTAAATAATTTAAATGTTAATTGAACTATTTAAATCATAAATTTTAATAATCATTTAAAATGACATTTATTCAATGAATAGTCACAAAACATCCAACCTTCGGAATTGGGAAAAATGTCATGGTTTGTCTGTCTAACTTGCTAATAGTCGTAATCTGGTGCTTTAAGTGTTACCTGCTCTGAACAAACACTACACGTTGTAGTGGGAAAAAAAAGCTGCCACTTATTTTGAGGCACAGCCTCTGAGCTACTTGAATGTCCATTTGCCCAATGAATTCTGTATACATTTGTATTTAAATATTTTTGAAACAGAACAGTTTTTGAAATTAGACCAGTCTCCTTCCTTCTTCTCTGTGGATTTTCCAACATAATTATGATGTGACAGCATTATTTGTATTTGTCTGAAGTTCAGTAAATAGTGGACTCACATGTTTATTATTTTAATGTTTCTGCAAACAAAACATACATAGTGCTGCTAACTGTATTCATGGGTTTCAGTATAGAACTTGGTGAAAGATTGCAGTTTGTATGTCAGTACTTTCTGAACATTTTCAGCACATTTTAATACTTTACTGCGATACTGAATTTTGCTCACTATAATCATGATATTAAATTTTCATAACATTTAATTTCTACTTTTTACTATTGTATTTTTCCTTAATTGATCAGAGGCCCATGTTTTTTAATAAATAAAATTTTAAAATTCAAGCTGAAAAAGATGGGACTTTTTTGTTCAGCAATTTCTCATGTAGGCCTCTTGGGGGAGCACCACATAGCATGTGGCCCCCAGGTAATTTGAGTTTGAGGCTCCTGCTGTACAAGGCTATGGTGAGCTTGAAGCCTATCCCAGGAGAGGCAGAGGGCACAAGGTAGGGGACATCCTGAATGCGATGCCAATTTATCATACAACACTTGCATGCACACAGACAAACAGACATACAGAGACAAAAGGCGTTTTTACTGTGAGAGGACACTGGAACACCTGGAGAAATCCCACCCGACAAGGAAGAACATCACACACCCTGGTGGTGTACAGCTATAGCATTACCCACTGAGCCACTGTGCCAGCTGCTAATAAACAGCATCATTATTAAATTCAACATTAACCAGACACAAAAATCGAGAAGAGAGCTGGAATTACAGCAAAGACTTCTGGGGATCATGGAGTTTCTGAGACTAGGGATGTTTCTCAATACCAAGAATGTAAGGATCGTATTTGTGGTCTTGGCAAGAGTGGTCGTGCAAACTTGGGGCACAATGAATCATGGGACTGGTCTTGTTTGGCAAGGATGCAACCAGCGTATCCTTGATATTTGGGGTGGGGTAAGAATGACATCCAGGGATTTTTACTGTCCTCTGTAATTCTGTTCTTAGTACTGGAACTGGTCAGGAGAGACCACCAAACAGCATGAGAGGGGCAGCATGGGTAATGGCCTCTCTTCCGCAGACTGGCCAAGGCAGGGGAGTTCAGACTTACCCGCAGTCTGGCGCAGGGCACCAGCGGCAGTCGGGGTCAGCCACCAACCAGCGCCGCAGCATGAACTCCTCGTACTTCTCCATAAGGGCGCGGTCGGCCAAGATGGTGCGGATGTCGTGTGGGTTGAGGCGCTCGGCACACTCGGGGCAGCTGATGTTGATGCGGCTCTCTGAGATCTCGATGCGCAGATACTGGCGCAGGCAGTCGGCGCAGGAGCGGTGGGGGCAGGTCATGATGTCGGGGAAGCGGTCCCGTGCATGTCGCAGCAGGCACAGCGGGCACTCCAGCAGCTCTGCGGGGGGAGGCTGCGGAGAGGAGCGCGACGAGCACGACGACGAGGAGCCGGAGTTCCCCCTCGCCCTATCCATGCACATCTCAGAGCGGATGCTCTCCACGCTGGCGATGCCATCTACGCCAAGGTCGCGGGAGCGGCGCTTGGGCTCACGGCGGAAGAAGGAGCGCAGCGAGAGCCGGCGCTTCCGTGGGGCCTTCCTGACGGAGGCCAGGCTGACCGACGAGGTCGCCGAGTGCAGCTCGCGATCGGATCCCATTGACCGCTGCTGCAGGTTCATATCTCCGGGAGAGGGTGGGGTAAAAGGAGGCAGGACTCCCACAGGAGAGCGGCTGTTAAGACATTGTGACTTCCTACTGCCGGGCCACGTCCTCATGCAGTCCGGTCAGGCATCGGCAGCAAACTCTGGATCCAGGAAGCTGAAGGAACCTCTGGAATCTGGGCGAGTGAGAAGAGGAAGAGAGAAAACAGCTTATTAACAAAGGGCCACTGTAACAGCTCTATGGGTGCCTTGGCTTCCAACTCACACAGTCTGAGAATATAGTAAAATGTGGGAGAGGAGCAGGATTGCTCTTTTACTGTAGAACAGTGAGCAGAGGCATTTGCTTGGGCACTTTCCCCACATGCTACTTCTTGATATAAGGAGGTGGAATTTGACAGAATGTCAAGGAGGCCAGTGGTTGTGGCACGTGCATGTCCATAAAAACCAGCCCATGTACAACCTGTGCAGTAGCAGTTCTATAGATGTCAAAGAGGGAATAACAGGACATAGAGGGCATCTGAAATCCAAACAAGCTGTCAATACGTTGTCTGTGAAGACTAAGACACCATTAAGATCAGGGTAACCCTAACCCCATCAAGGCTATTAAAGGAAACCATAAATGGATATGTTCAGAAAAGGAAAATGTTTGCATCTAATCACAATATAACACAAACTGTCTATGCAAGTGGACCCGGACTGGCCATTTGCTAAACGCTAAGCTTGGCAAAAGCTGACCCCAAGGCACCTGTGGTAATTACAGAGCCTACGTGCGAATCTCTCACCACAGTGGGAGTTTCAGAGAGCGTCTGTGACCTCCCTGTACAAATGCCATCTCCCCAACTACACTGGAAAGGCCAATGGAACTCACAAGTGGAGGAAGATGGAAACATGACCACATTATCTCACTATAAAATGATTCAAGGCCGAGAAATGTAAGCTTTTGAATACACCCAGAAACAAAGATAATGATAACAAGCAAAAGGGCAGTAATGATTTACCAGGAAAATCTCAGACGTATATACACAGACACACACACACACATGTTTTTATTCATATCTGCGTGGGGAGCACCCATTCATTTCTATGGGGAAAAACCCTAATCCTAACAATGACAACCTACCCAGCCCTAACCTTAACCCTAAGTAACCTAAGAAAACACAAGACTTTTTACATTTTTAGTATTTTATTGCAGTCACAGATTTTTTTTTCCCCACAACATCAAAATAACAGCTTTGTATCACATCTTGGGGAAATTTGGTCCCCACAATGTAATATACACATAACCCACACACACACACACACACATATACACAAAATACCAGGCTAAGTCCCTCAGCACAGGAGAAAGAGCCAGGTGCCCCACTACAGGACCATTACACAGGCTTTCCTGTGAGAGTGACGTTCCACAATTGTACTAATGGCATGCAGCTCTGTAACCAATGCTAAGCATCGGGAGCAACAGCATCATTTGTGCAAGTATGTGAGTAATGTACAGAAATGCAGCATGTATATTGATATGAACATATCAAAATCAGTCCCTTATTATTACTGAAATAAGACACTATACCAGAAATTGAAGTCCTTAGTTACCAAATTACCATTGCAGAATGTGCAAAACTTGCCTACAGACTAATTTAGAGAATGAATACTCACTATCAATATTACTGGTTTCCAAGGAGACTGACAGCTGCCCAGCGCCAGGATGAAACCTGACACAGTTTACTGATAAATTAATGATTTCCATCACTGTGCTGCAAAATGACCATGAGAAACTATCCCTGCCCATTTCTGCTAGGATACTGTATGGTGACAATCAGCACAGTTCAAACGCTGTTCAGCAAAATTTAATGAACATCGCTCTCTTAACCACCTCTTCCCTGAAACACAAAACCAGGTTTCCATCACAAATCTTAAACACTGGCAGTTCATCATACATTACTTCCACTGATTATTGATTCAGACATTAGAGTCTCCGTCTGAAAACATTACAGCTCCGAGCACAAAGAACGCAATATGAAAACCACAGCATCAATTGTATCATGAGACTCCAAAGAAGCAGAAGCAAAAGGTCCATTCAGCAAATCTTAAGCTGGAGAACATAATAAACAAAAATCAGTCAACAATACAGCAAGCAGCTCCCTCCTTCCTCAAGTGCACAGATGAGGAAATGATGTCAGCAGACAGGCATTCCACAGCCTCCACTGTGCATGTGTGTGTGTGCTGTGTGTGTGCGTGAGAGAAAGAGAGAGAGAATAAGAGCAGCTGTGTGCTGTCCACAAACAGCGCCAACCCCATGGGAAGTTCACTCATCAACCACAGGAGCACGTGCTCCAATCTGGCTCCCAAGAGCTCCAGTGCCAGGCAAAGCCACAGCAGGGTCGACTCCAGGGACGGGGACACACTGTCCTCACATCAGGTCCCCTTCAGGCCCCTTAACCACAGCAGCACGTCCTTGGCCTCAACCCTGCATGACACACAGCTGTACTCTGCACATTCTCCTCCAATACCATGAAAGTATTACTAAAAGAAAGCTAGTGAAAGGAGGAAAATGGTTAAAAAGAAAAGGAATAAGAAGAGTAGTAACGGCTAAACGTTGCACTGCTCTTTCCTGCTCCACTTCATGTTTCAAGTACCAAGCACCAGGCAGAGCTTTAAAAGATCAACAGGGAGCACAGGACCATCTGGCTGCCATTCAAACATCTTATGAAGGTGTTGCCAAATGGGCCATCTGAGCTGTTGTGAGGCACCCAACATGTGAGAAACCCAATCAAGCACACTTCTGGGTACATGTACAAGGAGAGAAAACATGACACAGAAGTCGGGAAAAGAAACGGGACAATCTCACAAAACCTTTGTCTCTGGGTCTCATGCACCAGCATTAAAAATGGTCAAGCCACCAATTTTCAACATAAAAAAGAATTACAGAATTAACTAACAACAGACTACCGCAAGTGAAAACATTAATACCTCAACATATAGAAGTAATAGATAAATCTGGCTACCATTAAAAGAAATATTTTCAGGTGAAAATAATTATCCCTTCTGCTTTATAGTCCAACAAGTCCATGAACAATGCCAATTTGTCTGGTGGTTGCATATTTAAAGTTTAAAAAGATGACAGGGAGAAGTGAAGAACAAAAATATCCCCAAGCTGAGTGAAATTCACTTTTTCACTACAGGGAGTTCTGATTTTAATTTAATGATTATTTTATAGAAATGGTTAACTCAGCATATGTGGTATTAAGGCAGCTCCAAGTTCTGACACATTCTAATAAGTAAATCCAGGCTTCATTTCACACAAACACTGAGCCTGCCTTTCAGCTGCTGTCCTTACGCAGACATTCACACCTACTCCTATCCTATGCAGCTGCATTGTTAAGCCCAAACACCATGCAAGGTCACATCCTCCAGTACTGGGTTGATAACCACTTGCCTCTGGTCATTACCTTCCAAAAACAGCAATGTTTCAAAGACTTTGTGTAGCTAGTGTGTGGGGAGAGGTGCCTGTGCTGTGTAACCCAGGTTAGCGGCAGCCATATGCTAAACTTGTATAGCCAAGGTGATTCACATAGCTGGCAGATTTTTTCCCAGCTCCAAAACTGGATATTTTTACTGAGGCTGTTTGGTCGAAGAAGCCACAAACAACAGTACAACGGGATTGTTGGTGTGCTGTGACAAGCACGACCAGAGAAAACATGCCAGTGGCCAATTATAACTAAACCAACAGCAGGCTATCAGAATCAGCTTTAAGTCTCTTCAAACATCACAAACACGGTGAGAAAATGATCTCAGATCTCTTGAAACAGCCATCGTGTCCCTTCCCACATTCACATGGGCCTGATTGCTAAGTCAGATGTGGCAGTGATACCTTTATTTTCCATTTAAAAATAGCCCTAAATCTGTGGTTATTTAATCAACCGCCAGTCTTTCCATGGAAGAATAAATGGAAACAGAACTGAGCTTAATTTTGCAGAATCATCCCCAGCTAAAAAAGTGTTTCCAAACTAATTCAGCAACCAGAGCTTTGTAGAACTTTACAGAGAATCAAATTTTTCCAGTTATGCAAAACTCCTGACAGTACATTTACAGGAAATGGGATGGCAGGGTTGGGTATAACACAGAAAAAATATCCTAGCCATGTGAAACACCTTTGTATTGGAACACTGGCATTAGTAATATGTAAACTCATCCTACAACTCCTCCTGAGGAAAGCACTAAACAGGATGAGTTTTACATACACTAAAAGCTAAGTTATAGGTCAGTCAGCTCAGTGTGCCATAAACCTAAACACATGAAGTGTTACAAATACTGCTGATAAATTCCAAGGCGATCAATAGGAATTGCTGTCACTGGATGCTGTTTACTGAAAAGGCATTGTAACTTTGAAAAATGAAGAGTTTACATTTCATTTCAGTGGGGCTGATTTTAAAATTAAAACTAAACTACTCACTGACAAGTTGAATATATATGACTGAAGCCACGGCTTTACCATGACAAGTATATGCAGTGTCCAAGTGAAAGTGAAATTCCCTCATGAAATAAAATAAAATTGCCAAGGTAAGGCTGGAATCCAGTAACAACAAGCTCCCCAGGTAAAAACAACCAACCTATTATACACATAACATATTAAGGACCGCATTTCTACTGTAACGTTAATGCAACCTTAGGGCATCTACTCGTAAAAGCACCAAACAAAACTGCAAATTCACAACCTCTCAACCTTTTGATGTTCAGAAACAATGAGTTCAGCTCTGATTTTAAGTGCAGGGGTGTCCTGCTGGCTCAAAGACCAGTGAATCAGCTGGAGATTAAGACCTGGATAAACAAACCCTGCAGGGAATTACGATTACAAGTAAGTACAGGCACTATTATAATTCTGTTAAGCAGTTTACAGGCTAACAGCCTGGGTCTCCAGAAGGAATAACCACCAAGTGAATCAGGTTCAACCACCTTTATTCACTCATGCTGTTTGGTGCCACAGCCCTTTCAACACAAAGGCAAATAAAGTTAAGCTGGAATGTTGTGTTCTGATGTTTGTGCACTTTTTAATTGCCTGAGTCAGCAATATAATACTGACTTAAAACATACAAACAGCAAATGTGAAATGAAAATGCCACAAGCTGATGATGAATATCATTACTAAATGGAATGCTCAAAGATTTTTGTTCACGACCTCCATGAGCAACGCTATGAACTGTCCGGGAACGTCCTACCTTCAGAACAAATGAGCAGATTCATATTTAATTAAAGTTATTTTCTCAAATAAAGGTACAAAGTTTAACTGGAGAGAAAATTGTTCTTGATGACCACTAAAACGGAGATCTAGATCTAGAAATGACATCCTGTGGCTGCATCCAGCAAAACACTGAGCTCTGAGCAAAGAAACATGGAGAGAGGTAGCACTAGCTATAGATAAGATGAGAAATGCTTTATTGTCATTGTAAGTACAATGAGATTTAGTTTGGAACACGTCAGGAGATGCACAGTATATTTACAATTAAATAGATTCGAGGCATAAATGAGAGAGTATGCACAGTCACTATATATGTACAAGATATATATACACAATAAGGTGCTTGTATGTAAGTTTGCAGAGGTAGAGTTTTCAAGTGGACTAAATGCACATAAATAAGGAAAATGCACATGTGAGGTTTTGCTTGAGAATGTTTGAGATCAGTGCTGTGAGTTCAGAAGTGTGATGGATGTGGGGTAAAAACTGTTCCTCAGCCAGGTTGTGCGTGCGTACACATAGGACACCATCACATGTACACCGTCACTGTTCTCGGGAGTGTAATGCAGAGCAACACTGCAGCCAAATTTAAGGTCACACTGAAGAACAGGATAACACACTTTTCCTGAAGCAGGGCACACTAATGTCCCACTAAAGCACCAAGACAACTTCTGGGGCTTGTGAGAACTTTAAAGTAATTTAAATTAACCATGTCCTATATTTTCTACTTGATCATTTCAAATATGAAAAAAAGCTTAATAAGGAACTATGCAGAGTCACTGGTGTTTCTGAGATCTTGCATCATTCAGCCTGAAGAGCTTAACAGCCTTGGGCCACCTCGGGGCCAGCAGGTACATGATGCATACAGAACTTTAATCATTCTGCCAGGTCATTGGCAGGACTGAGGGCCAACGACAGCTCTATCAAGTCTAGCAGGGGCATATTAGTGGACAGACGACGCTTACAGACATGGGGTGACTGCACCTCATGATCAAATTAAAAAAAAGCGAAAAACCGAAGCCGGAACCCTCCCACGGACCAAGCCGGTCTATACTCTGAGAGCGAGACGGCTTCCTCCGGGACTTCCTAGGCTGGGCTGGGCTCAGCTCTACGTGACTATTTTCCATAAGGGCCAGATAACTGTATTTTTTACTAAAGTGTATTTTTCAGTCTGTGTCTTAATGCCGTGTCTTATACGTTCTTGCACTTCCATCAACGACATGGAAATATCATCTCAGTGTATGGATCATACAGCTGAAGATGACAAAGATACTTCGACCTGACGGCAACTTATCCGCTGTCCAAATCAGACAACACCAGGCCCGAGACATTATAATCCTTATCATCATCATCATCATCATCATCATCATCAATATTTACCGGAATTCCGACCCAGACCAGCCCCTCCGCGTTACCGCCACCCGTACCAGTAGCACACGAAACTCTACGAACCGGCAGGGCTTTTAGAAGCCCGCCGGTGGGTGGCTTGGCACACACATCCAGAAGTCCCTCGGGGTTTCTGATACGGAGGAGAGCACGGTATGAAACACCAGCCCCGCAGCCGCTCTCACACAGCATGAAGCGCACGGACTGTACAACCAGAAGCGCGACTAGTGACACGCTTAACCAGCTAGTTAACTGTGCACACAAAAGTCAAGCCGTGCAAAACTTGGACAGGGACCACTCTAAAGTCCGGCCGGGACCAAGCGACCGTTACCGGACCGGGACTCAACCACCGAACGACAGGAAAGAAACAGGAGGCTCGCGAGCAACCCACCTTTAGAGGGCAGAGGGACACGAAGCCCCGCCGACGAGCGCCGTCCGCTGAAATACGTGACGGAAATGTCCTCACGTACAGCTCGTTTCTCTACAGTCTCACTTCGGGCTGCCAGAATCCCATCGCGGCTCATAACCGCTCCCTCTGACCAAGCCTGTCCAACGTCCGCCTCCCCTCCTCCACCCCCCTCTCCTCGCTCTTGCCCAGAAGTGCTACTCCCGATATTCTCGCGAGAAGACAAACGCCAGTGATGAAAGAATCAGCTTCTTCTCGCGAGATCGGGACAGCCGGGGAGGAGGGGGGATTTAAATGTCATGTGTGAGAAAAAAGTCGCCGGCTTTCCATGTTCGGTGACCGGCTGGTGGTGCTGTTTTCGCTGCCGTTTGATCTACGCAATACACGCTCTTTTCATGTAAATAGTGCCTCAACGCCAAATTAATGTTAGTGAGATTACAGTACAAGTGTATCCTGAGAAAATACCGTCCCGACTATGACCTTTGCTTAGAGTGCATAAAAAAATAAACAATGCTGTCCATTTTTTGCTTTACTGAGGAATTTTGATACTCTGAGCCCGTTCACCAGATGTGCTTAGCCTTTGCAAACGCTTCCCAAACGGCTCTCATTTCGCTTTCAAGTTAGAAATTTATATCCTCCGTGCTATAGTGTGTGATTAAGAGAAATTTTCAAACAAATTAAATTGATGACCAATTTAACAAAACACATTTATCTACCAGTTGTACGGAGATGACCACATATATACAGTACATGTACATGAGCGTAAAGTAAATATAAGTACAACAGAGATAAGAAACCAAGTGCACAGTGACAACAAAAAACAGTTCGATTCAGGATGTTTCCTTTGCCTTGTGCGGTCTGCTTCTTGTGTACATAAAGTAAACAGATATGGGAAATAAATAAATGTTATTTTGGTCCGTGGTTCAAATGATTTGTAAATATATGCTCTTCTAATCTCCTGCTATATTCAGGAAAGGCCATCAATAAATTAAAAGTAATTTCATCCATGTGCCAAACCTATTTACTATATGAGTTCATAGACATGTAAGAAATGTAGGTTACCATGAGAGAAGAGCCTGAGAAGTTTGGCTTTGTATATTATCAGTGTAAAATGTAGTTGTGGTCAGATTTATGGTAAGGGTGACATTGTGTTTTAAGGATCTTCAGACTGGCGTAAGTTCTGTTTCGACATTTTCATAGATGGGAACAGTCAGCCAAGACTGGTAAGTTGCTCCAATACAAAGCATTGTATTTAACAACAGTGCTTCTGGAAATATGTTTACTGCAAAATTTTTTGAAAAAGTATAATAAAATAGTGGAGAATCTTCCATTGTTTGAGGAAAGCAAGGACGTCTAAAAGCACAGTTTCTTCTTGTCAAAATACTACAACTCGTGACATAACTGTAACATTGTAAGTGAGTGGAGCAGCTGAATAACTAAAGGATTACCAGGCTGTTCTAGTGCATATTAGCAGGACCAGCTGGAGAAAAGCAAGTTTGTTTGTTTTTTTTTTTTAGAAAAGCACTGACTGATGCGTGACTTTGTGCCAGTCACTCCAATCTGTGCTCTGTCGTCCATCTGGACTGAGCATTCTACTTGTGACACATGAGTAATATCTGCAAATATACTCAGATTTGTTTCAGTAGAAGAAAATGTAATTTCCTCAATAACTCTATAATAAACCCTTGTAATAATGAATCTGGTACCTCCAAGGAAAATTTGGGTGGTGCTGATCTTTTTTGACTGAGTCTGACCCAAAAACACAGCAGGATGCTCTCTGTCTCTGCAATGATTTGGCTTCTGAGACCCCAGAATAATAATTATTCCCATTCACATGTATGACTGCTGCCTCCCAGCACAGCATTTGAGTGGCAACTCAGCTGAAATCTGGCATAGAGCTGGTTTTCCACAGTTCATACTTACATTTCCTCGTTGTTTCATTGCTATTCAAATTCTCAAATTAGGAAAGATATCAAGTTTCAGTCTTACAGATAAATTGTCTCATTTTCCATGCATTCCATGCAAACAAGAAGCAAATCATAAACATAAATAAAACAATGGAAAAACTTCTACAGTGTACTATACATTAGTCTGGGATTGTTCTACAGCTTTGTTATTACAGTTAGGATCAGCGTGCACTTTGTATGTGCAGTGAAGCATGCAGTGAAGCATGCTTGCCTTTGTTGACCTTAAAACTGCTTATCATTAGAATATGTTGTCTTTTTTTTCAATTTCTAGAAATTGATGATGTCTATTGTCTCTTTTTACTCTGCACATCAGTGTGAATTGACATCAGTGTGAGTTTGGGTTGAGTGATTTGTCATATCAAGGGTTAACATTTGTATTGAATACTGAGACATCTAAAACTACACAGAGCTTCTCCAAATCCCCTGTTCTGATTTTTGTATATATATTTAGAAACCAGTATTGTCACCTTTTGTAGGCTATTTCTGTAAGCGTTTCATCAGTGTCAGCCTGGTCAGTGTGATTGCAAGAATATATCCATCCATCCATTCATTTTCCAACCCGCTTCATCCTTAATGGGTCGCAGGGGGGTCCGGAGCCTATCCCAGAAGCAACAGGCACGAGGCAGGGAACAACCCTGGACAGGGGGCCAGCCCATCACACACACCATTTACTCACACATGCACACCCACAGGCAATTTAGTAATTCCAATTAGCCTCAGCATGTCTTTGGACCGTGGGGGGAAACCGGAGTACCCGGAGGAAACCCCACGACGACATGGGGGTCCCAGAGGTGTTAGGCAACAGTGCTAACCACTGCACCACTGTGCCGCCCCTGCAAGAATATAATCTAATTTAAAATAATTAAAAATAATTTAAAAGAGCAGTGGACCTGAGAGAATATGAGAATAGTGACAGCATTCTCGAGTGAACTTGCACTCATTGTCCAGTTAGAGTGTTAACTACCCAAATGGAAACTCATTTTACTCCTATTACCGGTATAGACGTCAGAAGCTGGAAGTAACAGCATTGATGGAGCCATGAGGAGACCACAAGACTGCAGAAGCATAATCCTGAGTGTCTAAGTAAATACACCACCTGTTTTCCGTCCCGGCATGACCTGTCAACAATGATGACATAGTTTGCAAAGTTTTGAAAACTAGACTATTTTATCCTGTATTTCTGTGTTAATTCAGCATTCAATCAGTAGTGTTTGCCATGTATAGCCATTTTTTAATAAATGAAATATATTTAGTTACATCTGTGAATCTAGGATTTTTTTTATGAAGTGGCACAGAAGGGACCAAGCAGCAATCAGGGAAAAAATACGCCATTTAAAATTGGCTTAGAAAACATAGCGCATGATAGATATTATTATGATTATCATTATTATTGATATCTTTATCATTATTGATCTATATGCCCATGGAACATCATTAAAGAGGTCCCCGGATGTCTGTATTGATTCATGTGGTTTGCGTTGCGTCTCTCACCCTGCTTGAAAAACGTGGTACTGTGATTCAACATTGCAAATCAAGCAGCTATTGACAGCCCCCTGTCCAATGGCACTGGGCACTGACAGACTGTCAGATTGACAGTATTTTACTCTAATGGTGTTGGGGAAGCACCGGGGGGAGGGGTCATGTTTCGGGGGGGCAGTGCCACCCTTTGTCGCCCCTTTAGACACACCCCTGCTGTGATGTCAATCATCCATTTCCCATAACCACAAAGAGAGCCTGACAGTGAGCCTAGATCCTACCCACTGTAGCATAGTGCATGAGACAGGAGACACCATGGATGGGATGCCAATAAATCCCAGGATGCCACCATGAGACACCAGCATTGTTGGACCCTACTGTGGCCAGCCGAACTGTGGCCAGTCCTCATGGATGCTCTAGCCCAGTGTCTCTCAACCCGGTCCACAGGGACCTACGGCCAGTCCACATTTTCCCCTCACAGCTCCCTGCCAGACAGTCCACATTTTTGCTCCAAAAACATGGACTGTCTGGGGGATCCCAAAGGACCGGTTTCAGAAATAGTGCTCTAGCCACCAAGGCATACTCAATGCTGATTGTAGAATTATCGCCATCTTCTGGTCAAATGTAAAAGCGCACCCCTTACATGACACCAATAATTTAGCCAAAATGAAACGTCACAAAGATGTTAATTGCATAACATCTGGCACTGTGGATGATTTTCCTTCATTGGTCACTGGAGGGATCATTATTTTAACGTCCTCTTGTTTGGGATAAAGTCAATGATGTCAGGGCTTGTGTATTCGTGTATTTATGGGGGAAAACAAGACAGGATAGGGGAGTCCTGATAAGTGCCTAAATGGGTTTCCCTCATGTGCGGGGACTGAGACATAGCCCTGAGAAGAAGCACAGCAATCTGCTTCCTGGGGAAACATTCTGCTTGTCAAGTAACACAGGGGACAGTTGGCTCAGTAGGGTCGTGTCTGGGATGCTGTGCCTGGAATGCTGTGCCTGTCATTGTAACGTCACTGGCCCAAATTACAAATGAAAGCAACATGGACTCTGTTAGCTTAGTACTTTCTCAATTCAAAGGACATCAAAAGGAGATCAAAAGATCTCTTCTGGATCAGATTGTAAATTCTCTCCTTGACCAGTTCTGGTCCAGAGTGATGGATTTGCAGTCTGTCTATGAATGCTTTTCTCCAGTGTTTCAGATCAAACTTATCTTCACGCCAACACCTCCATGCACAGTCAAGCAGTGGTTTAAAAACTCGGATACAACAACAACAGAAGAGCACAACAGTAGCAGCTGAGCAACACACTGGCTGGGGAATTTACCTTGAAGTTTAGGCCATTTAACAAGCATCAGATTTTCTATAGTGAAGCCAGTACCTAAGAGGGACCGAAAATGGGCCAAACTGGCCTGGGCACAGTCAGTCTACTGAAAACACCCGCTAAATAAAACTCGACAGCCTGTGCAGAATTACTACCTGCTGCTACTGAGAACCAAGGACCACACACGCAGACACAAACATACATATTATTTCATTTATTTGCTGCTTTTTTCAGAGAATCAGCATGCATGAAAAGTATCAGTCAACCACATAATAAACATGCTTGCAGAAAAAAAGCAAGCAGTCAAACGCAGAGACAACATGTGCACCAATCGTAGAGCTCAGAGGTCCTGTAATAAACAGGCCATGTGACAGGACATGGTAGAGGGGAGCTATATCATTACATACACGTATGTGGGTCACAGACTGCTGTGTGTCTCCGCTGAAAAACTGAAGAAAGAAGCAGGACTACAGAAAGACAACACAAGATTTATCTCTAAATGAATGTTTAATGGATCGTGGGGCTGTTCCACGAAGCGAGCTAACCTAAAAAGCCAGGCTTATTTCGACAATCCCAGCTTAATTTTTCCAAATTCGGTTCCACGAACGAGACTAACCTGAAGCTCCGCTTAATTACTATGTCAACATATGCTCTTGGACAAGCCTGCTCCGTGGCAGGTTAGCTGTGAAGTTTAGCTTAATGAATTTGATTGGACAAGCCATGTGATGTCACAGCGCGACATTCTGCGGGGCTGGGATTATTCTGATGCTGTTCTCTCCCTCTCTCGCACACATCGACCCTCCAATATAAAATTATTACAGATTACATGCAGGCCATTCTAATTACTTAGAAAGTATAAAATGACAAGGAGAGCATTGAAGGTTTTTACATGAATAGAGCTTTAATAAAAAAATTTTAATAAAAAAATAGAGCTTTAAGGCAACAGGTTCCACAAGTACTTCGATCAGCACAGGATAGATCCATTGCATTTTCCGGATGATAATTTGTACGAGCGCTATAGATTTAGTAGACGCAGTATTACATATTTCTGTCAGTTATT
>JAODLC010000050.1:4875903-4887126 GCA_026781145.1 Hippopotamyrus pictus
AACCCCTCAAGTACGCACAGGCCCAGCACACCAACCACCCTGCACACACAGAAAAGTCGAGACAGAAGGCTGGTGAGAAGTGTGAAAGAAAGAAGCAGGTCATGGAGGTGGTCTCAGTGCTGAAGATGAGCTGGGATGATTGACAGGTGGAGCGGATTGGAGAGGTGGTCGCCAATCAGTTGTCCCGGCGGTCCTCGTTATCGTCGCCATCCCCATGGGTGTCTGAGGTCCACAGCTGAGGGAACACAGAGCATACCTTCAGATCTGCTTCAGGACCACAGTGCAGTCAGGCATATAGCTCGTCTACTCTTGGAAGCAACACTCACTGTCAAGTTATCCCTCAGCAGCTGCATGATCAGAGTGCTGTCTTTATACGAATCCTCATTCAGCGTGTCGAGCTCTGCGATTGCCTCGTCGAAAGCCTGGAGAGAGGGGCATGGGAAGAGCGTCAAACAGCTGCCTTTAAGGAGACCTCAGACTGGCCACCTCCACATCACCCCCCTGCCGTACCGATTTGGCCAGCTGACAGGCTCGCTCAGGAGAGTTGAGGATCTCATAGTAGAAGACTGAGAAGTTGAGGGCCAGGCCCAGGCGGATGGGGTGTGTGGGCTGCATCTCGCTCTTGCTGATGTCAAACGCTGCCTGGTAGGCCTCCTGGGAGTTGCCGATGATGGCTGGCAGAAGAGAAACAAGGCAGCGAAACAAGTGACACATCTGCATCATAGAGCAGCTTCTCCTGGAAATGAGGCACTATACTGTTGTATCCGAATGACCTTTAAAAGGCACGTTGAAATAGAGTATTCCCATTGACTGCAGTCTCAGCAGTCTAATAGATTTGCTCAGAGAGCATCCAGTAGAAAAGCACTGGTATACAGGTAGTGGTGTTTTTGATTCTCTTGGATAGAAAATCACAGTATATGCAAGATCAAGAACTGCTGTGAAAATTAAACCAGAATCAAAAGTATTGACTTGCTGTGAACTAGGACGTATCAAACACCACTGCTGCACATGCTGATTAGCCTGAAAACCCTCTTTCAAGAAAGCCTATGGCTCCCGTGTAGCATGCCGGACATTCTCAGCTGATTTCACTTCCTGCCTGCTAACCTATCGCAGCCTGTTCTATGGAAGACGCCGCTTCTTTTTTATACACGACGCAGAATCTGTCCATTCCCACAAAGAACCGGTGGACAAAAATAGATCCTTTTCAAAGGCTAGAATGACCCACCTATGCGTGGACGAAACCTGAAGGTACTGCAGTACAAGAGTCAGGATTAATACAGGAGGCAGTGAAGAGGCCGTTAAAATAGACGTGCTGGATACTCCTCACGAGGGTAGAGGAAGGGTGAGAAAACAGGCCCATCTGCAGGGAACTGCGGGCTCTTCTTCAGGATAATAGAAGCAGCTCATGATATCAGTTCATGTGCTAACAAGCCATTGAAATTGTTAGAAAAACATTTGGTTTCACTTATTAATAGGATCCATATTAAAACAAGAGCAGACTATGAGCCATTGTAGTCTAGCATGAACTGTGTATGAAAAGAAAAGAAATGAAGGCTACCCCCCCCACGGAATAGAAGCAGCCCCCCGTCACCCAGTGGCACCCAGCTACTATGGGCACTTCCGTTCACTGTTAATGTCAGGCCAGATTGCTCTGAGGAAAACGTGTGCCAGTGCACGCAGACACACATTCACATGTCAGAGCAGCCATATGGGTACACTGTGACTCACCGGCTTCATACTCTTATCCAGTTCTGACTAAGGAAACGCAGTGAAACAGAAGGGAAACGTGGGAATATGTATTCTGAAACCTACAAATGTGGGAAAACACACACACACACACACACACACACAAAACGGTTGTGCGATGGCCGAATATATACCTGGAGCTTCTGTCCAGGGAGTCATGATTTGTACCAACGACATCAAGGTGTTTCAGCTGGAGAAATGCAAGTACCTCAACTATGGACATCAGAGTGGAACATAGAAGCCTATGACTGCTGTGGGCTTAGGTGTTCAAACATGGACAACAATATGCCCGGTGACATAAAAGTGAATGATAGCAATGAGTGACACAGACACGAAGGGCTGACACATTCACACTGACGTGAAACGCCACCATTTTGGCTCAGCACGCCGCATGACTCCCCCCTTCTCCGCCACGTCAAACCAGCCGCAGCATGTTCACTGGCTCTGGCTGTCGGGCTTGTGGGGACTTGTCCCATACACTCCAAGCTGGGAGAAGGGAGCCAATGGAAGGCTCACGAGCTCCCGCCTCCACTCCACCCACCATGTGTTGAAGCATCACGCCGACAGTCCCCTCCCATCTCTGGCCACGTCTCAGGGACCCACCACGATTCCATAATCAACTCCCCCAGCTCATCACATTTTTGCAGCACAGATTTTAAAGACCCTGTGATTACATTTATGCTAAAGAAAAAAGAAAAAAAAACATTTAAAAAAAAAAAAAATGAAATACTGAAGAAAAAAAAATTAAGGACATTTTAATAATAAAACCTTTAACAGCCCACAATGTTCAGGGTTGTTAGGATGTGTCAAAAGCACACTGAATTTGAGCTGAAAACAGCGAGGACAAAGACCATCAGATGGGGAGATACAGAGCCCCCAGGAGAAGGGGGGGGACGGGGACTTTTAGAGTAAACACTACAACAGCTGTGATACATAGCAGGACCTGGAAAACAAAGGAGCTCTCAAAGTGACTTACTATAACATTACCCTCCAATAACAAACAAACTGATCTTCACTCACCGGGTGGAAAACAGGTCCCCCCTCCCATCAACCAGGCCCAATTCAAACAGATGCCTCATCACACTTACTGGATTTCTCTTCCCCCAAGGCCACCTCTGCTAAGTAGCGGAAGTAATCTCCCTTCATTTTCAAGTAGAAGACTTTGCTCTCAGCAGGGCTTGCTTTGGGGATGAGATATTTGTCCAGGAGAACCTGAAACATAAATACAAGAATAATCAAACAGCTTTCAGTCATTATTAAGCTCTTTAAGCACATTATACAGTGTATCATCACAATATGGCGACAGTAGGAATATTGATCCTGGTGTTATGCACTGGTACTTGTGATGTAAGCAAGCATAGAATAAGTGTCGTGGGGAGTCCACACTATACCGTTGGAGCGATCCAGATAAAAAAATGCTCTGGTACCCCACCAGCCCCCCCCCCAGCCATTCAGGGGAATGGGGGGAGGGGGCTGGCACATTGAACTTTTGCTGGATTTGTAATACTGGCTAAAGTTTCCTCCAGAAACAAAAGCAAGTTTCTGATCATGCCGTCCTTCACTGCCACCAACAACTCCAGTCCTCAACAGTGTTTTGAGTGCTAAGTATCTTTTGGCATTTCACCTGTATAGTGAGTGTCAGCGAAACACATCTTGTACGCTGTATTTAGTGCAGCCATTAAGGATTAAGGGCTGAATGCATTCCAGCAGCTGATCGGAAGGTTTATACAAGCAGCGCGATCCTTAACACTGCCAGGTGCTTGGACTGCATGCCTGCCTCTAGTGGGGACAAAGACTGAGGCTCAGATAACACAGATGCACCAGCCGGAGCCTACAAACATACAGTGTCCCACTTAACCCTGGAAGGAATGTACCGACTGGCAGAACTGGCTCCATGAAATGGATCAAACCGACACTGCCAACAAGTTTCTGTGTAAGTTGACCTTCATCCTGTGGTTTGCTGAATAGTCATATTTATACAACCACATTATGTAGAGTGTAGAAGTCTGAGGGCCAGACCTGCTCCACAAACGTGCCAGAAGCCAAATGGCTTATTCCGTAAGTGTCTCCTGTCCTGCATTGCTACAGAAAGGCAACTTGGCATCAGATATCCGACTTCTTACACCCAGAGAATAAATGCAAACACTACAGGAACCACCGGATACCAGTGTCGTTTGCAACCATTACATTCTTCCTAATTAAGAAAAACGTTTCAGAAAGCCATCAAAAACAAGGCTGCAACTAGAGAGCATACACCATACATTCCAGATAGACCTAGAGCGAATGACAAGTTAAGGGGTAAAGAGTCTGCTTCATACATCTGATCATTTCTCGTTCCTTGATCATTATACAGCAATGCTAGTATATATTAACACTGGCTACCCCAAGACAGTGAGGATGGGCACAGATCTAGGGCTTGTATCACGAAACTGGATTTTTGGGTTAGCAAGAACTTGTCGGATTTAAGGAACTCTGGACTAAATGTAAGGGGACGACGATAAAGTCCATTTAAAGTGGGGTACCTTAAATCCGACAAGTTATCTAGCTAAGCCACAAATCTTGCTTTGTGATACAGGCCCCTAGTCACAGAACACCCTCACGTACTTGAATGCCAACTTTGACCTGAATCTGAGAGCAGCTAATTTGGATATGTGGTCTAAACTCCACCTGAGATCCATCAAAGATTTCGCACCTCTACCAGACAAGAGCAAACCACACCTCTGATTCACAAACCAGCCATACCCGTGTTGACTTGCTTTGGCATTGAGGCAGTGTGGTATACCAGTGCTCACTGCTCACTGGCTGAGCCTTATGGAAGGTTCCTTTTATCGCTTGCCTGAACACGCTTCATCTATTGCAAATATGCAGGTTCATTATACAGGAAAGAGAGACAAGGTAGCATGTGCAATCACCCTCCAGTGATGGCATGGAAATAAATTAAATCCGCTGGAGTTTCTACTCCATCTTGTGTAGGGGGAAGCCTACTGCAAACATCATGTCGCCGTTAGTGTGGGGGAAAAATAGGAATGCGGCACATTTCCATTCAGAAGGATTTTTGCGGCAAATGGAAGGAAAGGTGCCTCACCAGGACGTCGTCGCAAATATCCTTGAGCTCCTTCTCAATCTTTTCCCGGTACTCCTTGGTCATCTGCTGCTTCTTCTCGTTGGACTCGGTCTTCTGCTCGATGCTGGAGACGACCCTCCAGGAAGAGCGACGGGCCCCCACCACGTTTTTGTAGGCCACGGAGAGTAGGTTGCGCTCCTCATTGGACAGCTCGCCCCCCTGCTCTGTCACTGCCTTCATGGCGGCCGCCATGTCGTCGTAGCGCTCCGCCTGCTCTGCCAGTTTGGCCTTCTGCACCAGTTCGCTCTTGTCCATGGCTGCTCAGTACTGTGGCCACAATGAGATTGACAGTAGTTCCAATTACAATCTCTAACTGTCAGCTTTCAAGTGTGCTAACGGACATATGATCCCCGAATGAACAGTCGGCACTACCTGTCGGCTGGTATTTTCTACGCCAGTGTGAAACCAGCTGCCAGGTGAAGGAAAATGTGACTTAGATGAGACGACATGCAAATGAGCCCAAGCACCTTTCGTCCTGTTTT
Organism: Hippopotamyrus pictus; assembly: GCA_026781145.1. Taxonomy (NCBI): domain Eukaryota; kingdom Metazoa; phylum Chordata; class Actinopteri; order Osteoglossiformes; family Mormyridae; genus Hippopotamyrus; species Hippopotamyrus pictus. The sequence continues at coordinate 4,881,256 of JAODLC010000050.1, forward strand.
CCAGACACTCAGCTAGACGATTCTTTCAGGTTTGTCTGAACACTGCTTCATGTAAGCTAAAATACACTGTGAATTCTACAAACTGACATAAACACACACCCATTAGGCAAAATTAACGATTTGGTACTTAATGTTTTAACACAAAGTCATTTTCTCCAAGGCAAAGGTTTTTGAACTATTAATACAGTCATTAAACTGTCACAATATACATGAAACAGCACACGAGTATTAGACATGAGAAGCCTTAATAAAGCATTTACATTGTAAACGTCTTTCATTTAAAACGCAAGACTGATAGATAAACCATAAACCAACACATCGTTCAATTTTGTGTTCTCTCTTCAGATAAAAATGACTGGGTAGCCCAGATGGGACATGAATGATTAATAGATTTGACCAAAATTAAAATTAAACAACTTTCAGCCTCATATCTCACATTTCAAAATCACGTTAGAGAACAATATCAGCTACAAGGTAACAGTTGCTGTGAACTACAAAAGTGACTGAGCGATAAATTCCTTTTTTCGGACATTTTCCAAAGCAAGAAATCCTTGTGAAAATTTTCGAATACAGGTTAATCTTTATCATCTGTTGGATGCAAAGATTATTGAAAACCTCCTGGATGTATCACATCAGAGGGAGGTTGGGGATTTAAAGCCAATTCCTCAGAAAATGTTTGTCTGAGGTCTGGGGTCTTAAAAAACTTTAGTCTAAATCAGGGTCATTGTTCAACCAATAGGTTAAACTGGATGGACAGGTTTATTCAAGTTAGAATTTTTAATATCCTTCATAGTCTATTACACAGAAAAAAAATGAAATGGAAAAAAAAAAAATGCTATGGAACAAGGATGGGCCTTTCGTCTTCCAATGTACTGATGTATCTATGCTTTAAGTAAATCTGTGGACTGCAGCTCAATCTGTTACTCATGGGAGGGGGGGGGGGGGTGACTGCATGCTGAGTTCTGCAAAATCCCCCTCCTGCACCTGGAGTCCCCAGACAGACACGCTGCTCACTGTCACCTTGTCCCCTGTGAAGGGCCTTCAGTTTTTAACTAAAATGCGTCCAAAAATTTCCTTAAGAGATTGTTTTAAGACATTCAGCATTTTAGAACTGCATCTACTACTTTTCCCTCAGTGGTTGTCACAGATTATACCTTTAACACAAAAGATGTCTCCCTTTTAGTTAAGTAAATCAAACAACTAGTAGAATAAAAGAACATTAGCAACTTCAAATTATTACAGCTGTCCTGTTTTAAAGCACACAGCAAATATTGTCCTATCAGCTTTAACTTAAACTACAGTTTCACTGCACATGTACAATGACAATAAAGATTATTCTCCTAACCAGTTAGTCTGTAGCACCTTCATAAGGCAATACGCAGCACCGACACCTACACACGCACTACAGTAAGCCAGTAACACTTCCCTACTTGAATCATGCAGAAGAGCCTCGAGGCATCACCAGTAATGTGTATCAGCAATGCCCCGCCATGTACAATCAATCCTTATTCTCCATCACGATCAGTCGCCCAGAGCAGTTTTAACCTGGCAATACGCACATCCGTCAGTCCTAAAATCCCGCCATGGCTGTCTAACCCACATGGACACAATGCGGGCGATACGTTTGCTGTCGCCAGATGTGTCAAACCGAAACTTATTTTCTTCTAAATTTACCCGTGGGATCATTTACTCGTAGTAACAAAAAGAGAACTACGCGCGAAAATGAAGTTTAGTGCCAATACGTTGTAACCCAAGATCACATTATAATCGAACTCGCATAAAGGGTATGGAAAACTACAAACTACACTTTATAAAACTGATCCCCCCCCAATCCTAAAAGTGTTAAAGCAGAAATTCGGTGAGCTGGCAGCGTCTGTACCTGCGCGGCCTCGGCCACACCCAGAGCCTGGCGCTACCTGACCCAACCTGTAGGCGGGTGGCCGCGCCTTGTCACGCCGCCCGGGGCAGAGTCGCGGGTCGGCGTCCAGCCCAGAGCCGACTCCCCTTGTGCGGACAGCGTTTGAGAAGTTAATTCGCTTTATACGAGGTCATTTCTAAAGTGCCGCTGGCCGGCTACAGGCTCGCATACAGCTACCCAGCCGCCCCAGTGACCGCAGGTCGGGGAAACCCGCTGAGGTTAAACTGGCTTCTCGGGGAAACCGCGGCACCGGTTGCAGAGGCCAGCGCACAGCCGCCCAGCCCGATTCGGCCCTGCCCATTCCGGCCACCGCTTACGTGCCGCCCTGCTACAGTTCGGGCGGCGGCCCGCTGTCTGTAAACGCCATAAAAGAAGGTCTGTCACACCGCCCACCCGTGGCTATCCGACCCCTGGAACCACTGCACCTTTTAAGGGCTCGGGATGCTAACCGAGCCGTCCCCGAATACCGGCTCCAGCTGAGTCAGTCAGACCCAATGTCGGACCGACGCCCAGTCGAAACGGGCCATACGGGAAGGAATCTCAAAAGCGGGATAAACCGACACCGAACCGGTGGAACGAGGCAACGGCGGACTGACGGGCTGCGGCACAGCCGAGCCATCGCCGCACACCTACTGCTCTACACCGAGGCGTTAAAGGAAGAGCAAGCGAGGTGAGACATTACAGGAGGAAGAGGAGGACGGGGTGAAGACGGACATGATGAAGAGACGGCGGCGGGCATGCGCCTGCAGGCGACACGGGACCGGACCGCGTCCTACCTGTGCGTGCGACGGCAGGACTCCTCGCGCTGGCCACACAGCTGACTCCGGCTCTGTCAGTCTAGCTCCGCGATCCACGGGGTTTCCCTCAGATCATCAGCCCGACGAGCAGGGGCAGGGCAAGGGACACTTACGTCAAGCGCTACCAAGGCAACCGCTGATTGACGTTCAGCGCGCTGAAAACGCGACCCGCGGCGCGTTTTTCCCTCCGCCCGCCTTTCATTCACTCTCATCATGTATTCCCCCATTCACTTTCTTTGTTTAGCGGTGCCCGTGGCCAGCCGAGCAGGAGCTCTGTTTTACTGACCATAGTCACTAACCCAGCAAAGAAAGTGGCGATAGAATGAGAGCGGTTCATATGCAAAACCTTTCGGGAGTGGCTGGCACAACAAACCTTCCCAGCCTGGTCATACGCCCCCTGTGAAATCCGTGATCTTGTCCGCTGTACCTTAGAGATGGAAATCCCCTTTAAATATTTTTAGTTCTGGGTGGGGGCTCCCCTTTAAAAACGTATTGTTAATTAAATTAATTATATTTCATGTTCATTCAATTTTATTCACATTCTGAGTCTTTCATGCGTCCGTACATCATTACGCCACGAGGTGGCGATGGTGGGTGGTAAACGAACTACGACCATTCATTCATTGAAAAAAGGAATCTGAATAGTGCTGTTTTACTTCTGAGTGAAACAGATCCTCATGAACCTCTGCTGTTGGTATGTTATAGTTTTCCCATACTTATATGGCCAGTAATTTCCAAAATGCACATTCCCTAGTAAAAAGTACAACAGAAATGCAATTAAAGTAAGACTAAAGGCCCATGAAGGGTTTCACTGGTTTTAAAGGCCAGCGCTGTGGACTGTAAATCGGATCAGTGGATACACAGTTTGTGCTACAGCGGTCCTATTTTTGTCCTTTTGGAGTCTGATCCACAGGGAAATTTTATCTCATGTTTTCTGTGCAGACCTATTTATTAAGGTGCTAACCTGCTCCAATTTGCAGAGCTGCTAATTGTGTCCTAACTGCACTGATCTAAGTGCGGATATGTAAAGGTAATTAAATATATATGAACTTGCTGTTATTTAATGAGGAAAGGTCACTGAGGAAGGAAAGGTTTCCATTCCTGTTGGCTGGCAGCCAGGGCCCGTTTGCTCCAACTGACTGACACGCCTAAAGAAACTCTAAGCATTTGCCAAACTACACAAGTATTCTTCAGTTTCTGCTCAAAGTTTTATTGTTATAAAAACACAAAAACTTGGACATGGAGGATGACTTTAAGAGTTACATAGGAATCCAGGGTTATTGGGTGGTGATAGATGGTGAAGAGAATTAATACTGAACCAAAGAGGCCTGAACATATCCAAAATATTTTTCTGTATAATTCATGTTTAAATATTGCCCTACAAAAGTGGAGAAAGAAATCTAGTTCCACATCCTAGGCAGCCAATCCAATCTCCTCCCTCTGCCACCGCAATTCCAGTGTCCACCCTCTGCCGCCGCCATTCCAGTGTCCACCCTCTGCCGTCGCCATTCCAGTGTCCACCCTCTGCCGCCGCCATTCCAGTGTCCACCCTCTGCTGCTGCCATTCCAGCGACCACCCGGAGTAACCTCCTCCAAAACTTAATTCACATATGTAAAATCTTACTGTAATCTGTAAGACTTGGGCCCTGAACATTGCACTGTTTGCCCTGAAGTTACAGACTCATTAATGTTGCTGCCCATGGGGAGAACAGCTCCATAATTTGCAATTCACTCATTCGTCCATCCAATCAGGCTTGCAGCCAGTGGAAAACTACTCAGGACGGTACAAAGCATGTGGCAAGATAGACACTACAAACTTCAAATGTCACACACCATCTCAGAAAGACACGGTGAGATATAGGTGAACGATTACCCTGCTGAAAGTCTTTGGGCCACGGGATGAATCTTGTGTAAAGTGGGAGGGAATATACAAAGTGGAGGACAGGATTGCATGCAAAGACCGTTTGAGGTTGAAGGTCCGTTTGAAATGCTGCTATTATCCAAAGAAGCTCCATTCTACGGGGTAAATTAAGCAACATCAGACATTAGCTGCAGGATGAGGTTACACTATGAATCTTATCTCACTTTTCATACCATCTGGTATGCTACTTATTTCACCCTTTTCAGTGTTTCAAGACCTAAAATGCTTCTGCAGGTATGTGCTCCTAAAGAACAGGTTAATCTGGTAGGAGGTAAACTGCTTGTTTCACAGCTTACAATAGCGGAGCTGAGGCACAGGCAGCCCTCTGGTGGTGGGCGGGGTCAGCTGGTACTGCTTAGTATTGATGGATATCAACAGGTATTGGTCGTTAAATTGGGGAAATGAGACTCTGCTAGAGGCTGAGAATGGCACCGACGCCAGGAAACAATGAAACTCATTATTATGAAATGATGCACGTTTTTTTTTTTTTCCTGAAGTGTGAGCCCCAGTTTATCGAGCAAGAAAACCTGCAAGACTGCACAGTGTGCTAGATTTGCTCCCCTCCCCTGGGGATTACCCTAGTGACTAGGGATTACCCTCCGGACTGGGAATGACCCTCCAGACTGACGATGACCCTCAGGACAGGCAGCGCTCCTCCCATGGGAGTCCTGAAGGGAGCACTGACTGCAAGGTCTGTGCCTTGTACTGTAGTACCAGGGAAGGACCCTCTGCTTTTGCCTGATGGTCCATCGGAGGAGTCACATGCAGCTGCACGGGGGATATCCCATGCAACATATTAAAAAAGACAACAAGAACACAGTATCAATACTGAAAGTGCAAACGCGTAAAAACCGGCAGATATGGAAGTGGTTAGGTTACATAACAGCCTCTCCTAAGCCAAATCACCTTCACTGGGGTTATGTTTCAAAAAAGCCCACTAGATGGCGATGTTACACCAGAGTCGGAGAAGGAGCACCATGAGTGCCTGGAGGGTGGAGCAGTGGGACCATCGAAAGGAGGATGTGTCGAAATGTTTTCTATTGGCTGAAAATGCTGTCAATAAGTATTATCTCAGAAACAGACTGGTTAGGCAATGACTATGATTAATAGACATCTATAATTAAATGCCTGTTTCATATTTCTTCATATAGCGTAAGACAGGGCTCTTCAAATCTGGACCTCGATTCCAAATCCAGGCCTTGTTTTCAGTTCTCCCAGGTAGTTAGTTTAATAAT
>JAODLC010000050.1:4887226-4897545 GCA_026781145.1 Hippopotamyrus pictus
TACTGATTCTGATTGGTCAGAGGCTTCACACCTGACAGGTAAAGGAAGGCTGGAAAACCAGCAGTGCTCGGACCTCGTGGACCGTGATTTGAATAACCCTGGCGTAAGACATTTCCTGCGCTTGCTTACACTTATTGCCATACTTCCAGAAAAGGAAAATACTTGCCTGGTTTCACCCACTTTGCTACACTCTATTCCTGTTGACACGCCTACCCTTTGACAAGCCCACAAACATTTAGACACACCCACGAACCTCTAGACACACCCATGAACCTTTAGACATGCCCACAAGCCTTTCAACATGCCGACTAACCTTTCGATACACCCGCTACTACAGCCTGCAGAGACATACGCTTGGAGAAATGGAATAGTCTTCCTACTAGTGTAGTGCAAGCTAAAACCCTGGGTTCCTTTAAATCAGAGCTAGATAAGATTTTAACAACTCCGAGCTATTTGTTAAGTTCTCCCCAAACGAGCTTGATGGGCCCAATGGCCCCCTCTCATTTGTAAATTTCTTATGTTCTTATGAAGGAAGGAGGTTTAATTCACGCATACACGTACTATGAGCAGTTAAAAGTCATTCCTTTACATGCAATCTGCACACACCAGGGCTAGAATTTGAACCCTGAACCCAGGAGATTTGAGGCTATAGTGCTCCTTGCTGTTCAGATGCAAGAGATTTAATTTAGAGGTGAACATTTTAAGCCCAACAGAGACAGTCCTTGACTGACGTCAGTATTCCATAAACAGAAGTCAAATGTTACTTTGTATTTACCTTCCCATACCAATCAAGACACTTTATAGCAAAAAGCACATATGCCAAAAATATACTAGCAATATATACTAAAGTACACACCTTAAATAAAATAAGAAATAAAGTGCAAATTTACCTACAGGCAAATATTGTCTATTTGCTTTGGCACTTTTATTAACTTTATGTACCACGGATATTTTTTAGTGAGATAGGATTTATTTAATTCAGCTTTATGTAAGTTGAGAGCAGCCTGGGTATCTTTTAGAATTGGTATATTTTCACAATTGACTGCCATCCATCCAGGGGCGCAGCTAGAAATTCGGGGCCCCCCTGACAAAATGCCACCTTCGGGCCCCCCCTCAGCTTGCCACTGTCACACTGAACAGTAATGGGTCCCCTGTACAGAGAAACTTCTGCTCAAGTCAATTTGCCTTACACTCTCCCAGACTTAATGCCCAGCATACACATGCTCACACAAAGCATCTGAAGTGTGTTAAGAGTCACTGCCAGATAAGGGTAGCTGTATCTTTTAAGTTCTCGTGTGTCTTGTGCCATGAGCAGATGTATTCTAATTAATGCAGTATTTTAATCAAATTAATTTCATTGACTTGGCCAGTGTCTTATTACCAAATTTAATATGTCTGACATTTACTAGAAAATTACCGGTATGTCAAATGTGTAATTTTTTAAATGTCTGTGTTTACAACAAATGCCTAGGCTAGACTACGTTAGCCTAGAGTAGACGACGTTGGGGTAGCCTAAGGTAGAAGAGGCTGGGGTAGGCTACGTTGAATGACGTAGGTACATTTTGACTTATGTAAGGGTTGATAAATGATAAATGAAAGGGTATATTATTTGCTGAGCAAGAGGGAGGGTCTCCTTCAGCAGAATTCGCTGAGCAGGCCCCTGACGGCACGTTTTCGAGTGCTGGGCCCCTTGAATCTGACAGGGTACCTATATCCTTTGATGCCTCTGCTTCCATCCATCCATTAATCCATTATAGGTTCATCAATTCATCTAACCAGTTATTGACCCATGCACTTTCTAAACACTTAACCTATTCAGGGATATAGATCCATGGATATATATCAATATATATTAAAATGCATATTTATAACGTTATTGCTAATATCCTTTGGGAGATTTACATACATTTCAGGTATTTGTGGCACAGTTTACATAGATGCAGCTGATCTCAGTAGTGAAAAAGAACACAGTCGCTAAATCTGTGCAGAGAATGAGCACGCCCCCTACTGGCTTGGAGTGCAGCAGCCGCACACCACAGAGCAAAGCACGAGTCGTGGCGGCGGCCCAATTTATCCACCACTCCTGCCAAACAATGGGTGTGTCAGATATTTCAACCTCGACGTGAAAATCAGTTATCATTTTTATAAGACACTTCTGGCGGGAATACAGTCGTTGTTCTTTGTAACGGCTGTCACATGCATAATAGATAAAATATCGCAAAGACGTCATGGAAACCAATAGTTTCCCTACAATAAGTGTGTTTTTAAGCACGACTTCTGTGGATGAGTGGAATCCATCATTTTGATTTAAGGACATTTATAATATAGTTGTCCCAACAAGAGTCTTAAAATAATATTTTCAAATAACAGAATGCACATTTTCACTTAGGTTATAATCTTATACATTCTTCAGAGTGTTTCTTTATCTTATATCCGATGAAGGTGCATCACGCCGTACTCCTTAGGAGGGCAGCCTCACACCTCGGAGTCCCTGCCTCTGGTATCGCATTTGGGCTGGCATGATCATTTCACTGGAACATCACATGGTAGTGTGACACCACACCACATCACGTCACGGACGACATGAAACAGCCTCCATCCCCACGGCACTTAACAAGCTTCTCGACCAGCCTCAGCACGCAGCCGCCCCCCCCCCCCGGAGCCGTCCTGCAGGGACAGTTGGGTATTAGCTGACTGTTTACATACCAATCACCAGATAAGCGGCAAATCTTTGACATTACAACACTGCCTGATAATGTTTTAGGGCTACTGATCATGAACAGTGTAAGATACTAAGAGAAGCTGGAGCAAAACGGAGGAGATCTGCCACCTTGGTAGTGAGCTGACGCCCTCTTCAGGGTGACCCTCCCTGGGCTCAGCAAGGTGGCTGCGTCACCCGCTTAATCACAGCACAGCAACAGCCAGTCAAGCCCAACAAATAAATACACAATATAAACAAAAACAACTATCGTTTGCTGTCACGTATTTGAGTATAATTATGAAAAATGGAAAAACAAGGTAAATGTAAACAAAACCGTACCTGATCCGGCGGTCTTATCCAAAGGACTGCAATTTGGGGGGCTTGAGTCGCCTTGCCCAAGGGGGAGGGGAGGGGGGCGTATTCACTAGTATCCCTAGTGTGTTGAACACAGGGCCTGCTCCATGCTACTCATTTTACAAAGCTGACCTCCCATTACAAGGTCAAACTGTCCATCCTCAAAATCAGGACTATTAAACTGTAGTATTTATTAGACCAGTTAGAGTTGAAAATTCACACTTTAAATGTGGTAATGTCTCTATAGTGCCTTTCTGCTTTTAAAAGCAAGTTTTTGTGACCAGCTGGTAGGTGCACGGTGCCCCCCACTGTAGGCCTTGGTCCCTCACTATTGCGATAACCTTTGACCCCAGAGTAAAGTAAGCCACACCCTGCATTCTTAAGACCTACCTCTTACTTAATGACACCATTCACTCGGGAACAATGACTCAAAATGTCTGGAGGAAAATCACACCCACCTAATCTGCGAACTCGCTTTCCCGAGAGGTGTCTTGTTCACCGTGGAGGTTTCTGAAAGTCAGGTCCCAACGGTAACCATCTCTGCACCTACATATTTCAAATGACAGAAACTGATAGAGAATATAGCTGCAGGATATGGGCTGTTTTCCATGGCTGTTTGCTGTACATAGAAAGTTTCTAACTGACAAAAAATTCCAGAACACTCTGGAAAAAGAAGACAGTCCGTGCCTCTCCAGTCAGGCTGTTTTGTAAGAGCCAGTAAAACCAGTAAGACTACAGGCCACTTGAATCCTTCCTTTAATTTATTTTCATCATCCAACAGGTCAGTCCAAAATCAACTCCGAGGCAATCTTCATTTTTGTGTTAGGGGAGGTATCTGTCTTCAAGATGGTTATTTTGTTTGTTCCTTTCTGTGACACCTGATGTCATCTGTTTCATTCTGCCTGCTGTCGCATATTCTTGTCAAACAGGTTGAAAAAGTCCTGGGGATGTGACGACGGCCGTCGACCGCGCTCAAGCAGACCGCAAATCGAACTCAGACCGGAGCCTCACGGGCCGCCAGAGTGCGGTCTGACTGTCATTCACAAGGACCAGTGACCATGCTCACTGCCGTAGGAACTGTAGGAGGGTCATGAGGGGCCTGGCTGACTTGTGGAGCTGTCCCCTCCTGAAGGCTACTCCAATGGAATGTGGGGGGTGGTGGTTAATGTACCTCTCTGCCCGTTCCACAGTGCCTGCCTGAGCCCCCAGCGCTCACACTGAACGAGTGTTGCCAGCCAAACAGGTTGCTGTGCCCAGACACGCACCTTCCCTCATGACGTGTCGGGCCAGCGGCGCCCTCTTCAGGTTTCCGATGACGAGCGGCTGGGGACGGAGCAGCAGAACCTGAACGGATGTCGCGGGGAGCTTTGCTGTGCATTTTTATATCTATATCAATGAAGGTTCCTGTATCACTGGGGAAGCACATGCAACCAAATCATCACCTTACAGCCAAGAAGCGAAGCAATTCTCAGGTTGCTGACAGGGCCAAATGGGGACCCGTCCGATTCCTGCATGACATGTAGGGGGTGACAAAAGACACGGAGAGCCAGAAACAGAGGCAGAAAGGGACAGTGCAAGCAAATGGATATAGATGGAGCAGATCGATGGAAAAAATAACGAAAAATCCATCCATCTAGCTTCCAATTGCCTTCCAGTGCCAATGGTGTAAATTTGGGTATGGATGTCCCTACCAATTAATTTAGTTTGGGACTGATTTGGTGTTGAAACCAAACCTACGCCCTTGTTCAGTACCAGGCCTGCAGATGAAAAAACTAACATTTTATTTGGAAATTGAATATTTTAGTCAGATTTTTATAATGTAATTTCTTCAAAAATCACTGAAGGTGACTGTTTCTCCCAATTTATCATTTAATAATCTAGATGACAGAATAATACAACACTCAAGCCTGTGCACTTTGGCTGAAGCTTCCAAGCTGCTTATTTTTCCTTAGGTTTTCTTCTTAACACCTCCTTCAGTCATGCTAACGCACACTCCTGCGTATTAAGTTCAGGCGAACGTTTCGCGAACCCCATAAAGACCTCACGACAAAGAAAAGCTTGCTTTCCCATGATTGGATTCACTTGAGCCGTGTGACTGGCTGCGGGGGCATTTCCGTTAGGCGTTTGGCACAAACTGTCAACACCTACGCGTTCACACGGGAAAAGACCGCAGATCTACCGTCACTCTTCAATGACGCTCCACGGTTACATTCATCTATTTAGCGGACCGTGTTGATCTGGCTTTCAGGTCATCACATAGTTATATGCTAACCTGAAAAATGCATATTTGCTATTATATCAAGCTTGATTGTATATAACTAATTGAGGACAGAAACCATTCAGCATTTGGTAGTCTGTCCAAAACTGAAAAATGGAGTATAAAGACCTTTAATATTTAGTGCCTTAAGCAGCCCAACTAAAGACTTGGAGCTGAGAGTTATAGTCTCCTGTTTAACGCGGAACGCACTCTGAAGGGCGCTGGCGATCCGGCCGTTTGCCCCGAAAACATCCCAAAACCCTGTTTGTTTGTGAGAAGGAACCACCTAAAGTCCGTACCTGCAGGTAAGGCGGGTCTCAGCAGCGCTCCCACAGCCAATCAGTGCTGCCGGTTGAACCAGTTTCAGCCAATCAACGTGCAGCCCGTCTTTCCTATTATCTTAATTAATGCCCTGTGAAAGAATCCTGAGTCTGTTCGCGATCCGCCGGCGGGGTGCATGGGCGCCTGATCGGGACATTTGGGGTTAGTGTCTGGGTGTCGGTACCGCACATAAAACTGTACATTTATATGGGGTGCGAGGCAAAGCCGTTCGGCTCGGGCTCTTTGCAAAGACTGGTCTGAGCTTAAAAAGCGGTATTACCTGTATCCCGGCTTCGCTGCGGCATCTCTGCGACAGCAACAGCATCTGCACCGACTTGAAAGTCCAGTTTCAGGGCGAAAATTGGAGACAGATATGTCACAGGAGCCGGACAGGTAAGTGATGGCACATGGTTCTGGTGTAGGTGTGTACTCCGCGCTGGCATCCTTTGTATTATCCTGAATACTGCCAATTGTTGATTAATAACAATAAAATATAGACCGTAAAATGATTACAATAAAATTATAAGCACAAATAATAATTATATATATATTAGTGTCCCACAATCTCGTGCGTTTTTTTCTTTTACAGAGTTTATTACATTAATTCGGGTGGCAATGAAAGGGAAAATCTTACAATTAGCAATGCGGCCAAATATCCGTATTCACCCGAGATGTGATGCTGCATGTATAGATTCGATTTTCCTGCGTTTGCTCCCCCGGTTATGGTGGGTGTACATTTGTAGGATATTTGGCAGGAAAAAAAGCAATTTTTAAGCTTTTAATCCTTAAGATCGAAGCTTGTTAATATGAAAACATTCCGATGTGAATGAAAGTATGACTTCTGTCAAATAAACATAGCATTTTATAATATATTGCTTAATTGCCGTTGTTATTTAGCCTACTTTGCTTTGTGAAATGTATTATTTCACAACATAAAGTATAGCTTTCATAAATTCTACTTAGATAATGAGCTGTTTGGTAAACATTGTGTTTATTACCTACTTAATTGGTTTGTCTTTCAGTGCTTAAAGCTTAAATTGTAAAAAATTGGATGAGGCTCATACTTCGACCCAGCGATCTGTCGATAGTTTTTAACTTTCTTTGTTATTTCTTTATTTGTTATTTCAAAAATGCCTACTGTTTTTCAGTTACAGCTTCAGGATTTAGATGATGTATTGCACATCAACACGGCATCAGACACACCCGTAAATACATCTCACACGCGTGTCATGTGTTTGTACTGAAATATGAGTGATTCAGTCATCTTTTACACATACTCGCGCCAGTCAGCAAGCGCATGCGCGTTAATGCGTCTCAATATTTGGGTCTATTTCTGCCAACAACAGCAAGGCGCTGACAACTCCGGACTTTCCAAAACCTGTCGTCTCTGTTGTTAAGGTACCTGCTCTGAATGAAGCTGGTTTGGGTCGTTTGTATGTGAGGCCCTGTAGGATTCTGGGAGAGGCTTTATCATAGCTATCTTCGTCCCCTGCCATGTACCCTGAAGGTGCAGATTCTGTAATGCCCTGGGTGAAGGTCTAGGGGTAACTTTAGCAGGCAGGCCCTATCCTTCATTCCGATTTACGTTTGCTGCGGTGAGAAGAAGAACAACTGTTACTTTAGCAGTAGAGGTGTGTGGCTCTGTAAGGTCTGAACAGGGGTTGTTGATAGATGGAGAGAGCGGATCCCACAGCACATGGGAGACGATGTGAGGACGGGTGACTCTCTCGCGGCACACGCAGACACGGAGAGATATCATGTTGTATGCACACTGTCGAGAGCGCTGCTCTACAGATGTTGACTTCTGCTTCTCAAGTTCCCGCCGCCCCTTTTGATGGCCATGCTGGGAATCGGCCGCCGAGGTAAACACGCCACACCTGACAGGTCACACGGCACCCGCACGGCCCTGCTCGACCCGCATGGTAGATGTGAGCGCAAACAGACCCTCCCACTTTGCTGGCGGGGGGGGGGCGGCTCGCGGTCAACGGTGTCAGCGTGAGTCACAGATCTTGTCTCGGTTTCTAGGGGATGAATTTAAGTGAGCATTTACGGTGCTTTGTTATGACCCCTCAATAAAGGTTGTACCGTTTTTTTTTTTTTTTTTTAAAGCACGTGAACTTATTACATCTACATGAACTTATTTAGCAGAGTTTCATCTATAGCACGACTTACAAGATAATACAACTCAAGCATACAGCTGTCAGCTAGATTCAAAAGCTTCCAATGAAAGGGTAAGGAATAAGCTTTACAGGTGTAGTAAAAGGTGGCCGTACAGACACGGCGTATGCTACGCTAACACTCAATACATGGAAGCTTGGATTGTGTGTTGTTGGGGGGTGGGGGGCACTGCACACTGGTGTAACCGGGTCAGTCTGTTTCTCAGCAGGCGGCTGGTGGTGGTGGTCCCCAATGAGGTGTCCCTGCACCCGCAGAGGACCTACACCAGCGAGGACGAGGCCTGGAAGACCTATCTGGAGAACCCGCTGACGGCCGCCACCAAAGCCATGATGAGCATCAACGGTGATGAGGACAGTGTGGCGGCCCTCGGCCTGCTCTACGACTACTATAAGGCGCGTGGCCACTCTGGGGGCGGGGAGGGTATGGCCGCATGGGCGGGGCAGCTGTCCGGGTAAAGTCACGTGACTCTGTAGACCGACGGAGCTCACGCCTCGGTCTAGCTTTAGCTTCTTTGCTAATGGCTAGCATAGCACGGGCCTTCCATGGGCTTTCCTGTTATCTCAATCAGACGCGGCAGTTAACCGCTGTAGTAGCCCCTAAACCAGCCACGATGTCGCGGTGACTGGCGCAATACAGAGCAGGTCAAGGTGATGGTGGGGCCTGTGGCATGGGGTGCAAGACTGGGAGACACCCTACTGGTCCATCGTTGGATACACACACAAACTTATCTGCATTTTGCATTGTGTGCATGTGATTCCCAGGTTCCTAAGGATAAGCGGTTACTGTCCGACAGTAAAGTGGCTGAGTCCCCAGAAGAGCATGAGAAAAGGTTAGTGCTTCCAGGGTGTTTATCTGCAGAGACATATAACGTTAGTGAAAGGTGCGGTAGGCGTCGCTATGGGAACGACACCCTGCCTATCAGCGCTGTTGTGCGTCCCTCGCAGGGGCGGGCTGGACGCTGGTACCAGCCACATGGCTTTGGACGCGGCCAACAATCGCGTCCAGGTGCTGAAGACGGTTCCCGTCAACCTGTCGCTGAACTCTGAACACCCGGACGTGAAGCGAGACCAATACACGGGGAGCTCGGCCGGCGCCACGGCCGGGCCCCTGCTGAAGACCGAGCCGTACGCCCCCTACAGGCTGCCGGGGGAGGGGCAGGCCCGTGGGTATGAGGTCAGCCCCTTCAGCGTGTCACCTGGGTATCAGGGGGCGTACTGCAAAGGCGAGCAGCGAGGCAGCCCAGACAGCACCTACGAGCAGGAGCGCAAGGTGAGGGGCTGCCTGGGGCTGGCGGTGGGAAGCGGGGGTGTCCTGGGATGGGGGTCGGGATTCAGGCACAATGGCACCCTGCCTTTTCAGGTTTCTGTGCCCGGCCAGACGTGTCAGATGCTGTGTGTTACATGTTGACAAGGGCGTAGGAGAGAATTTGATATTGAGAAGGACACTTAATAATTTAAATGTAAAGTTCTGTTTTTTTGGGGGGGATGGGAGTGAATGAAGCCAAATTAAATATTGGGGAGTACATACTCCCCCCATCGTCCTGGTTCCTATCCCCTGGATGGCTGGCATTAAATGTTTCCTGGTCATGTGACCGCTTAATATCTCGTTGTGTATCTCGCTGGTTGCTCCTTGGTTCACACGGCGCTTGTTATGTTTGCAAACAGAAGTTCTGCCCGTCATCAGTCCTGGGTGCTGATGCTTTTGTCCACGACCAGTCAGGCATGTAAGTCAACCGTCCGCGACCCCGTTCAGCCTCGCGACGTGGACGGGGCTTCCCATGATGCCGAGCACCTCGAAAGAGGCCCATTTGCTCCCACGGTCGCCGAATTAAACATTTCTGGAACGCACCTCCATTTCAGAGACACCTTCCAGTACGTACTGGATGCCACTAAGTCACTGCGACAGAAGCAGGGAGAGGCGCCCATGACCTATTTGAACAAGGGCCAGTTTTATGCAGTGACCCTGAGCGAGACCAGTGCCAACAAGGGCCTGCGTCACCCTATCAGCAAAGTCAGGGTGAGTGGTGCATTGTGGGAAGGCCAGTGCTGTGCGGTGTATTGTGGGAAGGGCGCTCTCAACCAAAGGGCATGCAAAGTCAAAGTCTAATGACCATTTCAGAATAAATACTAAATAAAACCAAGTTGAGTCTTAGTTCTGGGCAGAGTGACAAATTGTTAAATTGTTAATTAAATCTGTAAGTTGGTTGCTTTCACACTCTTCCTGAACTTTCTACCTACGCCCAGCAATTCGGTGGAAGCAGAGAGAGATTTTGGGCCCCATGAGAGTGTATTACACAGGGCCCCTAGCCAGACCAATACAGTACATTCCAAATTTTTTACGGTCCCTGTCGCTCTGGGGCCCTTGGAATAGTCATTTTATGATGCTCCTGAGTAGAAGAAATTAGTGTCCAGAAGAGTGAGGCCAAAGACACATTGAGATCGATGGGAGAGCGAACAGACTCGCCCACTCTGCCCCCCCGTTGTGATGACCGTATTGTAACATCCCCCC
>JAODLC010000050.1:4901896-4924049 GCA_026781145.1 Hippopotamyrus pictus
ATCCTGTGCTGAGCCACTTACGCTCGTCCGCAGACTGCTGACTATCCTGTGCTGAGCCACTTACGCTCGTCCGCAGACTGCTGACTATCCTGTGCTGAGCCACTTACGCTCGTCCGCAGATGGCTAACTATCCTCTCAGCCATTTTCCCATAGACACACACTGTTTGAAACTCTGAACTGTGAAGTTAATGAACTTGCGAGCTATTTAATTATGGGTTCTGGTCAGCTTTGTGTGGTGGAGCCCCCTCTGGTGTCTGTGGAGGTCCACCCTGCCCAGGACTACACAGCGCACTGGCAGATGCTGGGTGGTCACATGGTCTAACACGCACAGATATGTGCATCGCCTGCTGATAGGAGGCGCTGGTGCGTCTGCTCTGGCTTCTCTTAAGTAGGAAGAAAGACTATGTATCACACCGGTGGGTGGTCTGCTCTCTGACTCTCTGAGACTCTGTATCACACCAGGGGCTGGTCTGCTCTCTGACTCTCTGAGACTCTGTATCACATCAGGAGCTGCTGTTGATCTGTTAAAATCTCTGTGCCAATCTGGAGGAAACATGAACAAATGTTATGAATGAAAGAACAAACAAGAGCAAAGCCTGATGGCCCCAGTCTGAACTGGACGACATGTAGGAGACCATGAGGTTGCAGTGATTTGGGGCAGTTCCTTCAGCAACAGGCAGTGAAGGGTATTGTGGGTAACAGAGGTTCTTAAGAGGCAGACTGGTAACTAAAATACTGTGGTCACATTTCAGGAGTGGAACTATTGTTCTCTAAAGAAAGGTGCTTAATCTGTTTCATTATGCATGCAGCTATATAATCGCTATAATCTGGTTAAATACACAGCTCAGCTTAGGCAAGAATTAAACCGGAATGTAGTGCCTGAGTGAATTCTAACAGAGAGATCCGTGTGAGGGGAAATTCTCAATAGCCAGTTTTATTGGTCGATCTGCTGGTTATTGACCAATCAGATAACCGTCCTCCCTCTGATTGACAGATCTTCATCACAGTTAACTGCCTGAGCACGGACTTCTCCTCCCAGAAGGGTGTGAAAGGACTTCCTCTGACGATCCAGATCGACACCTACAGCTATAACAATCACAGCAACAAGCCACTTCATCGAGCGTACACCCAGATCAAGGTCTTCTGTGACAAGGTCAGTGTGGGCTGTGAACACATTAGATCCCATTCCGAATGCCCTGCTGAAGGCTTCAGAGTAATTAGCAGACGTGATTCATTCACAGACCCAGAGGTGTCAAAGTGCACAGAGGTTACCGCAGTGGAAGTTCTCCCCCTAGTGGTCAGATTGGAAAGTGTCAGGATATTTCATTATGAATCCCCAAATCAACATACACGTTAGGATAATGCACAGAGCATATTTCTACAAAGGACTGGAGCAGAGCTTTTGACAGACAGTTTGTTCCTGGTCCAAGGGCGCGGAGAGGAAGATCCGGGACGAGGAGAGGAAGCAGATCCGAAAGAAAGCCAAAGGTGAGGCGTATGCTGCCGGCGCTGGTGCAGGATGAGGGTCAAATCCCGGGGACACCCCCACCTCTCTGAAGACCAGCCTCACCTTCAAGGGATTCTAGGTCAACATTCAAATGTTTGGGCTTAAGCCATCAGACCGAGCAGGAAGGAGAAGCCATAGCTCAGGAGAGATTTGGCTGCGTGTTTCAGATACCTGACCCACGTTGCTGTCACATTGCTAGGATGGGGGTTGCAGTCTTTCACCGAAGTTCCCTCTTTGTGTTGCACTAATGTCGCTCCTTGTCGGTCACCAGGGAAAGACGGTGGACCGGGAGCCCTACCACTGCCCAAGAAGGTGGACTGCACCTACTTCAAGACCATGACGGACCTGAACTCGCAGCCCGTCCTCTTCATTCCCGATGTTCACTTTGGAAACCTGCAGAGGGCAGGGCAGGTGAGCATACTGGGATTTGGGGGGGGGGGGTAAGACGAACTTGTAGTCTGTCACACAAAAGCTAAACTGGGAAAAAAAAAAAGTGCAAGCCAACAGTTGAAGTTCACGTGGAATCGGGAGAGACGTTGAGTAGAAGTAATGAGCGCGAGTCCTTAGGGATCACATGTGACCAGTTATACCTGTGTGCTTTTTTCTGTCCCCAGATCTATGCCATCAACACTGAGGAGGTTGAGAAGGATGGGTAAGTGTTTAGATTCCAAAGGACGGAAACTGACAGTCCATCTCTGCAGTGAATAGAACAAATTCCAAACACATAGTAGAGGCTCCTCCCCCAGATGTTTTGATACAGTTTGATTGGTTGTTATTGGGAGGTGAGATGTTCTTATGATGTGTTGGTGATGGTGTACTGGGCTCTCTTCTGTTGGCCTTTACAGAAGCATGGTGGTAAAGAGCATATTCAGACCATCTCAGGATGAATACAGTGCCTCCCCATCCAAGCAGATGAAGGGAGACCCACAGAAGAAAGGTGTGCCCTGGCAGCATGACTGAGCACCATGACGCGGTTGTAAAATCTCAGCTATGATTATAGCGACTGAAACAGCACTTTTAGAAGCCCATAAAACTGCAGCATGAAGGAGAATCACAGGATTGAACACAGGCCAGCTTTCGGCAGTGATTATACCCATCTGCTCAAATGACTGTGGTTATAGACACATGGATGTAGACAATGACTCTGGGAAGACAGACAGATCGCGTGGGCTGTCTGTAACGGAAATGCCGTCTCTCCATCCCCCAGTGCTCCTGTACGTGAGGAATGAGTCTGATGAAGTCTTCGACGCTTTAGTGTTGAAGTCCCCAACATTACAGGGCCTCATGGATGCGGTGAGTCTCTCTCTGCGTCTGGACCATTCCTGCTGTCATTATTATCTGTGCACAGGTGTGCATCACGAGGTCCAGAATATCTGGATTTGATCATGATGGAACCGGTGAGCTAACAAAGTTCTTTGTTTTCCCTCAGATTTCGGAGAAATATGGCATTCCTATTGAGAGAATGGCAAAAGTCTACAAGAGAAACAAAAAAGGGTAAAGAATGGGGTTTTATGCCAACAAAAGACAATTATGAGATCCAACTATGGACATGTGTCACCTTAATGTGTTTGTAGGCACATGACATGAATGGTTGCTAATGGTAAGCTTACATCATCTCGCTTTCAGGATTCTGGTCAACATGGATGACAACATTATCGAGCACTACTCCAATGAGGATACATTCATTCTGAGCATCGACCATCTAGCAGATGCCTACAGAGTCACACTAACAGAGATTTGAGTGGCTTCTGAGGGACTGCAGCGTCTATTGTAGCATCTTGGTCCATTTGAATCGTGGAGGTCAGCGTGGAGAATGGCCTGGAGCATACCAAAGCCAGCATCCCCCTTAGACCAGTTCTCTTACACATCTTCTCCAAATGGACCGATCTTGTAAATACGGTTTTGCCCGATAGTTTGTCACGTTGCTCTGGACTTTCTGAGTTCTGAAGACCTTGAGCTGGGTTCTGTAAGCTATCTCTTCAGAGGGAAAACAATGTTATTTTTGTTTCTGGCATTGGCATCATCCAGCGAAACGCGCTGTTGAGCGTGAAGTGAGAAGGCTTGGTGTTGGCCGGCTCCAGTCCAGCCCCAGAAAGACAGCAGGGACCGTGCTGAGGTCTGACGTCACACTTGTATGTGCTACCAGAGGAACCATCGGTAAGCGGACAGAATTTTGAACGGGTCCAGAAGACTGGGCCAGCTGGCCACAGTGCATTAAGAGCGCTTATAGGGGACAGCGTCGTCTCCATCGTCTGAGCCCTCAGGAACACAGGTGGCCCTCTGTCCTAGTGCAATGTGCATCACTGAACAAAGACATTTAAAGGACAATCATGTTTTCTACTTCTCTGTGAAAAAATGGAGGCAAATGTTCAGTGTGTTGCTGTTCTATTGCATTTGGTGTGGTGGATATCTCCCTGAAGCAGCTCTCTTGGAGACGAATCACATCTCCGCAGATCGCCTGACCTTCACAGCGAAACCCAACTCGGCTTGCTAACAGTCATCTTATACTCATTGGGTTGGACTGAAGAGTACACACCACTTTTGTACTTTTTTAAGGTTTCTTTTTTAAAACAGACGTATTTATTTTATTGGTAATATAAAATCTGTAAATATGACGGATATGTCTACATTTGATGGAGGTACCAAGCAGAGCTGTTATATGCATAAAACTCCAGCAGTCAAACTGGTGAGCTTCATTGTTAACTGTGACTTATGACGGGGATGAGCAGTTATTAACTGAAGCTCCTGATTGGACTGCAGTGTGTGTGTGTGTGTGTGTGCGTGAGTGAGAGAGAGAGAGAGAGAGAGAGACTGTCTGTCTGTCTGTCTGTTTGTCTGTTTCCATCAAAATATCAGTATACAGAGCCACCTCTGTGGAGGACAGGCCATCTGACCCAACCCACACAGACACTCAAACATCTCATTCTGGCCAAGATCATGTGAAAATGTACCTTCAAAAACCTTAGAAAACTGCAGCAGGTGAACTGTTATATACTGGAAAGTTTACACTTTGCATATTAAATTTCTCACCGTTTCACTAAAAAAAAAAAAAAAAGTATGAAAATAAACACACTGCCTGGCATCTCCTAAAGGTCTGGTCTGGTAAGTGTGCATGACCCCTTTTCCCTGTGACCTTTTGCTCCTGTGGCACCCAGACATGGTTTTGGTCGTCTGAATGTTTCATTTGTTCAGGTTATTTCATGCTGCCCTAAAAACGGCAGCTATGAAGCGAGATTTTTTGAAGAAAACGCACAAGGAGTGTGTCTCTTTGGAAAACATGCAGGCTTTATTGAATCCCGTGGCTGTGGATGATTAGCAGGTGATGGACTCCTCCGCTGGTGAACAGAAGCATTCGATTCAGGTGGTAAAAACAAATGAGACTAAATGAGCCCCCAGTGCAAACAGGCAGGCCAGCACAGCACGAGTGACATACAGTGATGAGCTGCAGATTTGAACCCAGGATCGCCATCCTGCCGTGACCTTGTCACTGAGGAATGCACATCCCCTCACTTCATCAACACGCCTAACACAAGCGTCCATTTACAGAACACACTTTCAACTTGACATACAAGACAATCACTCACTCAAAACTAAAAATATTGGCAGCTGGGTCACCTCCTTCTACTATAAGATAAGATGCTTGTTTTCTGACGTCAGTATATTTATAAATAAACACAAGTATTTTTTTTCCCCCAGGAGCTCTGAAAAGTTACATGTACGGAAAAAAGAGCTTTTTTTAGTTTGTTTTTTGCTTAAGACTTCTACTTTTAAAATGTCACATTACACTGCACTGATGATCAGTAAATTTCCACAAGCCTTCCCTTGGCCTGACTTTCAATCCCCACGTCTCAGAAATGCAACTGCCCAAAAAGGAAACAGTTCAGGGAATTAAAAAATGGATATTCAGTAATAATCTTGGACGTGGTCTAACTCGCAGAGAAATGCCTATCTGTGAAGCTGCAGCATGCACATGCCATCTGGTAAATTCTCCAGTACATGCCCCACGAAGCCTTAAAAAACAAACAAAAAGACGGCAACCGGTGCTTTCACATCAGAAGGTCAGAGGTCATCATAGTCTACAGTTCAGAGGTCAGAAGTCATCCTTGTCCACTTCCAGCGACGTCCAGTGATGAGTCCTAATATGTTTCTCATGCATTATGTCGCTTTCTGTGTCCCTATGAGTTGTATTTTGTGGGGGTGGGGGGGGGGGGGCGGGTTCAAAGCTCGATTTACATATAAACATCAGTTTTCCTCTCAGAAGTCCAGCTGTTCAGGGAGGGAAATCCTCAGCGTGAACAGGGCCATAGTTGAGAGGTGGCACATGTGTGTGTCTGTGTGTTCGCATGATTGTCAGTTTTTCTGTGAGTTTGTATGCACACACACACATGTAGTCCCCACCAGTACAGTTACACAACATGCATTTGTATAACTGACCGTGACGCTACGTGTTCAGATAAAATGACGCTTAAAAAGTACAAAAGGACCAAAATAAAAATAAATATGGTGAGGTGAGATGCTGGCTTAGCCCAGACTGGTGCTGCTGGGGTCACACTGCAGCAGACGCACGATGGAGGGGTCGTTCTTCGCTCCCTCCACAAACTCCGCCAGGGACAGCTTGCCTGGAGAAAACAGGCACACCAGTAATAACCTGAGAAGCCATTTCTTTGTCTCTGCTGCAGTTCCATTGGACCACCAGTAGGTGGCAGTATATCATGGCCTGAGTCCTACATTACTAACTACATGCATGTCTTTCCTTGTTGTTTATAAACAAACTCTCATGCAGCTCCACCCCTATGCTGTTCATGATCCAGGCCTTCACACCTTGATATTTCAGCATTGCAATGTCAGCTAGTAGCCTGTGAATCGGCAGTCTGCCACTCACCATCACCATTGGTGTCCATCTGCTTGAAAATCTTATCTGTCCGCTTCTCTGGTGTGGACTCGTCCTCAGGCATCTTCATCACCGAGGACACCATTTTGTATATTGCCTGAAGGAGACAGTGTGACGGCACACGTTAGGTGGGCAGAGCACTGCATTATGGGTAAACTGCAGGAACGTCGTCCACAGGACATTGTGGGCAAGTGGACTGATGGCTGGGGGCAGAGTCCATTCTGCCAGCTGTCTGGCGTCCCTCCCGTCATTCCTCAGGTCAGCCCACAACAAGCAAGTGAACAGGCAAACCTTGAGGTTGGTCCAAGGCCACAATTTATGGAACATATGACATGCAAATATGACGGATGAGACAGATGCAAAGCTTCTCCGGCTGCAGTAATAACCAGCAGCCACAGCTGTGTCCTGATGCATGCCTCGCGAGCGACTCCGGGCCTGCGACAGAACCCAGGCGGCTACATCATGCCAGGTGTCACGGGTTTGTGCAGAGCAGAGACATGCGCTGTCAGGTTGACTGTAATCAGCCCATGAGGGTCATACAGACCCCCCCCACCCCCTCAAGGCAGCTCTCTGTGGGTCCGGGCTGAACTAACCGCGTGTGCTGATCGCCATCAGCAGTCAGATTATTCGCTGGTGTGGTTAGCATTTCAGCATCCGGACTTTGCTGAGCTGACTGGTGAGGCATTCAGAGAAGCGAGCGGGTCTATCTGCCGCGTGTGAGCTTCCTTCTGAATCACACCAGGTTCCTCCTGAAGCCACACTCTGGAAGGTAAGGGGCTTCAACACAGCCTTGCTTCGTGTCATCAATGACATCTTTTTCTATCCTAACTTCCATCTGATCTGGCAGGCATGTAATTTTATCAGCTAGCATCACTCAATAACCATCATCATCAACATCATTCTGACAATGATGGGCATGGTTAAGAAATTAAGTACCAGTGCCAGACCCTGATGGACACAGCTAGGGCTCAGAGCTCAAAGTTACTCCCCCACAACCAGGGCTAAGCCTGTGGGTTACAAGTGCATGTACTAGAAAACACAATTTTAACAATGACTGACTGACCATGTCACTGCTCTACATTTACATGTACCTGGCATCAAGTATGCAAGCATGTGAGTAGTGGGTAGGGTACCAACCTGCACGATCTCCAGCATCTCGGCCTTGCTGATGTAGCCGTTGCCGTCCAGGTCGTACATGCTGAAGGCCCACTTGAGCTTCTGCTCCAGCCTGCCTCGTGACGTCACACTCAACGCGATGATGAACTCCCGGAAGTCTATCGTGCCGTCACCGTTGGCGTCGAACGTACGGAAGACGTGTTCGGCGAACTTGGAGGCGTCGCCGTAGGGGAAGAAGTTCCCATAGATCTTCTTGAACTCATCCATGGAGAGCGCGCCGCTGGGGCAGTCTCGCAGGAAACCCTTGTACCACTCCTGGATCTCATACTCGCTGAAGTCCGTGCTCTCCAGCAGGTCCTGCATCAGCTCCGGGCGGATCTTGCTGTTCTGTTTGCCCATGTTGCACAGTCAGTTTTGGCTGAAGGGCCTAGGTAGGGAGAAGCTGGAGGGAAGAGAGCCTGGCTTAGTTTGCGAGACTATACCTAGCGTGACGCCGTTCTGCTCCACCACAACACACCGGGTCCTGACAGCTTCATTTTCTACTCGGCTGCATCATATTTCCTCACACTTTCCCTCACATCTAGCAGTTTAGCCCTATTGTGGTAACACTCCTTAGAGTACACTGTTTGAAGAAAAAGATAATGTTTCTAAATTCAGATGATTGAAAATGTGAATAGAACGAGACCTTGGATGCAAGTCTACAGCTGTGATTAATGCTGAGCGAGCCGACACACTGGGCGTGGGCTGGAGAGCCCGCTGGGTCCTGGTCCTCCACGTCCGTTAGAGCCCAGAATATCCAGCATGATGCACAAGAAGAGACAGCTGCTTGTGAAAGCCTTCCGGCTCCTTCCCATCATGGAGGGTGTCATCAAGCATCCTTCTCAGTCCTCCGGATGCCTTGACGACTGAGCCCAGAGGGGGACTGAACCCAGGATTATAGAAAGCGGTGCCTTCAAGAGCCATAACTACTGTGGACTGTTTCACATAAAGATGCAATGACTAGAGGCTTTCTTTGAGTGCCAAGGCATTTTCCTACAGATAGTACCTGACTCATGCTGCCTTTTTTATTTGTTGGCCTAACCATAGCTCTGAAATCGGGGGAAGGAGGAGCAGTTCACTTCAGCCAGTGGAGTAGAGTGATTATGGGTGGTGAGAATTCAGAATTCCAGTGCAGATTCACCAGCCAGAAATAGAAATGCAGACAAAAGGTTTTTCTAAGAAATGTCAGGATTTTTTTTTCCTGCAGGTTCTTTAAGGTGCTGTAAACACAAACATTTTTCTGACAACACTATCAATAGGAATTATACATCTGCATCCTCATTCCATAATTCATTTATTTTGCGTCGTGTTTCATACAGTCGTCATTGTACCCATGTTTCATTACATCAGAAAAAGGAAGAAACATTTCCTGTATGGATCAGATTAGAATATATCATGACTCTTACTTGCTCCTGGCTTCTTAATGCCATTTTTTATTATTATTTTTTTTTTGCTTTGATGGGGATTAATAGGGTTTTTACAGGTAAAGCGTAAGAAATTTGATATTTAACTTCAAATCAAACATGTAAATAATGATTTTTACATACATCGTCACATTAAGAGCAACTTTTCAGCTATTGAAATTCCTAAATGCGGTACATTTGTAACCTTCAGGTTGAAAACATTAAAAAAATTAAACTTTAACCTTCTGTGTCCAGCCACCATAAGCAGTAAAAGAAGGAAACCTCTAAGTAGGTGACAATTATCACGTAATCGACATCGCGATTATTTGAACTGACTGCGATCAGTTCAAATCACTATTTTCACACCGTTTTCTACCATGTAATGTTTAACTGGCACTCATTTAATAACATAATCTCGATGTGATTCCGAACCCCCTCATACCACCTGCCCCATTTGTATCTCGCACGTCTTCGCATGCGCAGCATTACATATCTCAGCAAATTGTACCATGGTGCCCGATGTGTACCACTTTGTTTCACAACACTTTTTTGACCCAGCCTGATCCCGTTAGTATTTCTTTTCACTACTTCAGGTTCATTTTACGGGTTGTTTGTGAGCGATCTGGACAAAATGGACGACAAGAACGAACACTTAAGATCTCCAGTAAAGAAAATGGATTTTTTTTTTTAAGTCAACAGAATCATTAACAGAAGTGGTCAATGTCATGTTTCACAAAGCCGGATTTCTTGCTTAGCCAGATAACTTGTCAGATGAATGGTTTATCTCTAGGCAGTTAACGTCTTGTTTGTTAATGTCATATCAGGCATCTATATTTTTTTGTTTACAAAGCCTAAAAGGGGAAGCAATTTATGTTAAAATATTCAATATTTAGTCCTTAAGTTGTGTATGTAATATTAAACTATGATTAGATTAACTCTAGGATGATAGTGTTATAAAATGAACAGAAAAAGACAATTAAATCAGTTGTATGATGATTGTCAAC
Source organism: Hippopotamyrus pictus (assembly GCA_026781145.1). Classification (NCBI taxonomy): domain Eukaryota; kingdom Metazoa; phylum Chordata; class Actinopteri; order Osteoglossiformes; family Mormyridae; genus Hippopotamyrus; species Hippopotamyrus pictus. Next base: position 4,911,857 of record JAODLC010000050.1, read on the forward strand.
TAAAATTTCATGATTGTGACAGCCCTGCCTCTAAGATATAATCACCAAAGGCAGTATAAAAAAAAAATTAAAAACCAGGGTCTAACCATCACAAACAGTATAAGAGTGAAACCCCCAGTATGTAACCATTATAAATGGAGTAATGTGAGAGGCTTGCTTGATTATGGAGATTCACTCACGCTCCAAACATCAAAAGGACTTGCACCTGTCCGTTTTATCAGCTGCAGCAGTTTCTGAGTTCAGCTCAAATCCAGTCGTGGGCAAAGGGAGACTAGATACTTCTGGGAGGGTGAAAAATGCATCCCACCTCCTCTGGTACACACTCCTTGATGGGATAATTACCCAGTGACCAGTGAGCCTGCCACTGTGCTGAATATTGTTTCAGTGTAACACTCCAGGAAGAAGCAGTTACTGACATTAACTTCTTCAGCATGGCTTGTGTGGAACAGCTTCAGGAAGTGACTGGGTAGCGGGAACACTGCAGATGAAATCCTTGCTTTGTTCACTTCACTGATTTGGCCCATTCACATTGTTCGTCATGGTTCTGTGTAATGTTTACACAGAGGGGCATTAAATGCATAGGGGGAAAAATGATTCAAAACAAAGAGATCCATTAGACATCGTGCCTTAACTTTTAATAGACAGGATTTTAATTAACTAAAATGAAATTTGGTACTGCCACTCTGTTGTGCAGAACATGGGCCAAGAGAGACCACTGGAAGCCAGGTGAAACCATCAGTCAGTGGAGACCAGGAGCAATTAGAGACTCCAGGAGCCTGCGGGACCCATGAGCCGGGGGAGTGCTGGAGCCATCAATGACTGCCAGAACCCAACAGGAACCATGAGCCGGGGGAGTGCTGGAGCCATCGACGACTGCCAGAACCCAACAGGAACCATGAGTCAGTGGAAACCAGACACCATTAGAGACTCAGAAACCAGTAGGAACCATGAATCAGTGGAGAGCAGGGGTGAATCTCAATACCAAGAACACAAAGATACTTGAGGTCTTGGCAAGACCGATCTTGCCAACTTGCCTTCCAAGAATGAGCTTGGGGCGCAATGAATCATAGGATTAGTCTCATTTGGAAAGGATGCAACCGATGAATCCTAGATATTTGGGGCGGAACAAGACCAGCATCCGGGGATTTTTAATGTCCTCATGTACTTGTATTCTTAGTATTAGAACAGTTCATCTGCAACGGAAGATGACGTAAAACAGGTACATGGGAAAACAAGTACACATATTGAGATTCAACCCCAGGAACCATTAGGGACTGTCGGAAGCCAGCAGAAACCAAAGAAGAACAATACAACAATAGAAGAATAATCCTGCAGAGACGTGCACAATGCATACTGTACAAAAGGCAACATATAATAGTAACTCTTCTAAATCCTGGACACAAATGGCCAGATTATTTTCATTTTACAGAATTTCACATGCATGCTTCTCTTGCATCTTACTTCTTCAGTGAACATCATTTTACAAGTCCAAAGAAGTCATATAGAACTTTGGGGACAGAGCGGTTTGATCATAAAGTATCAGTGACCTTGTGCTGGGGCGTCCATCTGCATCCACACACAGTGGAGAACACTGCAGTATCTTGGACTAATGGATTCCTGGGATACTCAAGGGCTTACAGCAGGTACTACTAAGCTAACAGTGGCCGGCTGGGAAGGAGGATTGGAGGCTGGGTTATTTCTAGGCCCCCTTAGGAACTGTCCATTCTCTTCAATTAACCCTAAGGCTCTTACTGAAACGACTCTCAAAGCGATGATGCTGTTACATAAGAAAGCGAGGAGTTGCTACGTATGACCCTCTTCAGTGGGCAGAAGACTGCAACACCACCTCCGGAGATGTTGATAGGTCAGTCAAGAACAGCGGCAGACAGTCAAATCCATTAAGGCACTTCAGCCTAACTAACCCATCGCTCCCTTATAGTAACAAACTATATACTGTTTAAGTAACTCTACTGCAATCACGGGGACTGACATGAGGGCCTTCAGAGTGACAGAAGATGGTATCTGCTCCCCAAGCTTTTCAGGCTGAGCTGATCCCGCATTTATCAGGAGCGATGCCCTTGATGAGATACCACGATGAAAACGCAGCAGCGACTGAACGCAATTTATGCTGCAGCTTCTCCTCTGAGTCTCTGTGTTAGCAAACATCAGAAAGAACATAGCAGGAGACCATGTTACTATATATACAGGCAACTTTATGCTAACAAACTGAAATTAGAGGCGCACCAATCCCACGTTTTCAGTGCAGATACGATCCCGATACCTGAATAAACAAATAAAAAGGGTATTGGCAGATACGAATACCAGTCCCATACCAAAACTCTTTTTAAACTAGTGAATACAAATTTTTAAAAAATGCCAAAACAGCTTTGTTAATTAGACTACTAAAAGGTACATAATCTACTGTTCCACCTCATTTGTATATCATATTTTAAACGTTTTTGAGACATTTGCCGTTCAATTTGAATATCTTCCAGGTGAGTGTACACTACGGACAAATGCTTAAAATGTCCCGCAATTTTTCTCCCACTGGCAACAGCGTCACTTACACTTAATTGCGATCGCAGCCCCTCGTGTATCACATGCTGTGGCGAGGGCGCAAAACAGCCCAAGCTAGCGACTCCCAAATCATCCACTGCTTTTTTCACATTACACGCAATTTCATGCGCTTTGTTTAGTGGGACTTTCCGCTAAACTCTACTCCCACCTCTCAAAACTTTGTTTTTACAAAGACTGGAAATCGTCATACTACTAGTTGCTGTTTCAAGTGTAATATATACTTCTAGATTGCAAACATGTCTGGCATACCAAATAGATTGAGTGGCAACATTAGCGTTCAGTTTGATTGCCACAAAAACACATCTATGTGGAAGAGCTGCCGTGTGACTGATTGTGATTTAATAAGAAATAGAAGCTGTCTTTTTACTGACTGCTGATAGCTACGTAACCGTGGATTGGTCACATATGGCCGATACTCAGTCCAGCTAATTAGGTATAGATCGGTGTCAATACTGATCCCAAATATCGGATTGGTGCACCTCTCAGTGAAATGACTGGAAATAAACCTTCGATCATTAGCTTCCAAGCATTGCCGGAAACCTGAATAAAAGAATACAAAAACCTTTAAAATTCAGCAGCGTCTGCTAAACCTCCTTGCCTAGACAGTAAACATACGATAGCTGGGTTACGAAATGACATTCTCTGACTTCACACACCGAGGATGTGCATGCCAAAGAAGGATTAGGGCACTTGTGTACATCAATGTTTACACCTTTCGCACTTGTTAGCCCTTTAGCTTCTCAGGCTAAGGGGTCAGATTAGAGCTGCAACCTTGAAGGTGGACTTTCGCTCCAGGATACAGGATCAGTGGTTCTATGGCCTTAATCTTTACCACACCAAACTCTATAGCCCCAATCGAGATCAGTGGCTGTGTGATGAAGGACCTCAAATGGACTTTTAAAGTTTGTAATTAGCTGCTGACAAAACCGTTTCTTACCATTTTTTGCCTCTATCTAATCCAGGGTCCTGATTATCCCAAATCTTGACAGAAGCCAGTAGCTGTTTCTTATAAAACATTCACATGTGTTCAAGGGCATAATTCAACTGGCCACATAGTCGATACACAGCTACAAGCCTATCTGTTATTAACATGCCGCACATCTCTGCTGTGTTTCCATTGGCCATTTCAAGACACCATAAAATCTCTTGTGAAATGGCTTCTACTTTAAAGTCTCATAGGTTTCACAGAACAAATAAATCGAAGTGGTTTTTAAGCAAAATAAAAAGATAACAAAATAAAAAGATAACACTATTTGTAATGCATGTAATGCTCTTCAGAGACATAAGCTGCACTGTTACTGTGCTCATGTCTGAGGTCACATGCAGTCAAATGAATGCGGCTGGTTCTCCAGCAGCCTGCAGTGTGTCTCCACTCTGGGGTGATGCAGAAGCAAATGAGGGAGTTCATGGGGGTGACATCAACAAAGATCCGGACTGCCTGAATCAGTTTCCCAGTTAGCTCAGAAACAGACGACGTAAGAATAATAATAATTATTATAATTATAATAATTGATACTTTACTGATCCCCATGGGGAAATTCTCTTCTTGCCTCTGTCATCTTGCTCTCTTCTTGCCCTTCGTAGCAAACTGGCCACGAAGGGCAGCCCCCCCCCCCACAGTGCCCCGGGAGCTGGTGGTTAAGGGCCTTGCTCAAGGATCCGCACAAGCGCAGAGGCTCGAATCAGCGACCTTCTGATCACAGGTCCGGAGGCTCGGCCCACTAGCCACACAATACCACGATACAAGCAGCAGTGCTGACAGAGGGAGAACTGTTTGGTACAGTTCTTCTTTTAATCTTTAACTGGAGAAATGAACTCTGTTGTGTTTTATGTCCATCAACTAAGGAGAATTCCCACTGTGAATTAAATAATAATAATAATAATAATAATAATAATAATAATAATAATAATAATAAAGAGTTGACCTCCCCACTCTCTACCCTCTGGCAGGAGACTTAGAGCCATCAAAGCCAAAACCACCAGACACAGGGACAGTTTCTGTTCCACTGCAGTTTCCCTCACCAACCGTGACTGATCTGCTAACAACAGACACTTTGCACTTCAGTCAGCTGATATCCTATAACTCTTCCTTGCATCAGCCCTGCTCACTAATATTCTCTATGTAATCTAATCTATCATCTCTCTATTGCATACCATTCCGCTTCTGACTGACGATACAGTCTACTGTAAAAATTACATGTAAAATGTCACGTGTGCATCCTTGTAAATTGGTTTGAAATTGTCTTTCATGTTGTATTTCCTTACTAGTGAAAACCCGAAAAACTGATATTTTTATATATATAATATAATACGTTATTATGTTATATTAATATACTTGGCAAATAAAGATCTGTGAGATTCTGATTAAGGATCACACCACTGTAACCCTGGAAAGTGGGTGGGAGATACACCAGCCGTCCGGACAAAGAACAAAACATGAGGTTCGGTTTAGAATAGCGAGCCTCATGGCCTCTCCGGACGGTCAGTGTTTGAAAGAGTCCCAGTGGAAAGATTCCCTGCTTCTATACACGCCTAGTCTTTCTGGTGCAGGACGCGGCGTGACTCCACGGCTCATTACCCTCAAATGGCTCACCGCCTCTCGCCGGCGCATCTCTCAAAGCCGGTAATCTGGAGATCAGGGCGGGTGTGAAAATCCAGCAGCATCATCAACATCGACAACTGCAAGAGTCACCGCTTCGCGGAGCTTCCGGTGAGATCTGCACAGCACGCTCGGGCAAACTAGCAGGCTTTATCAGGTTGCAATCAAACCATTCGCTGTACACAGAGTGCTCCTTTTGTTATTTACGCACGGGGGCGGGCACGACACGCGAGTGCTGAGATCTGAGATCACGTTTTATGCCTCTGGTTTGAGTCACACGCCGATCACTCCAGAGCCCTCACCTGTCCCCCTGGATCCTGCACACGAGACCACTGGGAGGACACGGTCTCTTTTACGGCATGTTTTTCAGAGATTATATGCTGCCCCCCCGCCACCTCCCGAATAAAAAACAAAACACAATCCTCAGCCCCGCCCAGGGTCCAGTGCAGTTCTGAGTTCTCCAAAGTGACGAGTGAGCAGGGTGGACTTTCAGATCAGCTCATTCTGCGAGCATCCCTACTTCCTGTTTCCTCAAAACTGCTGGTCATTCACTTCCCCTGTTTCTGTGTTTATACCAGGTTTGAACTTTCCTCTCAGTCGGATACCTCAGCTTATCTGGCATAATACCTCAATGACAGGTCTCATGTTAATCGGACTCAAACATCACATAAGGAGGACGTGGACATCTTAAAGTAAAACTACCATTCACTTTAAACAGTTAAATATATGTGGAAATAAACACTAATCATTAAGCTCCCACTTTTGCTGCCTCAGACTGAGTGCGCAGATAATGAAAAATGACACATGTCGCCCGGGAATACGGCGCCGAACTGGATGAACAACTTCGGCAAGAGGTGGGAGCAGACAAGCGGGCAGCTTCTCACGACCCTGCTCGGGGTGTCTTTCGGCCAGGCCGGTGTTCTGCTGCTCCGCGGCTGCCGACACCCGCCTGTTGCTTCTGCTTGGTCTCACGGTTCACATCTAATGGAACTTCCTGCGTGTGACAGTCGGAGGGGCAGCAAAGACGAGCCTCCGGCGGCTCTCACACCTCAAACTCATACGCGGCGCTCCCCATCCCCTGGTGCCCTGGCATCGGCTCCAAAGTCACGTTAAAACAAAAGCGTCGAAGCCTGAAGCCTCACCGAGCAGCGGTGCACCGTCCGACCCCCCCGGTCCCCGGTCACAGCGGCAGCGCAGCGTCCGACCCCCGGTCCCCTGTCAGGGCACCAATCACAATCTCCCCGTAAAGAAGATTTAAACTCCTCACCTTACTTATTGACTTGACAGCCAGCCGCTAACAGTCCATTACCGAGCACTTTCCCCAGCAAGTAGTGGTGGGAGCTACTCGGGGCGGCGGGCGACGCGGAGAGAACAGAAGGAGAAGAAGCGGCAGATCCAACTCTAAACTTCACTAGGTTCCCCGGAGCCTTCAGTTCGGCGCCAAGACCCGCCCCCTCTGCGTCACGACGCTGCGTCACGTGGGCGGAGCCAGTCCACGTTGCTCCGGCAACAAGGGCACCGTGCTGAAATGATTTTGACCGGTCATGTATCAGGCTTTTTGACAGAATCTGAGCTTAAAGACACAGCATTGTTGTTTGTACCATTCCTATATCGAGAATGCGAACAAATATACGATTTATAACCGACTATTAAAAATAATACACAGATAACATACTTTTATTCGTACAAGTACATTGAAATTCTTTGATTTTTACGTTTCATATACTTCAGTATGACACACAAAGATACAGCTGACCGAAGTCAGAGCACAGGACCAGCCATTTATTTCAGAGTTAAGGGCTTTGCTCAAGAGCCTAACAGACGCAAGACTCAAACTAAGACACGTGTACTGTAATGCATGAACTGTGGACAGATGTCTCATCTCACGCTGGGAGACATGCGCTCTTTTAAAGGATTAGACAAACAAGATCCCATCGTTAGCTCTAATTTAGCTAACCACCTTCAGAAACTACTCTTTTCACTCCAAAGTCAGCTGAATGTCTAATTTACCAATGTAACTGACTTGAAAATGTTGTGCTTAATGCTTCTGAAGGACAGGACACATGCACATAACAGGTCCCATAACAGGTCCTATAACAGGTTCCATAATAGGTCCTGTAACAAAAACAGAAACAAGTATGACAGGTGTTGTTCACTGCAGGTATTATTATTTTTCATAACTGACCATAACTATAACAAGGCAAACAGGAAGCAGGCGAGTCATGTGGAGAATAATACAGGTGTATGAAGTAACATGACAGTAAAACATGGTACTGACATTTTCATTCAAGATAGAAAAATGGGAAACATACCAAAGCATATTAGTATTCACACACTGCCCATCTTCCTCATCCTGTGAACATGTGGTGGCTTCCTGGTGTTTTATTGGGTCTCATTTCAGTACCATCTAGTGGGGGAAGGGGAGCCGCCATGGGGGGGCAAGGAGACGGATGGCATGCTGAAGCGGCGGGGTGATCGGCACAGCCATGGGGACCTCATCCAGTACTGAAGAATTGCAGGAATGTAAAGGGACCCCAGCTTTGTGACAGTCACCTTAGGTTATGGTTAGCGTTTAGGATTAGCCTTTAGAGTTTGGGTTAGCATATAGGGTTAACATTTAGGGTTTGGGTTAGCATATAGGGTTAGCATTTAGGGTTTGGGTTAGCATATAGGGTTAACATTTAGGGTTTGGATTAGCATATAGGGTTAGCATTTAGGGTTTGGGTTAGCATACAGGGTTAACATTTAGGGTTTGGGTTAGCATATAGGGTTAACATTTAGGGTTTGGGTTAGCATTTATGAGACACAGAAGTTCTTCGACTGTTTCAGCAATTTTAAGGCGTGGCCTGTAAACAAAGACACAGCTTTCATTTTGTGGCTTGGGGACTGAACACTGTATGACTCCAGCTGCCCAGCTCTCTTCAACTTGTTCAACTCCGGAGCCCTTTTTAAATAAACTCCTCTGTACCTGGTCTCCTATCATTAGATAATGACAGCTTTACTGAGGATAGTTACTGACATGGTTAAAGCAAAGGACAGCTAAAGGATCTTGCAGATTATCTATTATCTAACTGCTCTGCCTCCATGTGGCTGTCAGGAGGCTATTTCAGTCACAGGTTACGGGTCCCTGCTAGCTCTGTAGCTCCATAGCTCTGCTCCCTGATGTCTACATGGTGCTGCATGTCCTTCACCACATTCATGGAGCTGCTGTCTCCTCTCTGCTTCACAGCTGTTGAGTTTCAACTTCAAAGTGTACAGAATGTTCTAGGAAATGGGCTAAAGACACCGGATGGCCCAATCAAAAAAATAAAATAAAAGCCAAAATAGCAACATAATAGCAGTGAGAAATACGTCTGGAATAAATTTGAAATGTGGTGAACTTAAGCTTTCAGGAGAAAGTTTATTCATGTTTTATTTTTGGAAGCAAGTCTTTGGTCAGCAGACATGTTGGGCTCCTGAAGGTGAGCTACTGAGGAACCTTCTAACTTGTTCCACACATCCATTACCATGGTAAAAAAAAAGCATGCAGCTTTATCTACAGTGTTCACCCCAGGAGGAATCTCACATCTGGGGCTGCAAAGCTTTCTCTGTATTGCTGCCCTATAAAATTTAAATGAGAGAATAATTCAGTGTTACATTTTGATAAGTGGCTCGAAACATTTATGCCACGATAATGGAAGTCCTGTTGACTGGACAGGAAAATGGCATCCTGCCCACACAGCTCGGTCTATCCTTTGCAGATCCTGGACCCTTGCCTGCGACTCAACATAGAAAGAAGTGATCAGTTTGCCTTGATCTCTCCAATGGCGGGAAAGCTGGCGTGGAAAGCAGGCTAGCAAGCCGCCAGGCATCTTGCTGACCCCAGGAGAATGCGTCGTGGGTGGGGTAATCCTGAAGGATTAGGGCCCAAGCAGGTGGAGTTGCTCAGACCTGAAGCATGCTGGGAATCTTGGAGGAGGAGCCTGCACTTAGAAGGGAGTTGATAGGTCCTGGGATGAGTCAATTAAAACTTAACACCCATCATTGGGGCTCACATGGCACACTCTGTGGGCTCACTTTACCGCAAGGAAGCTGAGCTGCTGTCTGTGTCAGTTTACATTAGATTCCAGCTGAAATCTTATACATACCATCACCAACAAAAAATGCTCTGCTGGGTTTTGCCGCAGTGGCTCAGTAGGTGGCGCTGTCTGCTGTCGTGTCTTGCCACATGGGCTGGGGCTTTGAAAGCTGTCTGAGGATTTCCACCTGCACCTTCCAGGCATGCAGGGGGATTAGCCCTCATCTCTGACTTACATCATCTAGTGTGCAGCCCTGTCTTGTGGTGCCTGGGCTCCTCAGGCCCCCCTGTGACCAACTCTGATCAGGATGGATGGATGGATGGATGGATGGATGATAAAATGGTCCTGGTAGGGCATGTACGTTTCCTCAGATTTGTAGTCTCCTTGACACTCAATTGACCTGAGAGCAAGTGAAATGCACAGGACTATCTGACCAGCTAGACAAATGAGCGAAGTGGCAGCAAAACATACTGGGGTGCATCATGCTGCACTGCTTTCTCATTCAAGGGGGCTCTGTCCCAGCCTCCAGTGAGCTGCTCAGTCACTGCTTTCTCATTCAAGGGGGCTCTGTCCCAGCCTCCAGTGAGCTGCTCAGTCACTGCTTTCTCATTTAAGGGGGCTCTGTCCCAGCCTCCAGTGAGCTGCTCAGTCACTGCTTTCTCATTCTAGGGGGCTCTGTTCCAGCCTCCAGTGTGCTGCCCACCTACTTCACTGCTTATTTTCATTCAGACAGAGCTGACTCTGAAATTCCACCACTGGACCTTTAGCCCAAAGTGCTTTGAAAACGTGATGAACCTGATGATTGAGAAGACCATTTTCCCTGTGTTTGCCCCCGAGCTAGTTAGCGTGCTTGGATTAACGTGTCTCAGCACGTGAATCGGTGTTTACAAGGATCAAAGATGTTCCCTCTCAGTTCCTGCTCTCAGTGTGTGAGCAGGGCCATGCTAATGAGCCCCGATTAGCGCTGCTCGTGGACCAGCCAATGCCGGCTAAGGACTGCGGGAGCCCTGGAAGGTGAGGCTCGCTGGGCATGGTGTCACATGACCCTCATCGTGCAAGCAGCTGTGCAAATCAGACTTACTGACGCCATGAATCATGAGTCAAAAGCTCCTTAGTGAGTTTTCTTATCTGCTCAGACAGAGAAACGTGCACCTGAGAGTTTTCACAAAGGCTGTTCGAAACCTTTATTGCCTTTGGCGGCGAGAGGCTTCACCCTCCAGTGCAAGAGGACATTTCAAGTAGATTTGCAGACTGAGCAATCCTGCGAATAAGGTGCTATGCTGACACTGCCAATTAGGGTGCTGAACATACCCAGGAAAGGGTGTGATGGTGATGTTCTGAGCCCAGGACAGTGTCCAGCCGCTTGTTATCTTTCCAGGTACCTGTCTGGATAAACAAGTAATTCACAGTTCTGCTTTCTGTGAGTCACTGGGGCTTCAAACCTACATCCTAGAGGGCCCAGTTCATACCCAGGTTGGGGTTGGGACTCGTTTGAGTAGCTGAAGGATGCAGATGTTGAATTTTTGAGATACTGGAGTGGAATTCCTTCTACTTATGTAACACATCTTAGCAGAGCTTTGTTGTTGGATGTTATAAAATACTCTATAAAACATGAGGAGAAGTACTGGACATGGCAACCAGTGAATAACTGGACAGCTAAAAGCAGACTTAGTCATGTGTTAACGAGTTTTAACAGCATGGGATGAGAAATGTTTGGTTTTCACATGACACATGTCTTGAGTGGCATTTGCATAATGGAAGTCAAATTATATACTTAAAAATCTGAAACATTTAAGTAAAAGCTACGTTTTATTTTAAAGTGACTCAGTAATTATAATGTCCATTTATTGTCCTGTTAGTTGTGATACTCAAAAAGTCTTTCTTGGAATCAAACCGCGAATGACCTCTCAAGTATCTGGAAACCCACTCTGGAAGTTTTCCAAACAAAACACTACGTCATCGTTATGTATTCTGGCTTGAAATGCGTAAAATTGCACTAATTTCAGATGTTTGGCACATGGAGGGCCTTTTTATAGAAGAGACACTAAACAATGTAAAAATTCAGACAAAACAAAATTTGCCCCGTCTATCTGAAAAATGAATGTTATTTACAAGACATGATGAATTCATTCCCCCGTCTTCCAGAGCTTGTCGTAATTATAAGAATGCATTAAATTGTTTTTTCAACAGATTTATACATACGAAGGAAAATTCTCCGACGAATATCTTTTACAAACATGCATTAATTTTTAGACAAAGCGGTACTAAGACTAAACACAGAATTGCGAAGCAATTTAACCTTAACCCGTCTAAACAGAGCGGAAGAGAAACCTGACCACCAAATGCTCTTAGTGTCCAGCAGGTGGCAGCAGAACACTGCTTTCTATAACTTCTCAAAATATTGCTTTATTAAAAACAGTATTCTGTAAATGGCCAATTGTGGGCATGCATATATGTCTGTGTCTTACTACACTAACTAAAGTATTTTTGTCTTTGAAATTCACATAAACGGACTGTTCCTATTTTCTGAAGAGCACATTCAGTCACTGTCTCATCGTGATACCGAGATTAATGGCCGTGCTTCCAAAGTGCAGGGTGGAAAATGACTGTAGAACTGAAGCCTTCAAAACCGTACGATGACGGCCTAGGTTTCATCCTATCAGTCTGACATCTGCCTTATTTTACAGCCTGAATTAGCCAAGGGCAAATTGCTGGCCATTATTTTGCACAAGATGCCGGAGTGTGCTGCTCCGCGGTGAGGACGTGATAATGTTAGTCGGGGCCTTGCCACCTGCCACCTGGAGCTCAGCTGTTAAACTATCCTGCCAGGAACAGAGGAGAAGAGCGAGATTTGGCCTGGAAGCAGACGGCCAAAATGTCCAGTGTTTCCCTATCTTTTTACTAAGTTAGAACTCAGTAGATTCAGTCAGCAGTTCACCCCAAAATGGAAGGGGGTGGG